>OY856411.1:766120265-766492765 GCA_963693085.1 Alisma plantago-aquatica
CTTAAGGAAGTTAGTCTTGGAGGAATCTCATTCTTCGATGTATGTGATGCATCCAGAGAGCACCAAAATGTATCGTAACTTGAAGGATATATATTGGGGGCCAGGATTGAAGAAGGATGTAGATGAGTTTGTTATGTGGTGTCCGGTGTGTCAGCAGGTTAAAGTTGAACATCAGAAGCCCGCAGGAACAATGAAACCTTTGCCTATACCACAATGGAAATGGTATCATGTGACCTTGGACTTTGTGGTTGGTTTGCCTAGCACGACCAAAGGTCATGATTCCATATGGGTGATAGTTGATAGGTTGACTAAGACAACACATTTCCTTCCTGTCAAAACAACCTACACTGTTGAGAAGCTGGCACAAATATATGTAGATGAGATAGTGCGGTTGCACGAGGTTCCAGCTACTATTGTTTCTGATAGAGGTGCCCAGTTCACGAGTCATTTTTGGGAATGACTACATAAAGCTTTGGGAACGTAGTTAAGGTTTAATACTGCCTTTCACCCACAGATAGATGGAAAATCTGAGAGGACCATACAAACTTTAGAAGATTTGCTTAGAGCATGTGTCCTTCAGTTTGTAGGAAGTTGGGATCTAAACCTGAGCTTAATAGAATTTGCTTACAATAATAGCTATAAGCACAGTATTGATATGGAACCATATGAATTATTATATGGTAGACGTTGTAGATATCCTTTATGTTGGTATGAAATAGGAGAATATCAACTTTTGGCTCATGAGCTTGTGCAGAAGACAACTGAGAAGATTAAAATAATACAACAACAATTACAGACTATACAAGATAGACAGAAGTCGTACGCTGACAAATGGTGAAGACCTTTTGAATTCCAAAGATGGAGACAGAGTATATCTCAAGGTCTCACCTTGGAAAGGTGTCCTTATATTTAGAAAGAAGGGAAAGTTAGCTCCTAGATTTATGGGGCCTTATCCAATCATTGAATGGATTGGAAAAGTATCCTATAAGCTGGAGTTGCCACCTGAGCTGCATAAGTTGCATCCAGTGTTCCATATCTCCATGCTGAGAAAGTGTCAACCTGACACAGGGTTAGTTATGCAACATGTGGAGGTAGAACTAAATGATGATATATCATATGTTGAAGGACCTGTGATGATCCTTGATAAAAGAATTACAAAGTTGAAAAAGAAAGACATATGCCTTATGAAAGTTGTCTGGCATCACCGCGGCATTGAAGAAGCTACATGGGAGCTAGAGGAAGAGATGAGGAGGAAGTACCCTTATCTTTTCTCTTGATGATTTCGGGGATGAAATCCCTGTTAGGGGTGGATAATTTGTAACATCCCTGACCTGGGTTATGCTTTAACCCTAGATGTTTGGTTTGATAAAGTTAATTATATGCTTGCTCTTATCTCTTGAAAAGAAATTAAGGCTCAAGAGGAACTTATGTTTCAATTTTAGTATTTTTTTAATAATGTTGAAAACAATGTTTTGCCTATTTGGACTAAAGTGAAAATTACCCAAGTTGAGGGGTTAACTTGCAAATGTCACATGATAAATGTTCCTCAAGTGTTGAAGCATCATGAGAATGAGAATGATGCAGATGTATGGCTTGTGGTAGCCTGAGCACCAAGAAAGAGCTTATAAAGCAATGTTTGTGCATTAAAACCTAGTTTTGGTGTAATGTGCAATTTACCCAAAACCTAGGGTTCATGATGCAAAATACCACTTCTAGAGAGTCCCTAATATTTCTTGGTATCAATTAGAGACAATACAATGAGAGGGGTGTCTCATTTGCATCACTTTGGAGGAGAGAGAATCTTGATATTAAAATAATCAAGATTTAAGTATAATTGAAACCCTAATTCAATTTAATGCAAAAAAAAAAATATATTAATTGAAGTTTCCTTCAACCAAAAATGAGATGGTTGAATTTGTATAAGTGTGAACGTCCTTGTGCATTGCAAAAGCCACGAAATATCTAAAGTGAGTGGAGAGCCCACTCACATTAGTTAACTAAAAAGTAATATAGACTCAATTTTGGATATTATTATTATTATTTGTTTTCTTTAATTCATGGATAATGAAGAAGAATTACAAGGTGGGGGATATGGCTTCGTATGCAAGGGATTGTGGGGAGTATGTGGTGCCAATTTTCGGGATTGAAGGAATTAATTATCACTTTCTCTCTCATTGAAATTCACTTATATACATCCCATTTTCAACCCACATGAAAGGCTTTTTTGATCCCTTTTTCTTTCCTTGCTTTGGCCTTGCACAAAGTAGCTTAGGAGAAATAGGAGGACGTGCCCCAACCTATAGGTAAGCTCCATAGTCATCTTCAACCTTGATTTCATGGTGGAAATCAAAATTTAATGCTGAATTTCTTCTTTTCTTCATTCATATTCAACCTTAGCCATTCATTTCACTCAAAGACTTGAGAACGGGCCTTGGATAGTTGAGAGAGAGATTCATTCACTATTGAGGACGTGAAGCTTAAAGCTTGGATTCAGCTTTGAAGGCGGGTTATATAACTTCAACCCTTAAATGTCATTATTGCTTGCAATTATTCATCATGTGTTGAACATTTCTTGTTTCTCGATTTCCTTTTGATTAGTTGTTGAAATCACCATAAGAATCACAACTGATTTCAAAGGTTTGAAGCTTGAATATGATGATGTCATATTAATCACACACCTCAACAAAGGAAGGGGCAATCGGTTTTCAAAACCTATTGAGCTAATTCAGTTTCAAAACTGATTGAATTGATTCAGTTTCAAGACCGAATGGGCAATTGAGTTCAAGACCGAATGGGTAGTTGAACCCAAGACTGAATGGGTAATTTACTTCAAACCAAATGGGTAATTTAGTACAAGACCGAATGGGTAATTTACTTCAAAATGAATGGGTAATTTAGTACAAGATCGAATGGGTAATTGACTTCAAGATTGAATGGGCAATTGAGCATAAAATCGAATGGGTAATGGATCTCAAGATCGAATGGGTAATTTGAAATTCAAAACCATTTGGGGTTAATTTCTGATGTGAATAATGAAGATCCAATGGCTCAAATTGATTTAATTTAATGGATTCAAGGATGGGTGATCCATTGATTGCTAACCCTAATTGGATTGAATGGTTGAAACCCTAAATCGATTGAGTCAATTTTTAGTTGAATGACTCAAACAGTCTCAAGAATGTTTGAGGGAAAACAGTCTCAAGACCGTTTGAGACTAAATGGTCTCAAGACCATTTAGATTTCAAGGGCTATGATAGATGGTTGGAGATCCAAGGGCTATAATTAGATGTACTCTCAATGATTCAATTGTTGATCGATTCAATAAAGCAAACCTTAAAATCAATTGATTGGTTAGAGAAAACCCTAATTGATCCAATCCGTTTCAAGGTGGTTTGGACCAAACGGTCTTGAGACCGTTTGGGATCAAATGGTCCTCAGACCGTTTGAAGGGCAAATGGTCTCAAAATTCTTTGATGTTCATTCAGTTTCAATAATAAATTGAGCAAATGGTTTCAAAACCGAATGAAGGAGTTAGGGCAAGACCAATTTGAGGTCAAGCACCTCAAGATCGTTTGGAGGTACAAAAGATTCAAGACCGTTTGGAGATACAATTGAACCAAGAATGTTTAAGGTCTAATGGTCTTCAAGACCGATTGAAGGTCAAGGAGGTCAAAATAGTTTGAAGGTTCAAAAGTAACAAAACCGTTTGGAGATCTAATAGTCTCAAAGCTATGAAAGGTTAATTAACCCTATGATTGTTAATGATGTTTATCAAAGGTAATTACAATGGTTGTACCTTTAAGGTACTAGGGTGATTAGTACTCTTTGAGGGGTTAACCTTTGATGCTTATGGAAGCAACATCTCAACACACTAAGCTAACCCTAAGTGTGTATACTTAAAGGAGGGGTTGACCTAATCTAATCAAGTTTGAAGTGATCAACATCCTAGATAGGATGAGAGAGATAGGAATTCATACATGTATAATGATCAAGTAAGTGGTTAAGCCCCTACATTGTCAATATGAATAAAATATGTAATTAGGGTATGATCCTTGATACAGAGATCATGAAACCCTAATTGAGAAGATTGATGAACCCTAACCCTAATTTAGGCCAATGCTAGGTGTAACCCTAATCTATGGTAATGATGTGAAACCCTAATTAAGGGTGATGTCATGTGAAACCCTAATTAAGGGTAATGTCATGTGAAACCCTAATTAAAGATGATGACATGTGAAACCCTAATTAAGGGTGATGTCATGTGAAACCCTAATTAAGAGTGATGTCATGTGAAACCCTAAAAAAAGGGTAATGTCATGTGAAACCCTAATTAAAGGTGATGACATGTGAAACCCAAATTAAGGGTGATGACATGTGAAACCCTAATTAAGGGTGATGTCATGTGAAACCCTAATTATAGGTGATGTCATGTGAAACCCTAATTAAGGGTGATGTCAAGTGAAACCCTAATACAGAGATGTGATGTGAACTCTAATCCCAGGGTGATGCAATATAATTTTATATGAAACCCTAATATGAAATTCTAACCTCTGTCAAGGTGCTTAATTTGTTTCCTTAACTACGTACCCAAAGCTTTATGTAGTCGTTCCCAAAAATGACTCGTGAACTGGGGACCTCTATCAGAAACAATAGTAGCTGGAACCCCGTGCAACCGCACTATCTCTTCTACATATATATGTGCCAGCTTCTCAGTAGTGTAGGTTGTTTCGACAGGAAGGAAATGTGTTGTATTAGTCAACCTATCAACTATCACCCATATGGAATCATGACCTTTGGTCGTGCTAGGAAAACCAACCACAAAGTCCAAGGTCACATGATCCCATTTCCATTATGGTATAGGCAAAGGTTGCATTGTTCCTGCGGGCTTCTGATGTTCAACTTTAACCTGCTGACACACCGGACACCGCATAACAAACTCAGCTACATCCTTCTTCAATCCTGGCCACCAATATATATCCTTCAAGTTACGATACATTTTGGTGCTCCCTGGATGCATCACTTACATCGAAGAATGAGATTCCTCCAAGACTAACTTCCTTAAGTCATTGGCATCAGGTACTACCATCCTATCATGGTAACAGACTACCTGATCCTCTGACAAGGTGCTTAATTTGTTTTCTTTAATTCATGGATAATGAAGAAGAATTACAAGGTGGGGGAGATGGATTCGTATGCAAGGGATTGTGGGGAGTATGTGGTGCCAATTTTGGGGATTGAAGGAATTAATTATCACTTTCTCTCTCATTGAAATTCACTTATATACATCCCATTTTCAACACACATGAAAGGCTTTTTTGATCCCTTTTTCTTTCCTTGATTTGGCCTTGCACAAAGTAGCTTAGGAGAAACAGGAGGACGTTCCCCAACCTATAGGTAAGCTCCATAGTCATCTTCAACCTTGATTTCATGGTGGAAATCAAAATTCAATGCTGAATATCTTCTTTTCTTCATTCATATTCAACCTTAGCCATTCATTTCACTCAAAGACTTGAGAACATGCCTTGGATAGTTGAGAGAGAGCTTCATTCACCATTGAGGACGTGAAGCTTAAAGCTTGGATTCAGCTTTGAAGGCGGGTTATATAACTTCAACCCTTAAATGTCATTATTGCTTGCAATTATTCATCATGTGTTGAACCTTTCTTGTTTCTCGATTTCCTTTTTATTAGTTGTTGAAATCACCATAAGAATCACAACTAATTTCAAAGGTTTGAAGCTTGAATATGATGATGTCATATTAATCACACACCTCAATAAATGAAGGGGCAATCGGTTTTCAAAACTGATTGAGCTAATTCAGTTTCAAAACTGATTGAATTGATTCGGTTTCAAGACCGAATGGGCAATTGAGTTCAAGACCGAATGGGTAGTTGAACCCAAGACTGAATGGGTAATTTACTTCAAACCAAATGGGTAATTTAGTACAAGACCGAATGGGTAATTTACTTCAAACTGAATGGGTAATTTAGTACAAGATCGAATGGGTAATTGACTTCAAGATTGAATGGGCAATTGAGCACAAAACTGAATGGGTAATGGATCTCAAGATCGAATGGGTAATTTGAAATTCAAAACCATTTGGGGTTAATTTCTGATGTGAATAATGAAGATCCAATGGCTCAAATTGATTTAATTTAATGGATTCAAGTATGGGTGATCCATTGATTGCTAACCCTAATTGGATTGAATGGTTGAAACCCTAAATCGATTGAGTCAATTTTTAGTTGAATGACTCAAACAGTCTTAAGAATGTTTGAGGAAAAACAGTCTCAAGACCTTTTGAGACTAAATGGTCTCAAGACCATTTAGATTTCAAGGGCTATGATAGATGGTTGGAGATCCAAGAGCTATAATTGGATGTACTCTCAATGATTCAATTGATGATCGATTCAATAAAGCAAACCTTAAAATCAATTGATTGGTTGGAGAAAACCCTAATTGATCCAATCAGTTTCAAGGTGGTTTGGACCAAACGGTCTTGAGACTGTTTGGGATCAAATGGTCCTCAGACCGTTTGAAGGGAAAATGGTCTCAAAATTCTTTGATGTTCATTCAGTTTCAATAATAAATTGAGCAAATGGTTTCAAAACCGAATGAAGGAGTTAGGGCAAGACCGATTGGAGGTCAAGCACCTCAAGACCGTTTGGAGGTACAAAAGATTCAAGACTGTTTGGAGATACAATTGAACCAAGAACATTTAAGGTCTAATGGTCTTCAAGACCGATTGAAGGTCAAGGAGGTCAAAACAGTTTGAAGGTTCAAAAGTAACAAAACCGTTTGGAGATCTAATAGTCTCAAAGCTATGAAAGGTTAATTAACCCTATGATTGTTAATGATGTTTATCAAAGGTAATTACAATGGTTGTACCTTTAAGGTACTAGGGTGATTAGTACTCTTTGAGGGGTTAACCTTTGATGCTTATGGAAGCAACATCTCAACACACTAAGCTAACCCTAAGTGTGTATAGTTAAATGAGGGGTTGACCTAATCTAATCAAGTTTGAAGTGATCAACATCCTAGAGAGGATGAGAGAGATAGGAATTCATACATGTATAATGATCAAGTAAGTGGTTAAGCCCCTACACTGTCAATATGAATAAAATATGTAATTAGGGTATGATCCTTGATACATAGATCATGAAACCCTAATTGAGAAGATTGATGAACCCTAACCCTAATTTAGGCCAATGCTAGGTGTAACCCTAATCTAGGGTAATGATGTGAAACCCTAATTAAGGGTGATGTCATGTGAAACCCTAATTAAGGGTAATGTCATGTGAAACCCTAATTAAAGGTGATGACATGTGAAACCCTAATTAAGGGTGATGACATGTGAAACCCTAATTAAGGGTGATGTCATGTGAAACCCTAATTAAGAGTGATGTCATGTGAAACCCTAATTAAGGGTAATGTCATGTGAAACCCTAATTAAAGGTGATGACATGTGAAACCCAAATTAAGGGTGATGACATGTGAAACCCTAATTAAGGGTGATGTCATGTGAAACCCTAATTATAGGTAATGTCATGTGAAACCCTAATTAAGGGTGATGTCAAGTGAAACCCTAATACATAGATGTGATGTGAACTCTAATCCCAGGGTGATGCAATATAATTCTATATGAAACCCTAATATGAAATTCTAACCCTGATATAGGGTAAAGGTATGTGAAGCCCTAATCTTGGGTTATAGTGCATGAAAACCTAATGTTGGGCAATATGATGATAAACCATAATCCTAATTTGGCTAATGGTATGAGTATTCCTAATTGACATGAATTGGAAATATTAACCCTAATAAGGGAATAGTGATGCTATCCTTTCATTACATAGTGTTGGTATGTAATTGATATAACTGATATCATGTGTACTAATCATGCAGGTATCATGAGATGTTGGACATAGCCAAGTATGAGCTATGTTGTTTTATTATTGAAATTGTTTTATGGGCCTTGTGAGCCATAATATGCTTTGTTTCCTAGTAAAAGGTAACAAGAAATTAAATGGGCTTTGAAGAGCCATGTGAGATGCTTGTATTGCAAGTATCATGTTTACCTTGGTCAGATGACCTGAAAGTATTAGTTACCTGATAAGTGGTAACAAGTGTTCTTGATGAATTGAGGATTTGAATATCCATATTCCATAATCATGATGATGAGATGTTAAGGGATGAGAATGCCCTTTATGTGACAAGGGATTAAGATCCCATTGTTTCATAAAGCTTTGAAAAGTACTAGATAGAAGCATTACACATTCTTTGTAGCATTTGTTATAATGAATTATATTTGAAAATATGACTGATGCTAAAAGAGTACGGTAATGTACTTAATTAATCAAGTGAAATCTTATCATGTAGAGACCTGGCCATAGATCCATCATTGTCAGTAATTGGTGATGGTGAAACAGGTTTTCCTATGAGAACTCCTGGAGGGCATACTGTTGAGTATGTGGGGTTATGGGCGTGAATATCCTAACGCACTAATGGAGGAATTGATGTGAGATAAACATTAAATCTCTCAATCCTTCATTATATATGACAGGATGGATGTATCACTAATATCTTGAATGCTGGGATGGATGTATCACTAATCTCCCGATGATGTTAATGCCAGATCGATGTGAGATAAACATGAAATCTCTCGATTGAGAAGAGAGTATAGTTGCCACTGTAACTCTATAGCGAAGTTTATATACCCTGGAAAGCTATTTAGTAGATACACAAGATGTCCTGCATTTTGTCCTCATACTGACTGAGGAAGTTGAGGTCATGGGAATCTGGCTCTTCCATTGACCTATGTATGGTACCGATTTCGATTTCACAATTGTCGGTTGGAGAATGAGCGGTATACCTCATCTCCTTAGGGCTTAAGTATGATTGTAAAATGTAATCAGCCGTGTAGCATATTTGCTTAAAGTTGAAATATGAGAATCACTGGTTGATGTTACCTTGCTTAGTATGTTTTAAATATTATACATGTTCTTTATATTCCTTATTGGATAAATAACATATTGCTTTATCAAGTTACAAGATGAAATACTTTGAAGAAGAACATTGCTCTAATATCCTTAGATAATTGATTTATCTACTGTTGAATACTTATGATTCCTCTGCTTAGTTTTATTCCATTAATTTACAATAATAATATTTTTGGCGGAGAGTTATGTCTCTCGCTGGGACAATTTCAATTGTCTCACCCCTGTGGGATCCAACTTTTTAGGTAAACACAGAAGAAGAAGTAGAAACCCTACTGCAGGGGAAGAGCAGCAATAGCAACAGGGACAGTAGTGATATTCCAGGTGGAGACACTGGCTGTCATGTTTTATATAGAGAGTCATATGTGTCGTCTCTATACTCTCACATCCTCAGAGTTATTAGTTAGTACTTTGAATGAATCTGTGATGTCCCCGAATTTTCTAAAACTTAATCTGATGTGTGACGTCCAAATTGAAACCCTCACCTCAGCGAGAATCCCAATTTAAACATCCCACACGAGGCTAAGAAGAATAAAATCGAGGGAGTCAGAAGGAAACAATAGTAGCACATGTACATGAAAAATAATAAAACCATACACACATGTTCACCATTCAACATATAATTACAACATGAATTGTTACAACATTTGATATTACATATTGAACAGCAAACTTAAACATATACATGTACTACCACTAGACTGCAGGATCTTAAGACAACAGGTCCACCTGTACATCATCTCGCTATACAACTCTCACTATCCTGGATCTTCAAGAGCATAACCACAACCTAAACAAAAGATTACATGTGGTACACGTCAGCACAATATTTCATGAATATTGTACTGAGTACGCCTACGTGTCTTTTTATATACCTCTCATCATATCTTGGCAATAAGATAAAACTAATACTTGGCAGCATTAAACAAAATATAAGAAAAGGCGTATAGTTGCACAAAGATATTTGTTACCAGAAGAGAACACATATTTTAGGCACATTTCCATTATATGTAAACTTGATTAACCACATGCACTATTCTACCAAAGAGATTTAGTGCTCACATGTACTATTCTACCAAAGAGATTTAGTACTTCACAAATGCACTATTCTACCAAAGAGATTTAGTGCTCACATGTACTATTCTGCCAAAGAGATTTAGTACTTTCATCAATGCACTATTCTACCAAAGAGATTTAGTGCTATCATATAATGGACCAAATATCTTATGTTTCATGTGTTCATAGCAATCAGTATGGAGAATCAAGCAACATAGCATACAAGAACAATCATTTCAATCAATACCATATGCCAAGTATTTTACTACTCATATAACACAAGCATATTGTATAATAAGCCAAGTAAGAGGTAATGGCATACCTTGATCAAGAGAAACCTAATCATCACATATATATTCCTCATGTCATCTACATCCTGGTAAACCCTAATTAAGATAAGATCATATATCACCATCAGGTTCTCATCGTCTTACATCTCATCTTAACCCTAGTTATGTCCATTAGGGTTTAACTTATCTCATTATGATATTCTCATCATTACTTGTCTTATATCTTCATCCTTATGTGGGATTTACATTACTGATCTTATATTACAGATTAAGATACATAATCTGAATACTAGGTTCCATATCATTATTTAACCCTAGGTTACAACATTAACCTAGATTAGGGTTTTATACCATGTATTAAAGGTTCATCTTCATATAACACAGATTTTATGCATATAACTGATCTCAGATTTACATCTTAGCTTCATATTACTGATATAAACCTACTCTGTAAATCTCACTATTTATTGAGCATGTATGCATTAATTTCATCGTATTTAGGATTAAAAGCCCTAATTAGACATATTAAGAAAATTACATGATTTCTTAAATCAACATGATCATCCTTGACATCAGGTGCATTATAAACATTATTATGGAGTTACTGACATTTTTCCATAATTTTATGTCATCATTTGCTATTTATTATCCACTAAACAAGCATTACACATATTTCATGATATCACTGAGATTTGAGCATCAAAAGCCTAATATTATAGTTCCATTGTATTCTACGCATTTTTCTGAGAAGTTTGGTATATTATACTTATTTTTTGGATGCTCGAGCTATTTACTGTGATTTATTGAAGAACTGAGAAATTTATGATTATTTACCTCATCAGGCCAATGGGAGCCCGCCACGTGATCTCTAGGGTGCGGCTCAAGGCTTTAGTCTCCTAGTTTCACGGTTGAACCGGCCTGGACTGGACCCGGTTCAATTCCTTTCTTTCTTCGTCTACCTTACTCGCCTGAACGCGAGTCTTCCGTCGTGTGTTGGGCGCTCCGCAGGGCTGCGCCTTCTTCCGCCCAAGCAACCGCTGCACTGGCAGCGATCGGCCGGCCGCCCCATCCTCCTCCTCGTTCTCTCTGTTATGAGAGTGCATGAGCGCCGCTGAGAAGGGCTCCCTCCATCGCTAGGCTCTCCGCTGGCAAGGCTGCCGCTCTCGTGGCCTCAATCCAGGTGTGCGATGGTCTCCAGTCCCTGACCGTATGACCACACGACCTGGGCGCCGTCGAGACTAGACAGATCCCGGCAAGGGTCATTATAGATCCTCACCTCCGGGCGCCACCTGTGTAGGCTCACTGTCGCTTGCTCTCAAGTGCCACCACGAGTTTCAGGAACTCGCCGCCTCTATGGGGAAGATCCACGGAAGGAGATCATTACCCAACGCCTTTGTTTGAGCCTCCCCAGCGCGTCACCGGTCTGGTTCCTCACTCCATCGCTGCTCCTCCTCACAGACTTCTTCTGCTGCCGCCTCCATGTCCCTCTGCCATGAGGTTCCACCCTCCTGTGTGCGATCATGATCAAGTTCCTTCTGATCCTTTCTCGCGTCCAAACCCGACGCCTACGTGCGTCGGAGCTCTGCAGCCGCCGCCGTGGTAACCTCCTCATCTTCGGTGTGGACTAGGGCCGCTATCCTATCTCGTAGCCTCCATGGCTGCTCCAGGGGCGCCGGTCGACTGGAGCTAGGGCTCCACATGGATCCTAAGCAACTGCCGTCTACATGCCTTGTGGTCTCGAGATCTCGCAACTACAGCGCTGCACCTGCGTCTCCTCCTCTACATGTCTCTCGGTCATCTATTGTGGTCTGTAGAGCGAGGATGCAGTCATGGTGGGGAGGTAGCTCTCCCTCATCTCTCTGCTACAGCGATCAGTTTAAGGTCTATGAGACTACCTCATCATGCCGAGGCTAATAGCCAGTTGGTTTCTCCTGTCACACCATGTAAGGTGATCGTGGTGATGTGGGGTGCTGCCTCGCAGTCGTAGATAGCCCACGTCTCCATTTTAGCTATAAGTAGAGGGTAAACTACAGTCGTATGATCAAAACATCCAAAAGCCAGGACAAGGCCACGCCATCAATCCATGGCACTCTCACTCCAAAGGGACTAGATGTCCTTAAACTTGGCCCACTGCCTACCCAAACATCAAAAGGGCACGAGTAGACTATTGATCCAAGCCCAATCTCTATTAATAGAAAACTTAGGTCCATAACCATCAAACTGTTCATTATTCACCATATTAAAACCCATATACCTCCTTCTAGGAACATCGAAATATTATTAAACTTTAACCAAAACTTCAATATAACTCAAGGTACCTTGTACACCAATTTGGTGTCAAAATTCCACTGCTAGACCAATCAATTAAATTCCTCAAATAGGCATAAACTTATGGATCTTAATCATAATATAAATCTCAAACAACACTCCAACTAGCTAAAACGCTTGGGATCAACATGCATGATATCACTTGTGTCATTGGATGATTAAGGACTCCAAATGTCCACTCCATCACATCCTACACACCTTAAAAGAAATTCCGTCCTCGGAATTAAGCTAGAAAAACCCACTTTGTCACATCATATACATCTTAAAAGAACTTTCGTCCTCAAAAGACAACCATACTCGTACTCCAAGGAGAACTACCATGTCACAAAGACAAAGCTCCATGATCATAACCAACCCACTCTTGGGAGGTTTCAAGAGCATCTAGGATGAAATCTCACTTCATAGAAGGCTCAACCAAGGTTTTAGAAGCTTAGGTTATGTCACTACATATCTCACATGTTAGGGTTGCATCCTTATCTTTACCCATGCATTAGGGTTTCCACATCATATTATCATGTTCCAAAGGAGTTCACCCAAGTTAACCCATTATCAAGGTGTCATCAACATTTTATTGAGTTAATTATTAGAACATGATCAACATTAACATATGCCTTTCAGGAGGGAGTTAACTAAAGTTAATCCACTTTATCCATCTAGATCACATTAAGGTGTCATAATCGTCATGTTGTGCTAATTATCGAACTATATTTTTCCATCTTTGTTAAGCACTAAGATTAACACCTCATGTAACATATATCATTCATATGGTCTTATTTCATTGCTCATAACAAATTACAACATTTAGTAGTGAGTTGATCACAAGATTAGCCAACAATTTCACATTATCATCATTGTTCATGTACATGGTTAATCATTTATGCATCAATATGTATTAAACCATTTCTAGGTTTCCAACATATTATGTTTATGGATCACATCTCAAGATTAGATCAAATTCTTCCAAATCTTATATCATGGTTGTGCTAACAAACTTATACAAGTGGCTTCTTAAAACATATATCAGAACTTTATATAGTCCAAATGAGGTTCCTCTAACCCATACCACGAGGGTAGTGTCATGCTCAATCTCTCTGAGCTAAAACAACTCTTTAAACATCTCATATGTACAAACTATATCTTCCCTAAGTCTAGGGTTCTCAGGTATACCTCATTGGCACTAGAGATAGCTTTACAAACTCTAGCCACATTAGTAGAAACCAAAACATGATATGTGATTCTCTTCATAGGTCTTCTACCCATGAAACATGCTTACCCAAAACTTTATTATATACACCACTAGATCCCTATATGGGAACCACCAACCCGAGCATGAGGCTGTACAAAAACTAATATAGCTACCTCCTCTAGGGTCTTGGGCTCTCTCCCTCACCCAGATGGAAGGCACTCATATTCATGCTCACATATGTACATGTAACCAGCCTCTCTCTCTATCTCTAGGGTTTGGTCCTCCCAAGGACATCTAGGGTTCAACAAACTATAGGAATCATGCATTAAGTGTGGGCTCTGATCTCCAAACGATGACATAAACACGATTAAAACCTAGCGGAAGTGAATCGGTAATCAGCGGAAGACAAAAATCACGGGAAATTAAAACTTTTTGTGATAAGAGCTTGAATCCATAAAAGCTTCTTTCATAAAGTGAGGTAAACTGTTTACATCTCAGGATAATTACTTTTTGAGTAATTATATACATCAGGATACAAAATCTCAAGATCACTATATAAAAGACTCCAAGACCTGAGAGTACAGAGGACACATAGGACTGACTCTAACTACACCATATGGCAGGACAATCTCCACCTAAGATTACTGCTGCCCCTGATGCTGCTGCTGAGACTGATCACCTGTAGGCTGGTTCCTTCGTCTCCGACGTCCACCTAAAAACTTGAAGCCTACGGGGTGAGACAATTATACATAATTGTCCCAGCGAGAGTTATAACTCTTCGCCAGAAGCTTTATTATAACATCAAATAATATCTTAAACAGTAAAGTCTTCAAAGCATTCTGTAACAGTTGCAGGTATAACAAGATCTCTATAATTTAGGAGATGTGGAGAATATAAACATTATTGTAAGGTAACATCAATCAACTAACTTGGAGTCATCTCTAACAAGTTATACTACATGGTTGATTATGTTTTACAAACAACATTATGCCCTATGGAGATGAGGCTTATCACTCATGCTCCAACTGATCGCTGAGAAGCTGCATCAGTATCATACATAGGTCATTAAGAGAGTCGGATTCTCATGACCTTCACCTTCCTCAGTCAGTAAGAGGATCACTTGTAGGACATCTCGTGTCTCTACTTAATATAGCTCACCAGGGTAAACTGGTCCTTCGCTATTCTAGAGTCACAGTGGCGTTCTGTACTCTCTTCGTCATCAGGAGGTTTCATATTTACCTACCACCGCTACGGATATCTGTGCTGTCTTCGTCATCAGGAGGTTTCATGTTTACCTACCACTGATACGGTATGGAATTATAGTTAAGTATGGATGGATTACACATCTACATCACTTTCCTACACTAGGATGTAAGGTTCTACACATCCATGTACCCCACATACTCAAAAGTATGTGCTCCAGGAGTTCCCTGAGGAAAACCTGTTTCACCATCATTTAATTTCTGACAATGATGGATCTATGATCAGGGCTCTACATTATACTTGATTAGTTAGGTACATTCAGTATTCTTTAACAGCATACATTGTTCTGCAAACAATAACAATAGCATAGCAGCTATAAAAGAAGAATACTAAATGTAACAGGCCTAACTCATATCAATCATAATTTCTCATTATCCTCATCACAAGTCATCTCTAAGGCATGACTTTGATGGTATTCATGGCTCTCGCAGCCCATTATCAGTATAGGATGCCACTAACAAGACATCAGATTATTTTACTTATTCATAAGGCTAACAACATGCCTTTAATGAATATAACTTCATCATCCATACCTGGATATGATTACCTTCATATCAGAACCTGCATGGTTAATACAACTGATAAAGGTAATACAAAAATAAGGAATATCCTTCCTACTCTTGTCATAAGAGTTTAAATCTCTAATCCTTATCAAATAGAGTTTAATATTCAAAAGCATGCCATTACCCTTGAATTAGGGTTTACTATTCACATTAAGGTGAATTGAACTCATAACATCATCATGTATGAGTAACATCTTCATTGATGATCTTAGATTAGTTAAAAGTTCATCATTTATCATAATTAGGGTTTCTATGATCTCACACAGGTGGATCATACCCTAATTATGCTCATTTCTGTGTGTTGGGGATGCTTCAATTGAGTTCCCACTTAAAAAGGGTACTTTCTCTCTCTAGAAGTACTTTCTCTCTCTATAAGTACTTTCTCTGTCATCATAAGGTTAGGTGATGTCAACATCACCCTAGATCAGGTCGGATTAAGTCATCATAGGCTAACATAGCCAAAAACATCACCATTATGTGATTAGAGTTACTTTCTCTCTCTAGGGTACTTTCTCTCTCTAGAGTACTAATGGTTGATGATAACATTAGACTAGATCAAGTTGGATAGAGTCATTATGACTAAAAACATCATTCTCATGTAATTAGAGTTTGAATTGAGCAAGGTATAACTCAAGTGACCCTTCAGGGGTATTTTGGTAATTCCCCCCATTAATCATCATTATGGTCAAAAACCTTAGTCAAATAACCCCTTACTATCCTAGATTATCATTAGGGTTTGATTTGGGCAACATTGGACCATTTATATTATGAATTGATTGAAAGAAGTCAACTTGGAATCACATTGATTGATTTCAATCATTAATCATCAATTGAGTTGAAATCGGTTGAAAGTGTTGACCGTTTGCCCACTTTGACTTTCCAAGACCGCGAGCCTCTTTCTAACTCCAAGACCGCGAGCCCCCTTAGGCTTCAAGACCGCGAGCCTCTTCAAGTGGTTCAAGACCGCGAAGCCCTATCATTGGTTCAATTGATGTTGAGACTGCGAAGATCAAATTGAGGTTGAGACCGCGAAGAGACGTTGACCGTTTAGCTAGTTTGACCTTAGGACCGCGAGGCCCTTCGCGGTCTTGAGACCGCGAGCCTACTCTCGGTCTTGAGACCATGAGCCCCCTCACGGTCTTGAGACCGCGATCCCTCTCACGGTCTTGAGACCGCGAGGCTCACATGGTCTCAGCCGCTTGGTCCATCAACAAAAACAAAGATACAATCGATGATGTTAACCGATGTTGAAGCCCTCAAAAGGTCAAAGTTATGTTGACCACCTATGGATTGGGTCAACTAAGGTTATGCTTAACCAATTGGTCATTCAATTGACCCTCAATTGTTGACCAATTAGGATTGGAATCGATTCAATTAGGGTCTATCAATGTTCACCCATCAATACTCAACAATGTGCATCAACACAAGGTTGAACCCTTCAATTGAGCTCCAATTGGGATCAAACTTGGCCCAAACGGTCTTGAGGTCATGTGGGTGGACCCCACATGGTCTTGAGACCGTTTGCCCAAGATTTCATCAAAATCTAAGGTGATTTGATAGAGGTTGAACCATGATTGGGTCACCAACTCAGTATTTTGATCAATTGATAACTTATTTGCAATTGGGTCCTCAATTGGTCAAATTACTCAACCCTAGACCTCCAAACGGTCTTGTGTGATTGTCCTCTCGGTCTTGAGACCGTTTGGATGAGTTCCAAACGGTCTTGAGACCGTTTGCCCATCCAATTTTGGATTCTAGTACAGATTCATCAAGGTCTGACCCATTGAGTTGATGATCATGTCAATATTTATTTGCAATGTAATTCGGTGTAATTGTACCTTCAATTGGTCAACTATCCTTGACCCCAGACCTCCAAACGGTCTTGGTTGATTGCCCTCGCGGTCTTGAGACCGTTTGGTGACCCCCAAACGGTCTTGAGACCGTTTAGGTCAATCAACCCTAAAAACCCTAATTAGGTCACCATAATTTCAGTACTGATTTCATCTAGGGTTATCCCTAGTATACACCCTTCAACTCTTAGCCCATTTGGAATTAGACCATCAAACTTGGTGAGTTGTTAACTAAAAAATTTTTGAACAGTAATCTCATATGGTCAACGCTTAGTCAACGACCTTACACGGTCTTGAGACCGTTTTCCCAAAAAGGCAATTTCAAACCGTTTGAAAATCAGGAATAAATTCAAATAAAGTTGTTACTTAAAAAGGTCATATCTCCCGATTCCCTTGGAGTTAGCCTCCCAAATTTTGAGGGTAATTATCCTATATAATTAGGAACAGATTTATTATACGGTCCACGTCAGTCAACGGGGCCAAACGGTCTTGGAGACCGTTTGCCCTGTCGCGGTCTCGAGACCGTTTTCTCACCTCGCGGTCTTGAGACCGAGAGAGCAAACTTTTGAGACTGTTTAAGGAAGTGAAAAGCGGTGGGTTTTTCTTGGAAATCACG
The DNA here is from genome assembly GCA_963693085.1 of Alisma plantago-aquatica. Lineage (NCBI taxonomy): Eukaryota > Viridiplantae > Streptophyta > Magnoliopsida > Alismatales > Alismataceae > Alisma > Alisma plantago-aquatica. The sequence continues at coordinate 766,138,410 of OY856411.1, forward strand.
CCTTCATCTCCTAGCTCAAGAACAGTACGAATATCCCATGGATTTACTTGCAAAATAGCAGGGAAAAGTAGGGAAACACTAAGAGCTATCATCCAACCGCATATAAAGATGCACATAGTAAAGCATGGTTTAGAGTTATAAAACCCGCCTAAAGCTTGCTTCTTGAGCTCCAAGATTTCAAGATCTAATGGCGTCCTTGAGTTCTTACAGGTTGGCCAAGGTGAAAACTCCAAGGAAGGATGAAAAGAGACGGCTAGAAAGGTAGGGTTTCAAGAGTTAGCCATGAAGATGACCTTGAATTCGAGTTCTAACCATGGAATTAAGCAAGAAGAGGGGTTTAAACCTACCTTGCACCCCTTGGTCGTCCTCCTTAGCTCCAAGGCAGTCCTTGGTCGTCTTTGGTGAAATGAAATAGTAAGGGAACGAAGAGTGAGTTCCCTTGCAACTAAGGGAAGGAGAGCTTATATACATGGGGTAGGATTTTCAACATTTGTTCATAAGTTGTCCATAATTCCAACTAGGTCCCTCCTTCTTTACTTGATCGTCCCTTCCTCTTTATTCTAAGGACAAACCTTCTCTTAAGGTCTTAGGAAAAGAAGGTAAAGGAGAGAAAGCTAATAATGAGGTACATACATAAAGAAATATTGCACATATACCCTGATTATTCAATCACAAGGCATATCTCATAACTTGATAATTCAATTGAGGTGACTTCCTCATCATTTCTTCTCTTAATGATGGCAAGAGTCTAAAAATATACATTAGATGACATATTTCACAATTTGTATCCCTTAATTTGGGTAAATTGCATTTTACCCCAAACTAGGGTTTCAAGCACTGGGATTGCTTCCACAGCTGCACCTTGGTGCCTTAGCTTGGGAAATCCCTCAAACTTTGCTAAACAGATTTCTCATGATGTCTCAACATCAGAGGATCATCTCATCATGTGCAAATTGCAAGCTAACCCTTTTAACTGTGTAAATTGCACATAGGTCCCTGTATATCAAAACAATGCTACAACTTTAAATAAAAAGGAGCAATTACTGAAATATATGTTTCTGAGAAACTTAATTACATGCTCAGAGTTAATCACAAAGATTTAATTACATATTTAGGCAAAACACCTAGGCTTAACTCATAACCCAGGTCAGGGATATTATAAATTATCCACCCCTTACAAGGATTTCGTCCCCGAAATCGATAAAACATACTAAGAGAAAAGGGCAGGATACTTCCTTCTCATCTCATCCTCTAACTCCCAAGTGGCTTCTTCAATACCACGATGGTTCCAGAGGACTTTCACAAGACTTATATCTTTGTTCTTTAACTTTTTAGTTCGTTTATCAAGGATTGACACTGGTCCCTCCTCATAGGATATGTCATCATTCAATTCTACCTCCATAGGTTGTAGAACTGACTCGGTGTCTGGGTGACATTTCTTCAACATAGAAATGTGAAACACAGGATGTAACCTCTGTAATTCTGGGGGAAGATCTAGTTTATATGCTACCTTTCCAATCCGTTCAATGATTGGATAAGGCCCCATATATCTAGGAGCTAACTTCCCTTTCCTTCCAAAACGAAGGACCCCTTTCCAAGGTGAGACCTTAAGATACACTTTGTCTCCAACCTGGAACTCTAAGGGTCTACGACATTTGTCAGCATAAGATTTCTACCTATCCTGAGCAGTCTTAATCTTATGTTGTATAACTTTAATCTTTTCCGTGGTTTGCTGCACCAGGTCAGGACCTAACAACTGGTGCTCACCAGTCTCAAACCAACACAAGGGTGATCTACAACGTCTACCATATAAGGCTTCATAAGGTGCCATACCAATACTATGCTGATAGCTATTGTTATAGGCAAACTCTATCAAGCTTAGGTGTAGATCCCAACTTCTGGTGAACTGGAGAACACATGCTCGCAACAGGTCTTCTAAGGTTTGTATGGTCCTTTCCGAATGTCCATCAGTCTGCGGATGAAAAGCAGTACTAAACCTTATCTTAGTGCCTAAGGCTTTGTGCAACTGTTTCCAAAAACGACTGGTAAACTGAGGACCTCTGTCAGAAACTATTGTGACAGGAACTCTGTGCAAACACACTATCTCTTGAACATACAACTCTGATAACCTTTCAGCAGAATAGGTTGTTTTGACAGGTAAGAAATGTGCTGTCTTAGTCAACCTATCAACAACTACCCAAATGGAATCATGTCCTTTGCTTGTCCTGGGTAGGCCAACAACAAAGTCCATGGTCACATGGTCCCACTTCCACTGTGGTATGGGTAAAGGTTGCATTGTTCCTGTAGGCTTCTGGTGTTCGGCTTTAACTTGCTGACACACAGGACACCTCAGAACAAACTCTGCAACGTCCTTCTTCATCCCAGGCCACCAATACAGATCTTTCAAATTCCGATGCATCTTGGTGCTCCCTGGATGCATAGTATACATGGAAGAATGGGCTTCTTCCAGGACTAACTTTCTCAAGTTGTCCACATCTGGCACTATCATTCTTCCATTATAACAAGCTACTTGATCTTTTGAGTCATGAAAACCATCTTGCTTCTCATTTCCATACTCAGATCTTATATGTTGAACTCCAGCATCACCTAGCTGTGCCTCTTTAATCTGCTCCTTTAGAGTAGGTTTAATATGCATCTCAGCTAACAAACCGGTTAACAATGACACCTTCAACTATACATTGTCCTGCCTTAAAGAGATAAGCATATCTCTTCTAGAGCATACTAAAGAGTTTAATTGTGCTCTATTCATGGTTGATGTTGTTGATTTCCTACTCAAGGCATCTGCAACAACATTGGCCTTGCCTGGGTGGTAATCAATTGTACAGTCGTAGTCCTTGATTAACTCCATCCAGCGACGTTGCCTCATGTTGAGCTCATGCTGAGAGAAGATATACTTAAGGTTTTTGTGGTCTGTGAAAATCTGGAATGTTTCTCCGTAGAGATAATGCCTCCAGATCTTCAAAGCATGAACCACATCAGCTAACTCCAGATCGTGCGTTGGATAATTCTCCTCGTGTTTCTTAAGCTGTCGGGAGGCAAAAGAAATCACTTGTTTATCCTGCATCAACACACATCCAAGTCCATTCTTGGAAGCATCACAGAAAACCACATATCCTTTTCCTTGTTCAGGTAGCACTAGCACAGGTGCACTTGTCAATCTATCCTTCAACAACTGGAAAGATTGTTGACACTTATCACTCCAAGAAAAAGGAACATCTTTCCGGGTCAACTTGGTCAACGGTAGGGCTATAGAACTAAAGTTCTTAATGAACCTTCGATAATAGCTAGCTAACCCCAAGAAACTTCGAATCTCCATCGGTGTCTTCGGTTGTTCCCATTGTAGAACAGATTCTACCTTTGTAGGGTCAACACGAATTCCCGAGGCGGATATCACATGTCCAAGAAAAGATACTTCCGGCAGCCAAAACTCACATTTGCTAAACTTAGCATACAGCTTATGTTCTCTTAGCAAAGTCAAAGCTTGGCGAAGATGCTGCTCATGCTGCTGGGCATCCTTACTATAAATCAGTATGTCATCTATGAAGACGACAACACACTGATCAAGGAAAGGTCGAAAAACTCTATTCATGAGTTCCATGAATGCAGCTGGTGCATTGGTTAGTCCAAACGACATAACCGTGAACTCATAGTGACCATATCTTATCCTAAAGGCAGACTTGGATATGTCACTATCCTTAATACGGAGTTGATGATATCCAGACCTCAAGTCTATTTTTGAAAAGACGGTTGCACCACGCAACTGGTCAAAGAGATCATCAATCCTCGGCAGAGGGTACTTATTCTTTATTGTTACTTTATTGAGTTGTCTGTAGTCAATGCACAACCGCATTGACCCATCTTTCTTTTTAACAAACAAGACCGGAGCACCCCAAGGTGAAGTACTTGGTTGGATAAAACCTCTCTCAAGTAGCTCTTAAAGCTATTTCTTGAGTTCTACCATCTCGGCAGGCGCCATCCTATACGGAGTTTGAGCTATGGGTTTCGTATCTGGGATCAGATTGATTTCAAAATCAATCTCCCGAGGTGGTGGTATACCAGGAAGTTCTTCAGGAAACACATCCTCGAATTCCCTGACTATGGGAACTTCAGCAGGATTGGTCCTTTCCTTGGTAACATCTACCACATGGGCTAAGAATGCATAACATCCTTGCCTCAACAGCTTATCAGCAACCATATCTGACACAATACAGGTGGGCAGAATCTTTCTTTCACCTTGAAAGATCCATGTGTTGCTTTCATCAGCAAACACAGCCAACTTGGACTCACAATCCAAGACAACTCTATACCTTTCTAAGGTATCCATCCCGAGGATTATATCAAATCCCTACATATCAAGTGGTATAAGATCCACTTGTATGCGATGGTCAGAAAAGAAAAGGATGCAGGGAGAACATACCTCCTGCAAAACGACAGACCCACTCAACGGAGTTTCAAACAATAAACTATCTTCTCTATGACTAACAGTCACATTGCAGTTACGAATCACTTCACGAGTGATGAAAGAGTGTGTAGCACCCGGATCAATCAGAACAGATACCTCACAGGATATAGACATATCAGAATATAAAAGTTTCATCTGACCTGCCACTACCCGTGGATTGACCACTGCCTCAGGTGGGTTCATAGCATAGAACCTCGCAGTCGCCTGGTGTTGAGGTGGTGCTGACGATCCAGCTTGAGACGCTTGTCCACATCCTCGAGATGCTCCTTGATGTTGTCTATTCTGAGATCCCTGTTGATTCTGTCTCGGGGTTTGTTGTGTCACACCGACAGCCCTAGAACAGCAATCCTTCATCAAGTGTCCCACCTTACCATAGTTGTAGCAACTCTTCTCCTGTTGTTGTGATCTGGGTGGTCCAGTAACTGACACTGATGCAGAACTGTGTGTCCCTTGAAGCGGTTGACTCCGCCCTCTACCTCTGCTTGGTGTCCATTGAGTTTGAAAACTCGATCTGGGTGGTGGAGGGTTAGGTGCAGAGAATCTAGGTTTCTTGGAATCCCTAGATGAAGAACCCTGGAACTGTGGATATCTTTTATGGGTTTGTCTTTTCTCAACCACAGATCTCTCTATCCTTCGGACTGACTCAACGAAGGTAGAGAATCTCTCTCTGTTTTCTAAGGCAGACACAGGGGTTGACATATCAGAATTCAAACCCTTCTTGAATCTTCAGATTCTTTCCTCATCCGTAGCAGCCATGTGCGGACAGAACCGCAATAACTCCATGAACTTAGCTTCATACTCACTAATGTTCATCATACCCTTCCTTAGTTTCTCAAACTGAGAGATCTTCTCATCTAGGAAGGTCTTTGGAAAATATCTATTGATAAATTCCCGACGAAACTCTTCCCATGAGAACTCTACTCCAGGTCTCTTCTGCTCTTCCATGTTCCACCAGTGACCAGCACTGCCTTTGAGAAGATAGACAGCATGTCTAACCTTCTCAGCTTCCGGAATCATAAGAATCCTGAAAGCCTTCTCCAACTCTGTCAACCATAAGTCAGCATCTGCAGGGTCGGCAGTTCCGAAGTACTCGGTAGCTCCGACACGACGAAGTCGTTCGAATGTCTTACCGATACCTTGTGCTTCAGGATGGGCAGGTGCCCTAGGTGCAGGAATGGGCATCCTATCGGTTATATGTGTCATGGCAGTCATGAACTGTCCGAACATCGTCTGTACAGCTAGATCACTCATGTCAGCTGGGTCGAACTGGGGTGGCTCTCTTGGCGACTCAGGTGCAGGTTGTTCTATTCTCGGAACTCTTGCACCGCCTCGAGGTGCACTAGCACTACTCTCTGCCACATGCTCATCACGATGTTCTGACATTCTTATGTATCTTCTTCTCCTGAGGAGCAGAAGATTCTATTAGATGAGGAAGGAGTACTAAAGGTAGACTCAACATCCTAAGTCCTATGCCTCTGTAGACTCAACTGAACCTGGAGCTATGATACCACTAATTGTGGGTTCTGATCTCCAAACGATGACATAAACACGATTAAAACCTAGCGGAAGCGAATCGGTAATCAACAAAAGACAAAAATCACGGGAAATTAAAACTTTTCGTGATAAGAGCTTGAATCCATAAAAGCTTCTTTCATAAAGTGAGGTAAATTGTTTACATCTCAGGATAATTACTTTTTGAGTAATTATATACATCAGGATACAAAATCTCAAGATCACTATACAAAAGACTCCAAGACCTGAGAGTACAGAGGACACATAGGACTGAATCTAACTACACCATATGGCAGGACAATCTCCACCTGAGATTACTGCTGCCCCTGATGCTGCTGCTGAGACTGATCACCTGTAGGCTGGTTCCTTCGTCTCCGACGTCCACCTAAAAAGTTGAAGCCTACGGGGTGAGACAATTATACATAATTGTCCCAGCGAGAGTTATAACTCTTCGCCAGAAGCTTTATTATAACATCAAAGAATATCTTAAACAGTAAAGCCTTCAAAGCATTCTGTAACAGTTGCAGGTATAACAAGATCTCTATAATTTAGGAGATGTGGAGAATATAAACATTATTGTAAGGTAACATCAATCAACTAACTTGGAGTCATCTCTAACAAGTTATACTACATGGTTGATTATGTTTTACAAACAACATTATGCCCTGTGGAGATGAGGCTTACCACTCATGCTCCAACTGATCGCTGAGAAGCCGCATCAGTATCATACATAGGTCATTAAGAGAGCCGGATTCTCATGACCTTCACCTTCCTCAGTCAGTAAGAGGATCACTTGTAGGACATCTCGTGTCTCTACTTAATATAGCTCACCAGGGTAAACTGGTCCTTCGCTATTCTAGACTCACAGTGGCGTTCTGTACTCTCTTCGTCATCAGGAGGTTTCATATTTACCTACCACTGATACGGATATCTGTGCTGTCTTCGTCATCAGGAGGTTTCATGTTTACCTACCACTGATACGGTATGGAATTATAGTGAAGGATGGATGGATTACACATCTACATCACTTTCCTACACTAGGATGTAAGGTTCTACACATCCATGTACCCCACATACTCAAAAGTATGTGCTCCAGGAGTTCCCTGAGGAAAACCTATTTCACCATCATTTAATTTCTGACAATGATGGATCTATGATCACGGCTCTACATTATACTTGATTAGTTAGGTACATTCAGTATTCTTTAACAACATACATTGTTCTGCAAACAATAACAATAGCATAGCAGCTATAAAAGAAGAATACTAAATGTAACATGCCTAACTCATATCAATCATCATTTCTCATTATCCTCATCACAAGTCATCTCTAAGGCATGACTTTGATGGTATTCATGGCTCTCGCAGCCCATTATCAGTATAGGATGCCACTGACAAGACATCAGATTATTTTACTTATTCATAAGGCTAACAACATGCCTTTAATGAATATAACTTCATCATCCATACCTGGATATGATTACCTTCATATCAGAACCTGCATGGTTAATACAACTGATAAAGGTAATACAAAAATAAGGAATATCCTTCCTACTCTTGTCATAAGAGTTTAAATCTCTAATCCTTATCAAATAGAGTTTAATATTCAAAAGCATGCCATTACCCTTGAATTAGGGTTTACTATTCACATTAAGGTGAATTGAACTCATAACATCATCATGTATGAGTAACATCTTCATTGATGATCTTAGATTAGTTAAAAGTTCATCATTTATCATAATTAGGGTTTCTATGATCTCACACAGGTGGATCATACCCTAATTATGCTCATTTCTGTGTATTGGGGATGCTTCAATTGAGTTCCCACTTAAAAAGGGTACTTTCTCTCTCTAGAAGTACTTTCTCTCTCTATAAGTACTTTCTCTCTCATCATAAGGTTATGTGATGTCAACATCACCCTAGATCAGGTCGGATTAAGTCATCATAGGCTAACATAGCCAAAAACATCACCATTATGTGATTAGAGTTACTTTATCTCTCTAGGGTACTTTCTCTCTCTAGAGTACTAATGGTTGATGATAACATTAGACTAGATCAAGTTGGATAGAGTCATTATGACTAAAAACATCATTCTCATGTAATTAGAGTTTGAATTGAGCAAGGTATAACTCAAGTGACCCTTCAGGGGTATTTTGGTAATTCCCCCCATTGATCATCATTATGGTCAAAAACCTTAGTCAAATAACCCCTTACTATCCTAGATTATCATTAGGGTTTGATTTGGGCAACATTGGACCATTTATATTATGAATTGATTGAAATAAGTCAACTTGGAATCACATTGATTGATTTCAATCATTAATCATCAATTGAGTTGAAATCGGTTGAAAGTGTTGACCGTTTGCCCACTTTGACTTTCCAAGACCGCGAGCCTCTTTCTAACTCCAAGACCGCGAGCCCCCTTAGGCTTCAAGACCGCGAGCCTCTTCAAGTGGTTCAAGACCGCGAAGCCCTATCATTGGTTCAATTGATGTTGAGACTGCGAAGATCAAATTGAGGTTGAGACCGCGAAGAGACGTTGACCGTTTAGCTAGTTTGACCTTAGGACCGCGAGCCTCCTCTCGGTCTTGAGACCGTGAGCCCCCTCACGGTCTTGAGACCGCGAGCCCTCTCACGGTCTTGAGACCGCGAGGCTCACATGGTCTCAGCCGCTCGGTCCATCAACAAAAACAAAGATACAATCGATGATGTTAACCGATGTTTAAGCCCTCAAAAGGTCAAAGTTATGTTGACCACCTATGGATTGGGTCAACTAAGGTTATTCTTAACCAATTGGTCATTCAATTGACCCTCAATTGTTGACCAATTAGGATTGGAATCGATTCAATTAGGGTCTATCAATGTTCACCCATCAATACTCAACAATGTGCATCAACACAAGGTTGAACCCTTCAATTGAGCTCCAATTGGGCTCAAACTTGGCCCAAACGGTCTTGAGGTCATGTGGGTGGACCCCACATGGTCTTGAGACCGTTTGCCCAAGATTTCATCAAAATCTAAGGTGATTTGATAGAGGTTGAACCATGATTGGGTCACCAACTCAGTATTTTGATCAATTGATAACGTATTTGCAATTGGGTCCTCAATTGGTCAAATTACTCAACCCTAGACCTCCAAACGGTCTTGGGTGATTGTCCTCTCGGTCTTGAGACCGTTTGGATGAGTTCCAAACGGTCTTGAGACCGTTTGCCCATCCAATTTTGGATTCTAGTGCAGATTCATCAAGGTCTGGCCCATTGAGTTGATGATCATGTCAATATTTAATTGCAATGTAATTCGGTGTAATTGTACCTTCAATTGGTCAACTATCCTTGACCCCAGACCTCCAAACGGTCTTGGTTGATTGCCCTCGCGGTCTTGAGACCGTTTGGTGACCCCCAAACGGTCTTGAGACCGTTTAGGTCAATCAACCCTAAAAACCCTAATTAGGTCACCATAATTTCAGTACTGATTTCATCTAGGGTTAGCCCTAGTATACACCCTTCAACTCTTAGCCCATTTGGAATTAGACCATCAAACTTGGTGAGTTGTTAATTAACAAAATTTTGAACAGTAATCTCATACGGTCAACGCTTAGTCAACGACCTTACACGGTCTTGAGACCGTTTTCCCAAAAAGGCAATTTCAAACCGTTTGAAAATCAGGAATAAATTCAAATAAAGTTGTTACTTAAAAAGGTCATATCTCCCGATTCCCTTAGAGTTAGCCTCCCAAATTTTGAGGGTAATTAGCCTATATAATTTGGAACAGATTTATTATACGGTCCACACTCGGTCAACGGGGCCAAACGGTCTTGGAGACCGTTTTCCCTGTCGCGGTCTCGAGACCGTTTGCTCACCTCGCGGTCTTGAGACCGAGAGAGAAAACTTTTGAGACCGTTTAAGGAAGTGAAAAGCGGTGGGTTTTTCTTGGAAATCACGCCTTCATCTCCTAGCTCAAGAACAGTACGAATATCCCATGGATATACTTGCAAAATAGCAGGGAAAAGTAGGGAAACACTAAGAGCTATCATCCAACCGCATATAAAGATGCACATAGTAAAGCATGGTTTAGAGTTATAAAACCCGCCTAAAGCTTGATTCTTGAGCTCCAAGCTTTCAAGCTGCAAGCTCTAATGGCGTCCTTGAGTTCTTACAGGTTGGACAAGGTGAAAACTCCAAGGAAGGATGAAAAGAGACGGCTAGAAAGGTAGGGTTTCAAGAGTTAGCCATGAAGATGACCTTGAATTCGAGTTCTAACCATGGAATTAAGCAATAAGAGGGGTTTAAACCTACCTTGCACCCCTTGGTCGTCCTCCTTAGCTCCAAGGCAGTCCTTGGTCGTCTTTGGTGAAATGAAACAGTAAGGGAACGAAGAGTGAGTTCCCTTGCAACTAAGGGAAGGAGAGCTTATATACATGGGGTAGGATTTTCAACATTAGTTCATAAGTTGTCCATAATTCCAACTAGGTCCCTCCTTCTTTACTTGATCGTCCCTTCCTATTTATTCTAAGGACAAACCTTCTCTTAAGGTCTTAGGAAAAGAAGGTAAAGGAGATCAAGCTAATAATGAGGTACATACATAAAGAAATATTGCACATATACCCTGATTATTCAATCACAAGGCATATCTCATAACTTGATAATTCAATTGAGGTGACTTCCTCATAATTTCTTCTATTAATGATGGCAAGAGTCTAAAAAGATACATTAGATGACATATTTCACAATTTGTATCCCTTAATTTGGGTAAATTGCATTTTACCCCAAACTAGGGTTTCAATCACCGGGATTGCTTCCACAGCTGCACCTTGGTGCCTTAGCTTGGGAAATCCCTCAAACTTTGCTAAACAGATTTCTCATGATGTCTCAACATCAGAGGAACATCTCATCATGTGCAAATTGCAAGCTAACCCTTTTAACTGGGTAAATTGCACATAGGTCCCTGTATATCAAAACAATGCTACAACTTTAAATAAAAAGGAGCAATTACTGAAATATATGTTTCTGAGAAACTTCATTACATGCTCAGAGTTAATCACAGAAATTTAATTACATATTTAGGCAAAACACCTAGGGTTAACTCATAACCCAGGTCAGGGATATTACATTAAGCAACATAACTCATTCACTCAGGAGTAGTCTAGTTTAGGACATATCATATCACATATATCATAGTTCTCATATCTTGGAGTCTAGGTTCTTTGACCTTCTCCGTGTGGGTCTCACTCTCTCTAGAGTTAACCCCAAAACTGGTCCTAACACTAGAGGTCCTCCTTTGTAAAAGAGCTTGAGGCTCATGCTGACTCACAACCTTGTCTTAACATAACACATCTTATCTCATAAAAGAATTCATACTTGCATCATCAAAACTTATCTCAAATCCTCAAAACTGAACTTACATCCCCAAAGACAAACATAGATCATCATAACCATCTTATATCAAAGACTTAGACTGTATCATAAAAACTTATTTCATCTATTCCATCTATCATATATTCGAACAAGGCTCTAGACATCTAATCTAGAACTACACTCTCTTCTAGACTGATGTCATTCACTTTCACTTAGGTTGCATGACCACCTCCTACTTGTACATGTGTGGGGACACATTTTTGTAATACATATATATAATAAAATATTATATAGTTTTTCTCCGATAAAACATGTGTCAGAGAAAACTATCACGGTTCGATCCGGTTGGAATCCAAAACCAAATCCAGAAAACGAGTGTCCCACACATTGTAGAGAGTACAGTGCCATGAAAACTAGTGAAAAGGGTGAGAACAAGGGGTAGACTAGTGTAGCTACTCTAGACAACATGCGCAATATGTCTAGGGTTTCTCTTCCCTTGATGCACGTCATTTCCAAATAGTGCAACGTCCCATACCGCTGCACTACAAGGAAAGAACGACATCTAAGGACTTGCTACTCAACAAGCACCAGTCTAGACCTAGTTCTCGGACATCTAGGTGCTAACCTAGAGGCTAGGTCAGATCTAGTCTCTAAAAGACAACTAATCTAACCCTAAAAGATTATTAAGTTCAAGGTTCTTTGGTTTTGAGTTGCATAATGAGCAAATGGCAGGTTTTGCTATTGTTCATGCTCTGATACCACCTGTGACGTCCCCGGATTTTCTAAAACTTAATCTGATGTGTGATGTCCAAATTGAAACCCTCACCTCAGCGAGAATCCCAATCTAAACATCCCACACGAGGCTAAGAAGAAGAAAATCGAGGGAGTCAGAAGGAAGCAACAGTAGCACATGTACATGAACAATAATAAAACCATACACACATGTTCACCATTCAACATATAATTACAACATGAATTGTTACAACATTTGATATTACATATTGAACAGCAAACTTAAACATATACATGTACTACCACTAGACTGCAGGATCTTAAGACAACAGGTACCTGTACATCAGCTTGCTATACAACTCTCACTATCCTGGATCTTCAAGAGCATAACCACAACCTAAACAAAAGATTACATGCGGTACACGTCAGCACTATATTTCATGAATATTGTACTGAGTACGTCTACGTGTCTTTTTATATACCTCTCATCATATCTTGGCAATAAGATAAAACTAATACTTGGCAGCATTAAACAAAATATAAGAAAAGGCGTATAGTTGCACAAAGATATTTGTTACCAGAAGAGAACACATATTTTAGGCACATTTCCATTATATGTAAACTTGATTAACCACATGCACTATTCTACCAAAGAGATTTAGTGCTCACATGTACTATTCTGCCAAAGAGATTTAGTACTTCACAAATGCACTATTCTGCCAAAGAGATTTAGTGCTCACATGTACTATTCTGCCAAAGATATTTAGTACTTTCATCAATGCACTATTCTACCAAAGAGATTTAGTGCTATCATATAATGGACCAGATATCTTATGTTTCATGTGTTCATAGCAATCGGTATGGAGAATCAAGCAACATAGCATACAAGAACAATCATTTCAATCAATACCATATGCCAAGTATTTTACTACTCATATAACACAAGCATATTGTATAATAAGCCAAGTAAGAGGTAATGGTGTACCTTGATCAAGAGAAACCTAATCATCACATATATATTCCTCATGTCATCTACATCCTGGTCAACCCTGATTAAGATAAGATCATATATCACCATCAGGTTCTCATCGTCTTACATCTCATCTTAACCCTAGTTATGTCCATTAGGGTTTAACTTATCTCATTATGATATTCTCATCATTACTTGTCTTATATCTTCATCCTTATGTGGGATTTACATTACTGATCTTATATTACAGATTAAGATACATAATCTGAATACTAGGTTCCATATCATTATTTAACCCTAGGTTACAACATTAACCTAGATTAGGGTTTTATACCATGTATTAAAGGTTCATCTTCATATAACACAGATTTTATGCATATAACTGATCTCAGATTTACATCTTAGCTTCATATTACTGATATAAACCTACTCTGTAAATCTCACTATTTATTGAGCATGTATGCATTAATTGCATCATATTTAGGATTAAAAGCCCTAATTAGACATATTAAGCAAATTACATGATTTCTTAAATCAACATGATCATCCTTGACATCAGGTGCATTATAAACATTATTATGGAGTTACTGACGTTTTTCCATAATTTTATGTCATCATTTGCTATTTTTTATCCACTAAACAAGCATTACACATATTTCATGATATCACTAAGATTTGAGCATCAAAATCCTGATATTATAGTTCCATTGTATTCTACGAATTTTTCTGAGAAGTTTGGTATATTATACTTATTTTTTGGATGCTCGAGCTATTTACTGTGATTTATTGAAGAACTGAGAAATTTCTGATTATTTACCTCATCAGGCCAATGGGAGCCCGCCACGTGATCTCTAGGGCACGGCTCAAGGCTTTAGTCTCCTGGTTTCACGGTTGAACCGGCCTGGACTGGACCCGGTTCAATTCCTTTCTTTCTTCGTCTTCCTTACTCACCTGAACGCGAGTCTTCCGTCGTGTGTTGGGTGCTCCGCAGGGCTGCGCCTTCTTCCGCCCAAGCAACCGCTGCACTGGCAGCGATCGGCCGGCCGCCCCATCCTCCTCCTCGTTCTCTCTGTTATGAGAGTGCATGAGTGCCGCTGAGAAGGGATCCGTCCATCGCTAGGCTCTCCGCTGGCAAGGCTGCCGCTCTCATGGCCTCAATCTAGGTGTGCGATGGTCTCCAGTCCCTGACCGTATGACCACACGACCTGGGCGCCGTCGGGACTAGATAGATCCCGGCAAGGGTCGCTATAGATCCTCACCTCTGGGCGCCACCTGTGTAGGCTCACTGTCGCTTGCTCTCAAGTGCCACCACGGGTTTCAGGAACTCGCCGCCTCTATGGTGAAGATCCACGGAAGGAGATCATTACCCAACGCCTTTGTTTGAGCCTCCCCGGCGCGTCACCGGTCTGGTTCCTCACTCCATCGCTGCTCCTCCTCACAGACTTCTTCTGCTGCCGCCTCCATGTCCCTCTGCCATGAGGTTCCACCCTCATGTGTGCGATCATGATCAAGTTCCTTCTGATCCTTTCTCGCGTCCAAACCCGACGCCTACGTGCGTCGGAGCTCCGCAGCCGCCGCCGTGGTAACCTCCTCATCTCCGGTGTGGACTAGGGCCGCTATCCTATCTCGCAGCCTCCATGGCTACTCCAGGGGCGCCGGTCGATTGGAGATAGGGCTCCACATGGATCCTAAGCAACTGCCGTCTACATGCCTTGTGGTCTCGAGATCTCGCAACTACAGCGCTACACCTGCGTCTCCTCCTCTACATGTCTCTCGGTCATCTATTGTGGTCTGTAGAGCGAGGATGCAGTCATGGTGGGGAGGTAGCTCTCCCTCATCTCTCTGCTACAACGATCAGTTCAAGGTCTATGAGACTACCTCATCATGCCGAGGCTAATAGCCAGTTGGTTTCTCCTGTCACACCACATAAGGGGATCGTGGTGATGTGGGGTGCTGCCTCGCAGTCGCAGATAGCCCACGTCTCCATTTTAGCTATAAGTAGAGGGTAAACTACAGTCGTATGATCAAAACATCCAAAAGCCAGGACAAGGCCATGCCATCAATCCATGGCACTCTCACTCCAAAGGGACTAGATGTCCTTAGCTAAAAGATGGCCCACTGCCTACCCAAACATCAAAAGGGCACGAGTAGACTATTGATCCAAGCCCAAGCTCTATTAATAGAAAACTTAGGTCCATAACCATCAAACTGTTCATTATTCACCATATTAAAACCCATATACCTCCTTCTAGGAACATCGAAATATTATTAAACTTTAACCAAAACTTCAATATAACTCAAGGTACCTTGTACACCAATTTGGTGTCAAAACTCCACTGCTAGACCAATCAATTAAATTCCTCAAATAGGCATAAACTTATGGATCTTAATCATAATATAAATCTCAAACAACACTCCAAATTGCTAAAACGCTTGGGATCAACATGCATGATATCACTTGTGTCATTGGACGATTAAGGACTCCAAATGTCCACTCCATCACAGAATCAATCTGAGATTTTGGCTTGATTCCTTGAGGTTCTTATACTGCTTATGTATAGTTTTAAAAGAGCAGTTGATGTTTGTAATCCTCGAGAAGGAATTGTATAAGATATGTACTTATGAACCAAGATGTAAATGAAATACAGTGATTCTTGACAAAAGAGTTTTCCTGCATTTGGATCTCTTTGTAAATGGTTTTAATTTTTAGTGATTTTTAGTAATTCCGCTGCTTATGTTTAATTCCACAATTAATTACACTGTGACAATCTGATCTAGTGTCAGGTCATCTCACAAAACTCTCTGGTATATTGAGATGTCATGATGACTCTTGAAGGGGCCTACCTCTCCAAGGACGTACATGTTGAATCTCTAGAAGCTTACCATCATGTTGATTATGATCCTGCACTTGATCTCATTTTTAGAAAATTAGATTCCAACATGTGTGGATCACAACATGCCCCTATTGATTACTACAATATACAACAACCTAAAGATACCCTCCTACTTTGTTGACAATGGCCCATTCCTCAACATGTGTCCTTTAAAGACACTAATCATCTTGGGGAAAGATCCTTCCAACCTCCATTCGACACCAAACAAATCTACCTCCTTCAATGGAGTAATCAAGGATTCTCAATGAGAAATCATATTGGAACTTCAAATTGGACCCCAGACATTCATTGTCCCATTCATCATCATGGAGCTTAGTCCTTCCTTCAGTCTCCTCCTTGGAAGGTTGTGGATTCATCAAAATTGGCTAGTTCCCCCATCGCTACATCAGAAGTTTACGTACCAATTAGGCCATGTCATAATGATAGTTTAGGTTGATGATTTTGGTATCATAGTATGCATTGCAAGAAACAATATCCTACTTCACTTCAGGATGTTCCACTTTTCCAACATCAGTTGGGTGCCTCCTTTCAAGAGGAGACTTCATCTTCCCTACAACATCATATATCTTGCACAACAACTACGGGAGATGTATATCCATCCAGATATAGGACTAGGATCCAGACAACAAAGATGCACAGAGATTATCTAGGTCACTCCCACATAGAAAAGGGTAGGCCTCAGGTACAATGGACCATCCTACACACGACCTCAGTTCACTAGGTGGATGTTGTATTGGAATCATGCAACATAATGACCCACTAAGAGGGGATTAACCCAAAGAGGTTACTTTAACATCCTAGTGATGACCTGAGATATGATCCTTGAAGCCTAACACCTCTAACTAGAATAAGACTACCAACTTTGGGTGTTACATTGATGGGACCATGGCCCTAAGTGCAATGGTCTCAATATGTACTTCCCCTATATCGTGGGCATCACTAAAGACCATTTAGATACAACTAAGAAAATCATTCTCATGACATTGACTTCCCCCATACAAGAGGTCAACGATGATGACCAATTCTGGGATCTTTTCCAGAATTGGGGAGATCGACATCATCATCGATAAAGAGCAGGTCATCCAAACTGCCTAGTGAAATCAACAATCCATGACCAAAGTCATCCCTCCAGACAAGGACACAATCAACAAGATGCCTACTCCCATTGTCAACAAGTTGTACCCTAAGCACTCATACATTAGTAGTAGCATCACACCATCAAGATGTACATGTTGTCCAGACAAAAATCATCAAACCAACACCCAAAATGGTGGAGACACCACTCGAACAAGATGGATACATTCCTCTCTAGGTCTTACATGGATGGCCCAGCCAAGATGACACAAACATTACAGACACCAAAGTCACAAAAGAAGACTATGGTGTTATGTGGGATGACTATGATGATGCCTACAACATGATTGAAGGATGGGGTGTCAACAACATCTTTGATTCCAATGTCGTGAAATATCCACAAACGCTCATCGATCCTCTCTAAAAAGGATAGAAATTCTAGAACTGGTGTGTAGATGATTGCAACAATCTTAGGACTAAGTCTCCCTCACACTAAAAAAAGCATGTTATAAGAATGACATCCAATTGTGGTAGAGATCCTAGAGTGTCAATTTTTTCATGCTCTGTCACATCCCCACTCATCACCAAAAAATTCAAAAAATAGAAAAATAAACAAACTAAATAAACAACAAGAAAATTTAGAAAATCCAAAAAACAGAATAGGCTCTTTGAGAGTTTGCCAACTACTTTATAGAGGTGGCACATATCTATGATGAAGTTGTAGAATCTAAAGATGTACCTATGCAAGAATATATGACAAATGAGCATCAACATTTTCATATTAAAGATGGGAGAAAAATAATCAGACTCAACTCCGGCCCTAATCCATGCAAAGTCAAAGTTGTGGCTCGTGTACCTCATAACACCAAGAACCAACAGATAGAGCATCTACGCCACTACATCGATGTGTTTTCCTAGAGCTATGATGACATGACTAGATTGGAAGAAACTATCATTTTCCATCAACTACCCATCACCCCCATTGTTTTCCCCATCAATTAGAAGGCTAGGTGACTACAACCAAAATGGAGCCTCATAAACATGAAGGAAGTTCAAAAGAAATAAAATGCTAGTTTCTTAGAGCCAGTCAACTATCCTACATGGATTGCCAACATTGTACTAGTTCCAAAGAAAGAGGGAAAGGTACAGATGTGTGTGGTATGTTCCAACCTCAACAAGGCATCTCTAACAGATGACTTCCCACTTCCACACACAGATGTACTCATTGGTAACATAGTCAGCCATGTTTTTCTCAGCTTCATGGATAGAGTCATTGGTTACAATCAGATCGAGATGGAAAAAGAAGATAAATAAAAGACCAACTTCGTCATAGGATGGGGGTGTTCTATTATCTAGTCATGCCTTTCAGTCTCAAGAACATCACATCTACATATTAAAGGACTATGGTTGTCCTCTTTCACAACATGATGCACAAATTAGTGGAGGTCTACATGGATAACATAATCGGAAAATCTATAGGTCCTTAAGACCACCTCACCAACCTTGAGAAACTATTTCAATGACTACAACGGTTCTCCCAATGCCTAAATCCTACCAAGTCAACCTTTGAGGTTACATCTGGTAACTATTGGGATATATCATCATCCAGATAGGGATCAAAGTAGATCCTTAGGAAGCATGAGACATCCAATAAATGTCTTCCCTAGAATTGAGAAGGAGATACGAGGCCTGATCTAGCATCTCCAATACATCAACCACTTCTTTGACAAACCCACACATATATGTGAGCCAAGATATTAAAGAAAAACACCAATTCTGGATGGAACAAACAAACCATGGTCGTGATCTCTAGAAGTTCAAAGATTACCTCACCAATTTTCTAGTGTTAAGTCCGACCATGCCTATGTTTTCTCTCATTTTGTGCCTATATATCTTTGAGACATCAATTGGTGGAGTCTTAATTGAAGAAAAAACTGACGACAAGCAAGATATGTATTACTTTTCCAAAGATTTCAATGATACATTGAGTCACTACACTACAATCATAAACTAATGCATGGCCCTTATCCATGTAATGAGGAACCTACTCAACTATCTAATGATATATCCTCTACAACTCATCGCCAAGAACAATCCACTTTGATATCTATGTGATCACCCAATCCTAACCAGGAGATGTGCTAAATAACAAGTAATGTTGTTAGAGTTCGACTTTACCATCTCCCTATGAAGGCAATCAAAGCACAGACCCTCACAGATCAACTAGCAAATTCCCCGCTACCAAAAAGAAACTACTCATGAATATGAGTTCACAGATGAATATATAGGGATGATGAACCCACCATACATGGGGATTTATTTGGATGTTGACATATGAACAATCTTCTTCGACAAAGTCATAAACCGAAAAGGATCTAGAACAGGTGTAGCCTTGCCAAATCACCATAGAGACCAGCTATATGTAGCAAGACAGTTGGAAGTTGATGCCACAAACAACAATAATGAATATAAATCCTAAATTTTGGGTCTTCATCTTGCCAAATAGTAAGAGGCATGATGAGTACATGTCTACAGGGACACTCTCATTGTGATCTATCAAGTCTAGAACAATTGAAGAACACATCATTAGAACCTGGTACCCTACTAGGAACACATGCTCTTTAGCCCGTAGTTTCAAACACATCTCCTTCCACTTCATCAGAAAGAGAGAACAACACTTTTGTTGATGCATTAGCATCCCTTACTTCATGGAACAACATCTAGGAAGGATAGACCTACTCTTTAGAAGTTGAAGCACTTACACAACTAAATTATTGCAAGGTCATCATTAATGCACCCAATAATGAAGAAAGTGCTTGATTTCATGACATCAAGATGTATCTATCAAACCAAGTCTTTCCCAATAACCTCTCCTGGAGAGAGCAATTTGCACTCAAGCGATGATCCAACTAGTATGTTCTAGGGGCACAACTATGTTAACTGTGTGCATATGTTTTAAATTTATGACTCAAGCACTAACCCACAAGTATATGGGTGTATCAAGACAATCCAAGAATAATCCATGGGTTTATGCTATTAGTCATGAGCTCAACTCAAACAAACAAGATGGAAATTTAGTTTTAGCAAAAGTGGCAAAATCTAACTGGAAGAGTCAATAAAACAACATTAAGTAGAATTTAGATGATCAAGCCAAATAATTAGTGAATATGAAACCTAACTCTCTCAATTATAAATAATATAAAATATGAAATCCCAGTTAATATAAACAATCTGACAGTGCTCTCGTTGCTTTTACAATAAGAAAGAGACAATGAAGCATGGTCTCTAGCACTCAACAGCTAAAATAGACTTCTACACACCTAGAATTATGGTTAGGGTTACTTTAACCCTCTTAAGGATGTAAAACCTAGCCTTCATAGCCAAAATCATACTTACACTAGGATAGGATGATACAATGGATATTTCACCATCTTATGAGGGGAATATGTGTATAAATGTTTGAAGAAAAAATCCAAGTGATCAAAAGTGAGTTAGGTTCAACTTGAGAATCACATGGACTTAATATAGAGCTTTTATTTCCCGATCATAAATGAGTTAACTTGATTACATAATAAATTGGATTTTACATTTTTTCTAAAGTTTATTAAAAGGGTGGTTGAAAACACACTAAGAATTTGACAAAGACATCTAGAATGCTAAACAAAGTTGTAATGTTGATTAATCCAAATAGATTCATCCATTACACGTATTAAATAATCAAGAGTGGAAAGATGAACATGTAGGTAACAACAAGAAACAAAAATAAAGTAAATGTGGTTGGAAACAAAATTCATTTTATTGATGTAAGGGTTGTACAATTTTTCTTCAAACGATATTTCTCAAAAATAATTTGGTATAACTAGTTTAGCATAAAGGGAAATCAATCCAATAAAGAAAACAAGCCTCAGAAAGCACTAGATTTACCATTATCCAAAACAAACTAAGAAAACGATATATAAAGGAAACTAAAACTAAACTACCGACCACCTAAGATTGAAACTTGGATTGTTCGCACTACATAAATCAAACTTGAGAGGCTTACAATTGGATACCTGCCACCGATAAAATCAAAATGAGAGAATAGTACCCTCATTTGTAGCTGGGAAATGTTGCCACAATGTGTCATCATCTGGAAAGTCAGGGAATGAAGGATCCTATAGTGGTGGTTGTGATGACCCAACATCAAATCAAGCTGTCACCAGTGATATAATTGTGGAATAACCATAAGCAGCGAATAAAAAAAAATCACTAAAAATTAAAACCATTTTGCAAAGAGATCCATTTCCCAGAAACTCTTAAGAAGAGAACCAAAGTACTATATACATCATGGTTCACATTGCACATACACTGTACTATCTCATCTCTAGGATAACATATAACAGTTGCTTTGCCAAAACTATACATAAGCAACATAAAACCTCGAGCCATACAAGACAAAATCTCAGATTGTTCATTAAATCATTATGTACAGACTCTAAGGACATGAGAGTACAGAGACGACACATAGAGCTTCTATCTACAAGACATGATAGATAGTACACTCAACCCAAGATGCTACTGCTACCCCTGATGTTGTTGTCCTCCCTCTGCAGTATGGTCTCTACCTCCTCATTTGTGTTTACCTAAAAATGTTGGTGACCAACGGGGTGAGACCCATGTCCCAACAAGAGATATAACTCTCCACCAACAATATTATTATCACAGATAAATAGTATAAAACTGAGCAGAGGATTCTTTTACATTAATAAGTAGGATTTAATCATTGTTTAAGCATAGTACAACAATATCATCTTCTGAAGCATTGCAACTATATATGATAAAGTAGTAAATCATCTATTCATTTTTTAAGGAATATGAAGAACATGTCTAACATCTATCCATTTAAGATGCATAAAAGAAATGTAACATCAACCAATGATTTTCGTATTCAATCCTTAAGCAAATACTCTTTGTGGCTGATTATATATTTACAATCACACTTATGCCCTGAGGAGATGAGGTATAACACTCATACTCCAATCGACCATTGCTACATAAAGCATCGGTACCATACAAGGTCAATGGAAGAGTCGGCTGCCATGACCTCACACGTCTCGGTCAGTACGAGACTACTTATAGGACATCTCGTGTCAACTGCAATTAGCTTACTAGGGTATATGGGTATCTTAGCTATAGAGCTACAGCCGCAGCATGCACTCTCTTCAGGGAGATTTTAGTTATCCATCCCTGACAGTCATTTTCATTGGGAGATTATACATACATCCCAAATTATAATGAAGGATATCTCACATCAATCCCTCATTAGGACATAAGGATATTTGCACTCATCACCCCCACATATTTAAAAATATGCCCTCTGAGTTAAACTCATTTCACCATTCAGCAAATCTTGACGCTGAATGGATCTATGGTCAGGGCACTACATTATAAGATTCCACTTGTTTATTTAGGTGCAGGGGCAGAACCAGGGGGCGGGCAGGGGCCATGGCCCCCCCAAAAAAAATAAAAAAATAAACATACATATACATATATATACATATATTTGTAACTTATATTTATAATATATATCATGTATGATGCATAAAAGACATGAATGTAGAAGTAGTGTATTGGTTAACAGCTGCACTCATCTACCAAAGGTCATGAGTTCGATTCTTGGTGTGCACATTATATGTTTTTTGGCAATAAATGCAGAATACAATTACTATTAATACAATGTTTCACATATAAAGACAAAATTGAACATGGTATAGTGGTTGATTTGTTATTTGATGCACCAAAGGTCATGAGTTCAAACCTTACAATGAATATTTAGTTTTTGGCCCCCCCAACATATGGGTTCTGGTTCCGCCACTGTTTAGGTGTATTACAGTATCTTTTAGCATCAACCAAGTTACAAGCAAGAATTATAACATATGCTACAAAGAAAGATGTAATACATTTATCAAGTACTTTCATAATCTTTGGAACACATATAACATTTAGGATCTCAATCCCTTATCTCATTACTGGGAATTCTCATCTCTTAGCATTATCATCATCATGATTACTAGATCTAGGTATTCAAACCCTTAGTTCATCACTGAACACTATCACCACTTATCAGGTAACTATTACCTCGAGGTCCTCCAATTAAGGTATACATGATACTTATTGCACAAACATCTCACATGGCGAGCCCATTTAAATTTGTATCACATAAAACATCATAGCTCATAGCTGGGTATGCTCATCATCTCATGATACCTGCATGGTTAGTATTTCATGATAACAACCATATCAAATACATATCAACACCATGCAATACAAGGGTAATACCACTATTCCAATATTATGGTTAGGGTTTCCCTTTATTATCAATTAGGGTTTCAAAATCATACCATCACCCTTCATTAGGGTTAGGGTTTTCCACTATTAACCATTTAGGGTTTCAAGGTCATATTATCAAGGATCAAACCCTAATTCATACTCTACACATATTAGGAGTATTAATGTATGTTCATTACATGATTATCACAAAAGTACGAGTTTCTCTCTCATCCTCACTAGGATGTTGATTACTTCATACTTTATTAAGTTGGCTCAACCTTTCCTTCAAGGTATATTGGCCTACTTAATCAATATTCATTAAACTCCTTACATCTTAATGTATGACTTAATATAAGACACTTCATGTGTTACTCCATCAAGTACATTACATTTGAGGTGTTTTCCTTCATATGGGTTTAGAGGTGCTTCCACCATATCGGGCAAGAGGTGTGTGCTTTCTACCCATATAACCCAAGAGATGTATGTATGCTTACCATATTAGGCAAGAGGTGTATGCTTGCTTATCATATCGGGTAAGAGGTGTATGCTTGCTTACCATATCACCTTAGAGGTGTTTGTGTGCTTACCATATTGGGTAAGAGGTGTATGCTTGTTTACCATATCACCTTAGAGGTGTACGTGTGCTTACCATATTGGGAAAGAGGTGTATGCTTGTTTACCATATCACCTTAGAGGTGTTTGTGTGATTACCATATTGGGCAAGAGTGTATGCTTGCTTACCATATCACCTTAGAGGTGTATGTGTGCTTATCATATCGAGAAATATGTATATGCTTTCTTACCATATCAGGTAAAGATGTGTGTGTGTTCTTCACACCATATCGGGAAAAGAGGTGTGTCTGTGCTTCACACCATATCGGGCAAAGAGATGTGTGTGCGCTTCACACCATATTGGGCAAAGAGGTGTATGTGTGCTTCACACCATATCGGGTTAGACCCTTATGCTCATGCCTCTTCAAACCTTCATGGTCTCAGCCTACCCTTCACCATGGGTTAAGTGATAGCCTAGACAACTATTTAAACCTTTTACAACCCATTATACAAACCAATAGGGGTGTGGGGTTCCAAGGTAAACCGATTTTCATATCATATAGGGTTCCATCACCATATCGGGTTGGAGGTGTGTGCTTCCACCCGATATCAATTTACTCTTGATGTTGTCGTCACCATCAACCTCTAAACTCTTGCTCTTACTATTCTAAGTCATGGAAAATAGTCCCATGAAACTTTTACAACTCATAGGATCATCAATTATTAAAGAGAAATCGAAATTACAAGTAGATCAACAAGTAAAAAAATGAGTCATCAAGGAGACTTCCTCTCCCCGACCCCTCATTAACCTTTGGAGGCCCGACACAGGAGGAGTATGGTAAACCAAGTGTGCAACCCATTAGTTCCAGTGAAAACCATGTCATACATGAATCCCAGTTTATTCATCCCCTTGGGGATTCAAACTTGAGACCTCTGTCTGCGTTCACGGTCCAATCACCAATGAGCCACACCCTTGCGGGTAGTAGATCAACAAGTATGACAAAATTGAAAGTGCATAATAATATAATTGGGTTCAAGTTATATAACCTTCCTCAAGAACAAATTCAAAGCTCCACACTCCAAAGCTTTACATTCCTAAGGTTTAATATGAACTTTACAACTCCTCTATATGCAAATAATTACCATGGATAAGCATTTGGTGAAGAAGAAAAGAAAGGAAGATCATA
This sequence comes from Alisma plantago-aquatica, assembly GCA_963693085.1. Taxonomy (NCBI): domain Eukaryota; kingdom Viridiplantae; phylum Streptophyta; class Magnoliopsida; order Alismatales; family Alismataceae; genus Alisma; species Alisma plantago-aquatica. The sequence continues at coordinate 766,163,476 of OY856411.1, forward strand.
ACCCTAGATCCATGCTTCAATCCAAGGTTGAAGATGATAATGGCTTTACCTTAGGGTTAAGACTTGATCTCCTTCTTACTCCTTATCACCTTTCATGATACCTCACTACTCATACACGATATTCCCTCACTTGTGGCCAATATCCCCTTCACTTGTGGCCAATATCACTCCACTATGGCTGATTTCACCTTGCTAGGCCGATATTACCTTGCAAGGCTGATATCACCTTGGTATGGCCAATAACAAGGACATATGCATGATACCACTTCACCTATGCATGATACCAAGACTCTATGAATGATATATTAGGGATAGAGGGTGGTAAGATTTGAAAATTTTCACTAGTAGGTGAAAAGAAGGGTATATATACTTGAGGTTCATGAAAAAGGGTGTAAATGAGGTGTCATCATTTTAAGCTACTAGGTGCCACATGTCCATGCATAGTTGACATGTGTAAATGCATTCATTTACATTTAACTTGACATGAAAAACACTTGAGGATAATCTAGAGATGAAATTTCGTCCATTACTTATCTCTTTGGATAAGATATATCAGCTCAATCACCACTTTATTCACAACCCGTTACAACTTTTCTAAGGAAGTTGTAAACTGATACACTTGACCTCCTTGAGGTGTTTTTCCCATAATGGACTTTTACAAGAGTCCAAAAACCTATATGAGACTCCCTCTATGGCTCCTTGGCCAATAGGCACCCTCGTAGGAACTCTACAAACCGATACAACTCAAATTAGGGTTTCACAGTCAACCATTTCTTGGTCTTTTCATCACCAAGAGTACCATCACTCAAACATGATTCAAACATGGTGTCTCCTTATTTATATCTCCTCTATATGATACTAGGAGGGAGTTGGGACACTCTAGAGGTGGTAATTTGCATATCAACCCTACAGTTTGGGTAAATAACATTTTGTACCAAAATTGGTGCACAAAGCACTAACGTTATTCAAACAATTTTCAACTTGAAATTTAGGCTTTCCACAAGCTTCCCCTTAGCAGCATTCTCTCTCTTATGATGATAAAACACATGAGGTACATTAAACATGTGATATTTTTCAATATAGCCCCTCATCTTGGGTAAATTGCACTTTATACCCAAACTATCATATAATGCACAAATAGTTTGCAAATAAGCTCAGACTTGAAAATTAAACTCTACAAGAGTCTTAATTACTTTTCAAAAGATTAAAAAAAGTTTATGAATAACTTACTTAAGCAAAAAAATCTAGGGTTAAGCCATAACCCAGGTCAGGAATGTTACAATTATCAACCCCTAACATGAATTTTGTCCCCAAAATCTCAAGAGAAAAGAGAAGGGTACTTCCTCCTCATCTCTTCCTCTAGCTCCCATGTGGCTTCTTCAATGCCACTGTAAGAGTACCTCTAGGTATTGGATTGTACCAATCCTGTGAATTATAGCCAGGTATTGGATTGTACCAATCCTGTGAAATTATAGCCAGACATTGGATTATTCCAATCATGTGAAATTACAGCCAGGTATTGGATTATACCTATCTTGTGTTATTATAGCCAGGTATTGGATTATACCAATCATGTAAGATTACAGTCAGTTATTGGATTATACCAATCTTGTGATATGACAACCAGGTATTGTATTATACCAATCCTGTGAGATTACAGCCAGGCATTGGATTATGCAAATCATGTGATATGACAGCCAGGTATTGGATTATACCAATCCTATGAGATTACATCCAAGCATTGGATTGTACCAATCATGTGATATTACAGCAAGGTATTGGATTGTACCAATCATGTGAGAGTTCAACTAGGTATTGGAGTATGCCAATCCTGTGAGATCATAGCCAGGTATTGGGTTATCCCAATCCTATGAGAGATCAGTCATGTATTAGATTATACCAATCATGTAAGAGTTCAGCCAGGTATTGGATTGTACCAATCCTGAGATCGTAGCCAGGTATTGGATTGTACCAATCCTGATAGAGTTCAGCCAGGTATTGGATTGTACCAATCTTGAGATCACAACTAGGTATTGGATTGTACCAATCTTGAGATCACAACCAGGTATTGGATTGTACCAATCCCGATAGAGTTCATCCAGGTATTGGATTGTACCATTCCTGAGATCACAGCCAAGTATTGGATTGTACCAATCATGATAGAGTTCAGCCAGGTATTTGATTGTACCAATCCTGAGATCACAACCAGGTATTGGATTGTACCAATCCTGATAGAGTTCATCCATGTATTGGATTGTACCAATCCTGAGATCACAGCCAGGTATTGGATTGTACCAATCCAGATAGAGTTCAGCCAGGTATTGGATTGTACCAATCCTGATAGAGTTTAACCAGGTATTAGATTGTACCAATCATGATAGAGTTTAGCCAGGTATTGGATTATGCCATATTGCTAAGGATCCCATAGTAGTTGGGATACCTTTATGTTTCCCTTTCACTTTCATTATGGGATATCAATCCCTTAAATTCATCATTGAATACCACATCACCTTTACTAGGCAGTATACCTTGGTCAAGACATAATACATATTCACATTATTTATGTAATACAAGTATTTCTCTTATCTCATATAAGAATATTCAAAACACTACAGCCCTTATTTGGCTATAAGCATTAAACATGTATGACCAAGATTTCATTATCATTATAACCATTTATTATTATTATGATGTTACTGGGTTTCCATTTCCCTAGTTTATTCTGAACATTACCATTTCTTACATGAGACTTTTATAAACATCTTGTCACCTCTCACTAGGCAACAACTATTCACATGGCTTACAAGGCCCATTAAACATCTTGTCATCTCTCACTAGGCAACAACTATTCACATGTCTTACAAGGCTCATTAAACATCTTGTCACCTCTCACTAGGAAACAACTATTCACATTGGCTCACAAGGCCCATTAAACATCTTGTCACCTCTCACTAGGCAACAACTATTAACATGGCTTACAAGGCCCATTAAGCAACTTGTCACCTTTCACTAGGAAACAACTATCTCTAGGTCATAAGACCTATATAATTAGTATTTTATGAAACATCATAGCTCATGCTTAGTTATGCTCATTATCTCATGCTACCGACATGGTTTCAAAATGGTTAGGGTTTCCCTTTATTAACCAATTGTAGTTTCAAATCATATCATTACCCTTCATTCGGGTTAAGGTTTCCCTTTTTAAGCCAACTTGGGTTTTTAAGTACATTCATCAAGAATCACAACCCTAATTCAGACGCCACACATATTAGGAGTATCAATGTATACTCATTACATGAGTATTAAACAAGTATAAGTTTCTCTTTCATTCTCACTAGGATATTGATTACATCATACTCCATTAGGTTGGCTCAATCCTTCTCTCAAGGTACATTGGACCATATTTATCAAAATGCATTAAACTCTTTATGTCTTAATCTATCATTTGACATAACACACTTCATGCGTCACTCAATCAAGTATATTGAATTGAGGTGCTTCCACCCTATCAGGCAAAGAGGTGTGTGATTGCTTCCATATCGGGTAAACAGGTGTGTGTATGCTTCACACCATATCGGGCAAAGAGGCGGGCAAAGAGGTTTGTGTGTGCTTCACACCATATCGGGCAAAGAGGTGTGTGTGTGCTTCACACCATATTGGGCAAAGAGGTGTGCGTGTGCTTCAAACTGAAATGACCATCATCAAAATGACAAACAAATCATTACTAATTAAGCGGAATAAACATAATAAGCAGATTAAAAAAATCACTAAAATTTAAAACTATTTTGCAAGGAGATCCTTTTGTAGAAAACTCTTATTGAAAGATACAAAACTCATACATATCATGATTACATTTTACAACATCTCATCTTGAGGACAACATATAGCAGTTTTTGTATCAAAACACATACTGGAGCAACATAAAACCTCGAGACATTCAAGCCAAAATCTCTGATCATTCATGAAACCAGTACGAATCAACTCCAACGACCTGAGAGTACAGAGACAACACATAGGACTTCTATCTACAAGACATGACAGATAGTACACTCAACCTGAGTTGTCACTGCTGCCTCAGTTGTTGTTCCTCCACTGTAGAAAAGTCTTCACCACCTTGTGCACGTCCACCTAAAATAAAATGTGGATCCCACAGGGTGAGACAATTTTCCCAACGAGAGATATAACTCTCTGTCAACCTATTATTATCATAGATTAAGCATTTATAAACTGAGCAGAGGTTCTTTTTATATTAACAAGCAGGATAATTCACTGGATGAACAGAATGAAGTAATCTCCTTTCTCAAGGAGAACATTACATCTACCCATGGTAGAGTTATAAATCATCTATCTGCTTTGCAATGAATGTAAAGAAACATAAATATCATCTATCAACTAAGTTGTATAACTGAAGTGTGCATCAATCAATGTTTTCCATATTCGATCCTTAAGAAGATATGCTACACGGCTAATTACATTTTCTAATCACACTTATACCCTGAGAAAGTGAGTCGTACCATTCAAATCCAACCTTCGATTGCAAAACCCAAAGTCGGTGCCATATAAGGTCAATAGAAGAGTCGGACTCCATGACCTATACCCTCGTTGTCAGTACACAAGAACAAAAGTAGGACCACAATCTCTTGCTTAAGTGACCTCAGTCACAAGGCTAACTCCATAGGATACCCTTTCTCTAGCCCGCCATGGTACAGGTCACGGTGCTAGTATATCTTGAGCCATGGGCCTGTTCACCGTGCTCCCAAGCCATGAACACATTCATGCTCTATCACACTGAGCCATGGGCCTATTCACCATGCTCTTATACATATCATGAGTCTACAATTGAAGTTTCACTCTATTCCTCCTATTTTCAGCTAGGAGAAACCCTGCATATTAAACAATATGCGCTCCATGTTAACCCGTGGGAGAACTCGTTTCACCATCACCAGCTCCTGACGATGATGGATCTATGGCCATGGCACTACATGATAAGATTCCACCTGATTAATTAAGTGCATTACCATATATTTTAGCATCAGTCAAGTTTCAAACAAGAATTATTATAGCAGATGCTACAAAGAAAGGTATAATACATCTATCAAGTACTTTTAAAATCTTTAGAACACATATAACATTTAGGATCTCAAACCCATATCTCATTACTGAGAATTCTCATCCCTTAACATTATCATCATGATTACTAGATCTGGGTATTCAAACCCTTAGTTCATCACTGAACACTGTTACCACTTATCAGGTAACTAATACCTCTAGGTCCTCACACGAAGGTATACATGATACTTGTTGCACAAGAATCACACATGGCTCACAAGGCCATTGCACATCTTGTCACCTCTCACTAGGCAACAACTTATTCACATGGGTCACAAGGCCATTACCCATCTTGTCACCTCTCACTAGGCAACAACTTATTCACATAGATCACAAGGCCATTAAATATTATACTTGTTATACAAGTACTTAACATGCCTCACAAGCCTTTTGTAATAAGATAAATACAACCTTCCCATCATTAGGGTTAGGGTTTCCCTTTATAGCCGAATAGGATTTCCAGTTCATAATATTAATTCAAACCCTAATTCATTGCTCCAAACATCTAGGAGCATACATTAATATCATAAGTATGCAATCATACTTATCTGTTCGCATCATTTGTCATTAAATGATTATCAACACAAGGTATGAGTTTTTCTCTCATCCTCTCTAGGATATTGATTACATCATACTTTATTATCTTGGCTTGACCCTTTCTCAAGGTATGTTACCCTACACTTATCAAAGTGCATTACATATCAATGTAACAATTGACATGACATACTTCATTTGTTACTCATCCAAGTATATTAGACTTAAGGTGCATCAAGGTGTATCAACCTTGAGGTGTTGGATGTGATATTTATCATACCTATATGCATTACTTCCCTCGTTGTTTCTAACTTACTTAAGTTCATCAACTTATCTTGTATTAGGGTATATCCCATCCTAATACTTTATTCACTAACACATCACATTAATCATGTAGTGTATTGGCCATAAGTCAGACATTTGAATTACCCAACTATCATCAAGTGATATAGACTCATCTCGAGTTAAAGCATTGTTAATATACCATTATCAACCACTTTAGGTGTTCTAACTATCAAGGTGTTAACCAAACCACATCAGTGCTTGGTGTTACACTCATCACTCCTAAGAGTTTTTTACCCTCACCTTTACAAGGTGCATCAGATTGAATCATGTATGTCAAGTTGAACACATGTATTGTATTAGTTGTATATCGATACAGGCATCATCATATCCCTCAAACCCTTACCCATTAAGGTATCAACCTTACCATTCATATGGTGTATCAACTTCACCATACATGAGTGTAACGTCCTCGCCTCTCTTGAAGATATTGGCCACACCATACTTTAGTGCATGGGCCATCACATGTTCTAGGGTATTAACCACCTTACCACTTTTGTCATCTAGTGTATTGCGTTACCCACCATATCATTTTAGAGATATGTGCTCAACACCATATCGTCCAAGAGGTGTATGCTTAACTCAATATTGGATTAGAAGTGTATGCTTTCTACCCATATCACTTTATAGGTGTATGTATGCTTACCATATCGGGCAAAAGGTGTATGCTTGCTTTACACCATATTGGGCAGTGAGGTATGTGTGTGCTTCACACCATATCGGGTAGAGAGGGGTGTGTGTGCTTCACACCATATCGGGCAGAGAGGTATGTGTGTGCTTCACACCATATCAGGCATAGAGGTATGTGTGTGCTTCACACCATATTGGGAAAATAGGTGTGTGTGTGTGTGCTTCACACCATATCAGGCAAAGAGGTGTGTGTGGGCTTCACACCATATCGGGCAAAGAGGTGTGTGTGTGTGTTCTTCACACCATATCGGGTAAAGAGGTGTGTGTGGGCTTCACACCATATCTAGAAAATAGGTGTGTGTGCGCTTCACACCATATCAGGCAAAGAGGTGTGTGTGTGCTTCACACCATATCGGGAAAAGAGGTGTGTGTGTGCGCTTCACACCATATCGGGAAAAGAGGTGTGTGTGTGCTTCACACCATATCAGGCAAAGAGGTGTGTGCTTAACCCAATATCATTTTTGATGTGTATGCTTGACCTCATATCATTCAAGAGGTGCATACTACACCATATCATGCAAGAAGGTATAAAATCATATCCATATCATTTTAGTGAAGTAGGTGCATCACCATATTGGGTTATAGGTGTCTGCTTTTGTGCTTGAACCCGATATCAATTTATAAGGTGATACCATCATCTTCAAGCTCTAGACCTTTGTTCTAACAATTATAGTTCATGGAAACATGTCTAAGAAACTACTAGAACTCATAATTTCATCAACTATTTTAGAAAATTTCAGAATTAGAAGTAGTTCATTAAGTATAGCAATTTAGGTGATGAATAATAACATGATAGAGTTGAAGTTATATAACCCGCCTCAAGAACAACTTCAAAGCTCCAATCTCCAAAGCTCCACGTTCCTAAGGTTGAAGATGACTTATTAAAGTCCAAGGATCGTTCACAACTCCTTCATATACAAGGAATCACCAAGGATAAGCAATTGGTGAAGAAGAAAAGAAAGGAAGATCATAACCCTAAAATCATGCTTCAATCCAAGGTTGAAGATGATCATGGACTCATCTTAGGGATAAGTATTGAGCTCCCTCTTGCTCTTTAGCACCTTACATGATACCCCACTACTCATGCATGATATGCCACCACTCTTGGCCGATATCCCCCACACTTGTGGTCAAAACACTCCACTATGGATGATATCACCTTACTAGGCCGATACCACCTTACTTAGCCGATATGAACTTGATTTGGATGATACCCAAGGCCCTATGCACGATACCACTTCACTCCTGCACGATATGAGGATCCTATGCACGATATCTAAGAGCATGGAGGTGGTAGGATTCGAAAAAGTTCACTAAGCAGTGAAAGAAGGGGTATATATACTTGTTGTTCATGAAGAAGTGTGAAAATGAGGTGTCATCAATATAAGCTACTAGGTGCCACATGTCCATGCATGGTTGACACATGTACTTGCATGAAGTCCATCTTTATCTTGTCATGCAAAATAAAAACTTGAGGATAATGTGAGGGATAAGGGTCAGCCCCCTTTTGTTATCTCCTAGGACAAGCCACTTCCACTCACATTATTATATTCACAAATTCAATGCAACCTTTTCCAAAGGAAAGTTGCAAGCCGATAACCATTGATTTATTGAGGTACTTAGCTTGTTTTTGAAAATTCAAAGAGTTAACAACACAATATGGGGGTCTTGTCTTGGGCTCCTTGGCTGATAGGGACTCCCATTTAACACTACGACCTGATACACTTAATTACAAGCTCAATTAGGGTTTCCATTCAGCCATTTTCTTGGTCTTTTCATCACCAAGAATACTACCACTCATAAATGATTCAAACATGGTGTCTCATTCATTCTGTCTCCTCTAAATGATACATATAGGACGTAGGTACACTCTATAGGTGGTAATTTGCATATCAACCCCACATTTGGGGTAAATTACAAATTATACCAAAATTGCTGCACACGGTACTAACATTATTCAAACAAGTTCAAACTTGGAATTTAGGCTTTCCATAAGCCACCACTTAGCATAATTCTCTCTCTTATGATGCTAAAACACTTAATTCATGTTCAACATGTGACATTTTGTAATATAGCCCCTCATCTTGGGTAAATTGCACTTTGGTCCAAAATAGAGGAACATTGCTCAAACAGCATTCAATCAGGATCAAACTTGGAACATAAGTGTGTCACTTGATATCAAAACACCTTAGAGGATTATATTAAATTTCTAAGCAACTTACTTAGCCAAAACAAATAGGGTTACCTCATAACCCAGGTCAGGGTCATTACATGTTATAAACCCCTAACAAGGATTTCGTCCCCAAAATCCCTGGTAAAGGGAGACATATATAACTCATTCATCATATCATCAAGTCTCCACATAACATATTAATGACATGGAGATACCATAGAACTTTTATCAACACAAAGTTCGTCCACATAGGCTTATCATAGAATCTATCACACATGACACATACTCCACTGTCTTTTTGATTACTGACTGTAGAGTCAACTCTGTGTCAGGTAACACTTTTCTTAGTCAGAGAAACATTATAAATACCCTATTTAACTCAGGTGTCAAACCTCACTAATTTGTCACCTTTCTTAACTTACAACTTTATGTGACAAGATTCTTGATTCTGGGGAGTCTTCCATACTCCTCATTCAGTTTAGCATTTCACTTCCAAGGAAAGACCAGAGTTACGTTCTGTCACCCACTTGGGACTACTAGTCTTATCATACATCTGCTATGCCATATAATCTGCTGACACAACACTAAACTTTCTTACTACTTGTGCCAACTATATCATTAGTTATACATTCTCTTATCATAAGGGGAGGTTACTTATCAATTAAGAACTTATCTTAGAGGTATCTCTAGATGTTATGTATAAGTTGCCTTAACAGATCTAGATAGGGGTATTCTAAGGAATTATTTTTAGCTTGATAAGCTTTTGCCACAATTATTTTACAATTGTTCCTTCAATTAGTACATCCTTATTGATATTATGTTTATGCAGAGCATAAACCCCTAACATATGATGTCCATACTATTCTATGTAACTAGACTGATTTCACAGTTGGCCATTCCAAGTAACCAACATAAATCAGCTGATTAGGAGTTATGTTTTTACTTTCCCATACCACCCAATACTTTTTAGATACTAGAATTCCTTACCTTGGTATACGTCACATGTGTCAAAAACACATCACATCCTCATCATTTCCATCTCTCTGTTGTTATTACCAAATACACACATATAAAAGGATATTTCTTTCATCTTGGGACATTACTTATTATACATATCTTTATCTTGGAACCAAAGTCCAAGACAAACTGATACTTTTCTAAGTATACATCAATTGAACACTTTTAACTCATGAACATCAAGTTTCATAAGACACACTTGTTTGTCATGTCCCTGAAAGGAAACAACACAAAGAAACATATTCCTCTTATCACCTCATCATTACCTAGGGTTGTTTATCAAAGAGAAGAGATTATCATCTCCTCTAATTATTGCATGAACTTTCAACTGTTCAGGAGTCATTTACTCTTATTTCATCATAGTTTCCTTGCCATCAGCATAGGATTTATAAGGTTGATTACATGTCATCACTCCTTTCTTTATTATTGTCTAACATGTTCATCAACATTTTTTGATTTTATTACATTTCCCATTTCCACATCATGGGAAAAGATCTTTACTATTCACACAGGCTTTATCAGACATGGATCATCTCCCTTGTTCTCATTCTTTTATCATGAGGATTATACTTTTTACTTCCTCATAAACACAGATTGATCTGAGATCATATCATATTCCATTTTATTGCACTTAGAATGTGATAAAAATATCCATGACATATTTCTAGTTTTGTTATGCTCACTAGATTGTCTCAAAATGATTACTTGATCAGGGTAATCAGAAAGAGAACAATCTAAGAGTTCCATACTCACCTTATCTTCAATAGTTGAATACCTGGCCAGGGTATACAAGTACTAAGATTAGGTAGTATGCACTTTGTTTACTATCATATTCCTTACTTTTCGTATCATCACAAACACAGGATTTAACATTCCTGGATTTTCTCCAGGCATCACATCTATATATCATCCTCTTTCGCACAGATAAGAGCAATTATAGAACATTTAAAAGAAAACTGAATAGAATATAAATTCTAGTTCTCATCATTTCTTCCGTATGTCCCCATAGGATAATCAATAAGGAAATCCATAACAACAATCCTTCTTATGATTATCAGATAACATCAAGATAAGGCATATCAAAATGAAAAAGCTCTATCTGACTGTTACCCCTTGCAGTCATCTACTGCTTTAGGTTGACTCAAAACATAGAGTCTAGTTATTTCATGTTGTTTCTCTTGCCTTTTTACACTATTGGGTTGTAACTTTCGTAAGACCTGCCAAGTCTACCTCAGTTGTTGAGTCATGTCCTCCTTTCTTTTTGAACAAAAGGGTTTAGTATGCTCAACATGTACACATCTATAACATGTCTTATCCTCATACCATGGTCTTATCGGTCTTATTACAGATGTAGTAACGAAGCCATGGGTTCTTATAGGTGGAAAGTTAGGACTTTTTCCTTGACATAGTGATTACTGCCCTGGTGCACTAGGCATTTATTGCACTGGTGGCACCAAAAACTTTGTCTTTTTAGAACAACTAGGCAAATGTCTCTAGAATTGTAGAGACCTTTCTTTAATTCTTAGCTTAGTGCTCCTCCTTGGGCATTACCATCACAGATGTACTATATTTCTATACTTATGGAAGAGTCTATTTTCTTGCCATAAGTTTATCATTCCCACATTTTCCACTATTCCAACATTACTATGTCATTCAGGAACCCTTTCAGAACCCAAAGTTTCTGCATTAAGGACTGGTAACCTAGGTTGTAATGCTAGTATCCAGTCTACTATATGTGTCACTGTTGTCTTAACCAGCCCAATAAAGAACATAAAAATAGGATTCTCTATCCTGATTGGGTCAAAATAGGAATTCTCAGACACTTATTCTTCTCTTGCCTTATACCTTGCACCCTCTCTTGGTGCAATAACATTTCTCTTAGCAACGTGTTCCTCATGCTCTCCAGTCATTTTTAAACTTCACCCTTTCTTCTACATAAGAAGTCACTATAGATTATACTGGGGACACTAGAACAGACTCAACACCTTAGTCCTATGTCTCTATAGACTCAGCAAACCTTAAGCTCTGATACCAAAACTTGAAACGACTGTCATCAAACCGATAAACAAATCGTTACTAATTAAGCGGAATAAACATAATAAGTGGATTTACAAAAATCACTAAAATTTAAAATCATTTTGCAAGGGGATCCTTTTCCAAAAAACTCTTACTGAAAGATCCAAAACTCATACATATCATGATTACATTATATAACATCTCATATTGAGGACAACATATAACAGTTGATCTATCAAAACACATACTGGAGCAACATAAAACCTCGGGGCATTCAAGCCAAAATCTCAGATCATTCATGAAACTAGTACGAACCGACTCCAAGGACCTGAGAGTACAGAGACGACACATAGGACTTCTATATACAAGAATGCTACCTCAGTTGTTGTTCCTCCTCTGTAGAAAGGTCTTCACCACCTCATGAACGTCCACTGAAAGAAAATGTGGATCCCACGGGGTGAGACAATTGTCCTAGTGAGAGATATAACTCTATGCTGACCATATTATTATCATAGATTAAGCATTTATAAACTGAGCAGAGGTTCTTTTTATATTAACAGGCAGGATAATTCACTGTATAAATAGAATGAAGTAATCTCCTTTCTCAAGGAGAACATTGCATCTACCCATGGTAGAGTTATAAATCATCTATCTGCTTTGCAAGGAATGTAAAGAAACATAAATATCATCTATCAACTAAGATGTATAACTGAAGTGTGCATCAATCAATGTTTTCCATATTTGATCCTTAAGTAGATATGCTACACGGCTGATTACATTTTTCAATCACACTTATGCCCTGAGGAAGTGAGTCGTACTGCTCAAATCCAACCTTTGGTTATGAAACCCAAAGCCAGTGCCATACAAGGTCAATGGAAGAGCCGGACTCCACGACCTCCACCCTCGTGGTCAGTACACAAGAGCTAAAGAAGGACCGCAATCTCTTGGTTAAGTGACCTCAGTCACAGGGCCAGCTCCACAAGCTACCCTTTCTCTAGCCCACCTTGTACAGGTCATGGCGCTAGTATATCTTGAGCCACGGGCTTGTTCACTGTGCTCCCGAGCCATGAGCGCATTCATTCTCTATCACACTTAGCCATGGGCCTATTCATCATGCTCTTATACATATCTTGAGTCTACAACCGAAGTGGCACTCTAATCCTCCTATTTTCTACTAGGAGAAACCCTACATATTCAACAATATGCACTCCATGTTAACTTGTAGGAGAACCCATTTCACCATCACCAACTCCTACCGATGATGGATCTATGGTCAGGGTACTACATGATAAGATTCTACTTGATTAATTAAGTGCATTACCGTATCTTTTAGCATCATTCAAGTTTCAAACAAGAATTATTATAACAGATGCTACAAAGAAAGGTATAATACATCTATAAAGTACTTTTCAATTCTTTAGAACACATATAACATTTAGGATCTCAAACCCTTATCTCATTATTGGGAATTCTCATACCTTAACATTATCATCATGATTACTAGATCTGGGTATTCAAACCCTTAGTTCATCACTGAACATTGTTACTACTTATCAGGTAACTAATACCTCGAGGTCCTCAGACCAAGGTATACATGATACTTGTTGCACAAGCATCTCACATGGCTCACAAGCCCATTTCACATCTTGTCACCTCTCACTAGGAAACAACTTATTCACATGGCTCACAAGGCCATTACACATCTTGTCACCTCTCACTTGGCAACAACTTATTCACATGGCTCACAAGGCCATTAAACATTATACTTGTTATACAAGTACTTAACATGCCTCATAAGCCTTATGTAATGAGAGAAATGCAACCTTCCCATCATTAGGGTTAGGGTTTCCCTTTATAACCGAATAGGATTTCAAGTTCATATTATTAATGCAAACCCTAATTTATTACTCCACACATCTAGGAACATACATTCATATCATAAGTATGCAATCATACTTATATGTTCTCATCATTTGTCATTAAATGATTATCAACACAAGGTATGAGTTTCTCTCTCATCCTCTCTAAGATATTGATTACATCATACTTTATTATCTTGGCTTGACCCTTTCTCAAGGTATGTTAGCCTACGCTTATCAAAGTGAATTACATCTCAATGTAACAATTGACATGACACACTTCATGTGTTACTCATCCAAGTATATTGGACTTAAGGTGCATCAAGGTGTTTCAACCTTGAGGTGCTGGATGTGATATTTATCATGCCTTGATGTATTACTTCCCTCATTTCTTTTAACTTACTTAAGTTCATCGAATTATATTGTATTAGGGTATATCCCATACTAATACTTTATTCACTAACACATCACATTTATCATGTAGTGTATTGGCCATAAGTCACACATTTGAATTACCCAACTATCATCAAGTGATATAGACTCATCTCGAGTTAAGGCATTGTTAATATACCATTATCAACCACTTTAGGTGTTCTACCTATCAAGGTATTAACCAAACAAATCATTACTTGGTGTTACACTCATCACTCCTAAGAGTGTTTTACCCTCACCTTTACAAGGCTCATCAGATTGAATCAAGTATGTCAAGTTGAACACATGTATTGGATTAGGTGTATATCGATTTAGGCATCATCATATCCCTCAGACCCTTACCCATTAAGGTATCAACCTTACCATTCATATGGTGTATCAACTTCACCATACATGAGTGTAACATCCTCACCTCTCTTGAAGATATTGGCCACACCATACTTTAGTGTATTTTCCATCACATGTTCTAGGGTATTAACCACCTTACAACTTTTGTCATCTAGTGTATTGGGTTACCCACCATATCATTTTAGAGATATGTTCTCAATACCATATCATCCAAGAGGTGCATGCTTAACCCAATATCGGATTAGAGGTGTTTTCTTTCTACCCATATCACTTTAAAGGTGTATGTATGCTTACCATACATATAAGGCAAGAGTTGTATACTTGCTTTACACCATATCGGGCAGAGAGGTGTGTGTGCGCTTCATGCCATATCAGGCAGAGAGGTGTGTGTGTGCTTCACACCATATCGGGAAGAGAGGTGTGTGTGTGCTTCACACCATATTGGGAAGAGAGGTGTGTATGTTCTTCACACCATATCGGGCAAAGAGGTGTGTGTGTGTGTGTGCTTCACACCATATCGGGCTTCACACCATATCGGGAAAAGAGGTGTGTGTGCGCTTCACACCATATCGGGCAAATAGGTGTGTGTGTGCTTCACACCAT
Source organism: Alisma plantago-aquatica (assembly GCA_963693085.1). Classification (NCBI taxonomy): domain Eukaryota; kingdom Viridiplantae; phylum Streptophyta; class Magnoliopsida; order Alismatales; family Alismataceae; genus Alisma; species Alisma plantago-aquatica. The sequence continues at coordinate 766,178,599 of OY856411.1, forward strand.
ATCGGGCACAGAGGTGTGTGTATGCTTCACACCATATCGGGCAAAGAGGTGTGTGTGTTCTTCACACCATATCAGGCAAAGAGGTGTGTGTGTGTGCTTCACACCATATCAGGCAAAGAGATGTGTGTGCTTCACACCATATCGAGCAAAGAGGTGTGTGCTTAACCCAATATCATTTTTGAGGTGTATGCTTTACCTCATATCATGCAAGAGGTGTATACTACACCATCATGTCGTGCAAGAAGGTATACAATCATATCCATATCGTTTTAGTGAAGTAGGTGCATCACCATATCGAGTTAGAGGTGCTTGTTTGTGTGCTTGAACCCAAAATCATTTTATAAGGTGATACCATCATCTTCAAGCTCTAGACCTTTGTTCTAACAGTAATAGTTCATGGAAATAGGTCTAAGCAACTACTAGAACTCATAATTTCATCAACTATTTCAGAAAAATTCGGAATTAAAAGTAGTTCATTAAGTATAGCAATTTAGGTGATGAATAATAACATGATAGTGTTCAAGTTATATAACCCACCTCAAGAACAACTTCAAAGCTCCAAGCTCCAAAGCTCCACGTTCCTATAGTTGAAGATGACTTATCAAAAGTCTAAGTCTCGTTCACAACTCCTTCATATACAAGGAATCACCAAGAATAAGCAATTGGTGAAGAAGAAAAGAAAGGAAGATCATAACCCTAAAATCATGCTTCAATCCAAGGTTGAATATGATCATGGCCTCACCTTAGGGTTAAGTATTGAGCTCCCTTCTGCTCCTTAGCACCTTTCATGATACCCCACTACTCATGCACGCTATGCCACCACTCTTAGCCGATATCCCCCACACTTGTGGTCAAAACACTCCACTATGGCCGATATCACCTTACTAGGCTGATACCACCTTACTTGGTCAATATGAACTTGCTTTGTATGATACCCAAGGCCCTATGCATGATACAACTTCACTCCTACGTGATACAAGTACCCTATGCATGATATCTAAGAGCAAGGAGGTGGTAGGGTTCGAAAAAGTTCACTAAGCGGTGAAAGAAGGGGTTGAATGGAATCCCTAATTGAGCTTGTATTAAGTGTATCCAGTCGTAGCGTTGAATGGGAGTCCCTATCAACCAAGGAGACAAAGAGGAGACCCCCATATAGTGTTGTTAACAATTTGAATTTTCAAAAACGAGCTAAGCACCTCAATAAAGCAATGGTTATCAGCTTGCAACTTTCCTTTGGAAAAGGTTGCACTAAATTTGTGAATATAATAATGTGAGTGGAAGTGGCTTGTCCTAGGAGATAACAAAAGGGGACCAACCCTTATCCCTTGCATTATCCTCAAGTTTTTATTTTGCATGACAAGATAAAGATGGAGTGAATGAAAATACATGTGTCAACCATGCATGGACACGTGGCACCTAGTTGCTTAAATTGATGACACCTCATTTTCACACTTATTCATGAACAACAAGTATATATACCACTTCTTTCACTACTCAGTGAACTTTTTCGAATCCTACCACCTCCTTGCTCTTAGATATCATGCATAGGGTCCTTGTATCGTGCAAGAGTGAAGTGGTATCATGCATAGGGCCTTGGGTATCATCCAAAGCAAGTTCATATCAGCCAAGTAAGGTGGTATTGGCCTAGTAAGGTGATATCGGCCATAGTGGAGTTTTTGACCACCAAGAAAATAGGGACACTCTAGAGGTGGTAATTTGAATATTAACCCCACATTTTGGGTAAATTATAAATTATACCAAAATTGATGCACACATTACTAACATTATTCAAACAAGTTCAAACTTGAAATTTAGGCTTTCCACAGGCCACCACTTAGCATAATTCTCTCTCTTATGATGCTAAAACACTTAAGGAATGTTCAACATGTGACATTTTGCAATATAGCCCCTCATATTGGGTAAATTGCACTTTGGTCCAAAATAAAGGAACATTACTAAAACAATATTCAATCAGGACCAAACTTGGAACATAAGTGTGTCACATGATAACAAAAAACCTTAGAGGATTATATTAAATTTCTAAGCAACTTACTTAGCCAAAACAAATAGGGTTACCTCATAACCCAAGTCAGGGTCATTACACACACCATATCGGGCAAAGAGGTGTGTGTGTGCTTCACACCATATCGGGCAAAGAGGTGTGTGTGTGCTTCACACCATATTGGGAAAAGAGATGTTATGCTTCACACCATATCGGGAAAAGAGGTGTGTGTGTGATTCATAGCATATTGGGTTACTCATCATCTAGGGTTTGTCATATTGAATTTTGAGCATATACTTGATTCCATGTCATGCATAAGTTGTATTCTTGACCTCAAATCGTGGACATGGTGTATGATTGACACCATATCATGCACAAGGTGGCTAATTCATCATCATATTGTGTATAAGGTGTAAGCGACCTCATGGTATCATGTTAGTGATATCCTCACTTCACCATATCTGGTTAGAGGTGATTCAACCCAATATCAGGTTCAGTCATGATGATGTCATCATCATCAACATCTAGACTCTTGTTCTTACTATTCTAGTTCATGGAAAACAATCCTAGGTCACTAATAGATCTCATGGATTCATCAATTATGCAAGAAAAATTGGATTGAAAGTAAATCATTTAATTAAGGCAAGATTGATGGTAAATAATAGCATAATTGAGTTCAAGTTATATAACTCATCTCAAGAGAAACTTCAAAGCTCCAAGCACCAAAGCTTAACATTCCCAAGGTTTGAAGATGAGCTTATCAAAGGTCCAAGACTTGAGTTCCTCAGTACCATGCATGATACTTCATCACTTGTGGCTGATATCCCTCTCTTATGGTCGATATCCTTCACTTGGCCGATATCACTTTGCTATGGGTGATATCTCTTTTCTATGGCCGATACCAGGGCCCTATGCAAAATATTACTTCACCTATGCACGATAAAAAGAGTCTATGCACGATATCTAAGAGCAAAGGGGTGGTAAGATTCGAAAATTTTCACTTATAGGTGAAAGGAAGGGTATATATACATGAGGTTCATGAAAAAGTGTGTATATGAGGTGTCATCGTTTTAAGCTACTAGATGCCACATGTCCATGCATGGTTGACACTTTTCCTTGCATGCACTCCTATTTATATTGACATGAAAAACACTTGAGGGTAATCTAGAGATGATATTTCGGCCATCACTTATCTTGTTGGATAAGATATCTCAACTCAATCACCACTTTATTCACAACCCAGTACAACTTTTCCAAGGAAGTTGAAAACTGATACACTTCACCTTATTAAGGTGCTTATATCATCATGGACAAAGACAATAGTTAAAAAAACTGATATGAGACTCCCCCTATTGCTCGTTGATCGATAGGCACTCCCATATCAAGTCTACAACTCGATACATCTCAAGTTAGGGTTACATATTCAACCCTTTCTTGGTCTTTTCATCACCAAGAATACTATCACTTATACATGATTCAAACATGGTGCCTCCTTAAATATCTCTTATATATATGATATTAGGAGGGAGTAGGGACACTCTAGAGGTGGTAATTTGCATATCAAATCTACATTTTTGTAAAATTACAACTTGTACCAAAATTGGTACATAAGTTACTAGCATTATTCAAACAAGTTCAAACTTGGAATTTAGGCTTTCCAAAAGCCACCACCTAGAATCATTCTCTCTCTTATGATGCTAAAACACATGAGGTACATTCAAAGTGTGACGTTTTTCAATATAACCCCTTATTTTGGGTAAATTGCATTTTGGTCCAAAATTAGATAACATTGCTCAAACATTATTCAAACAGGACCAAAATTGAAACGTAAGTTTGTCATATGATAGAAAAATACTTTAGAGGATTATATTAAAGTTCTAAGAAACTTATTTAGGCTAACCAACTAGGGTTAGCCCTAAACCCAGGTCAGGGATGTTACAGCCACGGTGATGCCATAGAACTTTCACAAGAACTGTCTTTCTTTTTCAACTTCTTGATTCTTCTATCAAGTATCATTATTGGACCATCCACATAGGATATATCCTCATTTAATTCTACCTCTATAGGTTGCAACACCAACTATGTATCAGGATGACACTTTCTCATCATAGATACATGGGACACGAGATGCAGTCTATGTAGCTCAGGTGGCAACTCTAACTTATAAGCTACCTTTCCTATCCATGTTGTCACTAGGTAAGGTCCCATAAATCTGGGAGCTAACTTACCCCTTTTCCCAAATCTAAGAACACCTTTCCAAGGATATACTTTGAGATACACCCTGTCTCCAACTTGGAATTCTAAAGGTCTATGACGTTTATCGCCATATGACTTCTGTCTATCATGTACAACTTTTATTTGTTGTTGTATTACTTTAATCTTTTCAGTTTCCCATTGCACTAACTCAGGATCCAGAAGTTGGTATTCTCCTATCTCATACTAGCATAATGGGGATCTACAATGCCTACCATATAGTTCTTCATATGGTGCCATATCAATACTAGTCTGATAACTATTATTGTAGGAAAACTCTATCAAGCTCTAGTGTATGTCCCAACTCCCCACAAACTGAATAACTCATGCTCTGAACAAGTCCTCCAAAGTCTATATAGTCCTTTCAGACTGCCCATATGTCTGAGGGTGAAACGTTGTGCTGAACTTCAACTACGTACCCAAGGCTTTATGTAGTCGTTCCCAAAAATGACTTGTAAATTGGGGACCTCTATCAGATATATTTGTAGTTGGAACCCCATGTAATCGCACTATCTCATCTATATAAATCTGTGAAAGTTTCTCAATAGTATAGGTTGTTTTTATAGGAGCAAAATGTGCTGACTTAGTCAACCTATCAACTATCACCCTTATGGAATCATGACCTTTAGCTATTCTGGGTAAACCAACCACAAAGTCCATGGTCACGTGATCCCATTTCCACTGTGGTATATGTAAAGGTTGCAATGTTCCTATAGGCTTCTGATGTTCAACTTTTACCTACTAGCACATTAAACACTACATAACAAACTCAGCTACATCCTTTTTCAAACCAGGCCACCAATACATATCTTTTAAGTTATGATACATTTAGTACTCCTTGGATGCATTGCATACATGGATGAATGAGATTCCTCCATGACTAGCTTCCTTAAGTTATTAGCATCAGGTACTAGAATCCTACCATGGTAACAAACTACCTCGTCTTCTGACTCATGAAAACCATCGCGTTTCTCACTACCATACTTTGACCTAATCTGTTGAATCACTATATCAGCCTATTGTGCCTCTTTGATCTGTTGTTTCAGAGTAGGTTTCACATGCATCTCAGCTAACAATCCAGCTAACAAAGATACTTATAGTTGTACATTGTTTTGCCTCAAACAGACAAACTTGTCTTGTTTAAAGCACACTAACGAATTCAACTGTACTTTATCAGAGGGTGGAGACAAAGATTTTTTACTTAGTGCATCTTCCACTACATTATCCTTTCCTGGATGAAAATCAATTGTACAATCATAGTCCTTGATTAATTCTATCCAGCGGTGTTGTTTCATATTCAACTCATGTTGTGAGAAGATGTACTTTAATTTTTTATGGTCTGTGAAAATCAGACATGTTTCTCCATAGAGATAATGCCTCTAGATCTTCAATGTGTGAACCATTACAGCTAATTATAGATCATGCGTCAGATAATTCTCCTTGTGTTTCTTAAGCTTTTGGGAAGCAAAAGAAACTACATGATCACTCTGCATCAACACACATCCTAGACCATTCTTAGAGGCATCACAGAAAACAATATATCCCTTTCCCTGCCCAAGAAAAACTAACACATGTGCACTGGTCAACCTTTCTTTCAACAACCAAAAAGAACAATCACACTTGTCATTCTAGACAAAAGGAACTTCTTTCCTAGTCAACTTGGTTAGGGGTAAGACTATAGAACTAAAGTCTTTAATAAACCTGCTATAATAACTTGGCAGGCCTAAGAAACTAAGAATCTCAGTCGGTGTCTTGGGTTGTTCCCACTCTACAACAGACTCTACTTTCTTAGGATCAACACAAATACCTGAAGCAGATATAACGTGTCCTAGGAAAGACACTTTTAACAACCAGAACTCACACTTGCTAAACATAGAATATAGCTTGTGTTGTCTCAACAATGTCAAGGCTTGACAAAGGTGTTGTTCATGTTGTTGACCATCTCTACTATATATCAGGATGTCATCTATAAAGACCACTACAAATTAATCAAGGAATGGCCATAAGATTCTATTCATCAGTTCCATGAACGTAGTTGGTGCATTAGTTAGTCCAAATGACATAACTACAAACTCTTAATGACCATACCTTGTCCTAAAGGTTGACTTAGGTATGTCACTCTCCTTGTTACATAACTGATGATATCCTGACCTTAGATCTATCTTAGAGAATATTGTTGCACCATGAAACTGGTCAAATATATCATATATCCTTAAAAGAGGATATTTGTTCTTAATAGTCACCTTGTTAAGTTGTCTATAGTCTATGCATAATCTCATAGACCCATCCTTCTTTTTAACAAAAAGAATTGGAGCACCCCATGTGGAAGTACTCGCTCGAATCAAACCTTTCTCAAGCAACTCCTGTAACTGTCTCTTAAGTACTACCATCTCAGCTGGCATAATCCTATAAGGTGTTTGAGTTATAGGTTGCATACCCAAAATTAGATAAATCTCGATATCAATCTCTTGAGGTGGAGGAATGTCTGGAAACTCTTTAGGAAACACATCCTCGAATTCCCGAACAACAGGAATTTTAAGAAGACTAGGACTCTCTTCTCTAGTATCTACCACATGTGCCTAGAATGATTCACATCCTTGTCACATCAGTTTCTCAGCTACCATTGCTGATACTAAATAGGTTGGAAGAATATTTTTGTCCCCCTGAGAGACCCATGTCTCACCATTGTTTGTGAGCATAGATTGCTTGGAACCACAATCCAAGACAACCTTATACTTTTCTAGGTTGTCCATCCCAAGAATTATATCAAACCCATGCATCTAAAGTGGTATAAGATCCACTTGAATGTTGTGTTCTGAAAAAGAAAGAACACATGGAGTACATACCTCCCGCAACACTGCAGATCTGACTAACAGAGTTTCTAATAACATATTATCTGCTCTACGACTGATAGTCATATTGCAGTCATGAATCACTTCTTGAGTGATAAAGGAATGTGTAGCACCCAGATCAATCAAAATAGATACAAAGCAGGATGAAGACATCAGAATGAAATAATTCCATCTAACCTGTCACAACTCATAGGTTGACCACTACCTCTAGCTGATTCATAGCATAGAATCTCGCCATCACTTATTGCCGACTATGCACTTTGTTGTTGGGTGAAGATGAACCTGTTTCGGATGCCTGTCTGCATCCTCATGTGCCACTACTAAATTTTTGCCTCTGAGAGCCTTGTTGACTCTGCCTCAGTGGTTGGGTTACATCGATGTCTCTAATTGGACAATCCTTTATCAGATGTCCTATCTGTCCACAGTTGAAATAGTCTTTGTTCTCCCATTGTGGCCTAGATGGTCTTGTTACTAACATTGATACTGAGCTATGGGCTCCACTTGGTGGAAAACCACGGCCTCTACCCTTGTTGGATGTCCATTGTGTCTGAGAACTGAACCTCTATGGTGCTATTGGTGCAGGAAACCTCAATTTCTCAAAACTTCCAGATCTCTATCTCTGGAACTATGCAAGCACTTTCCTACTGTTAGTTTCACGTTTCTCAGTCATGGACCTTTCTATCTACCTAACTGACTCCACAAAGGTGGAAAATCTCTCCTTGTTCTCTAGAGAAGCTACAACTATGGATAATTCAAAGTTTAGACCCTTCTCAAAATGTCAAATCCTCTCCTCCTCTATAGTAGCCATATGTGGACAAAACCATAGAAGCTCCATGAACTTAGCTTCATACTCACTAATGTTCATTGGTCCCTGCCTAATCTGCTCAAATTGTGAGATTTTCTCATCTAGATAGGTCCTGGGAAAATACCTATTGACGAACTCACATTGGAACTCTCCCCATTTGACCTCAACACCTGGTCATTTCTCTTCCTCAATGGCCCACCAGTGGCCAGCGCTTCCTTTTAACAAGTACACAACATGCCTAACTTTCTTAGTTTTAGTAATGCTGAGGATTATAAAGGCTTTCTCCAACTCAGTGATCCATGAATCTGCATCTTCTGGGTCAGTTGTACCGACATATTCGGTGGCTCCTACCCTACGTAATTGCTCAAAGGTCTTACCAGATCCATATCCCTCATTGGGAACTGGTGCTTTAGGTGCTAGTGTTGGCATCCGATCTGCCACATGTGTCTAGACATAATTCTTTTTTCTAGTACTAACTTTACTAAAATTCAACGTAGCTGATTAAATTTGTTTAGAAATTCAGAATTAGAAAAGATATTTTATTTATTTGTTCTTTCCTATTTCTAGGCTCAAATTAAAAAATTTCCACTCGTGTATATTCAAAAAAATTTAACTTCCTTTTTTTAGTCATTATTTACTAATGACATCTTGTAAGAAGCTAATTTGCTTCATGATTTAGGACATTCTTGATTGCTTTTATAGTTCTCAGACACCCATTCTTATCCACAGACATATCTTCTTTCACTAACCTTTTTTTTACCTTTTAAATTTCACTATAATTTGTTTTAAATTCGTTTAGTAGTACTCCTAACACCTTAGAAGGAGATAGATTCCTTCATGTGTGACTTACCACTCTTCACCCTACATTTATCCATAGACATTATATTTTCTACACAAATTTCAAGAACTGAAATGAAATTATGTTTCTTACTAATTATGTTTCTTATTAAAGAATATATTAACTAATTATGTTTCTAATTAAACAAATTCTAAACAAATTTCCTTCTATAATTATGTTTCTTATTAAAGCATATATTAATATGATTTTTGGGCAACTAATTATATGTAGCTTTTATATGCAACCCTTGGTTCCCAAATCCGAGTTATGGAGTCCAAGAGTCCTCCACTAACTTATTACATGCATTCTGAAGTTTAATTATCCCATAATAAGAGTGAGGTATGAAGGTGGGTTATTATTTACCAATTTAATTTACACTTGCTAATTAATTCACTTCTTATCCATTAATATTTATTCTTGAGCTCCAACATTATCCATTAGTCAACTAATTCGTGGTTTAGTGGAGTTTTGCATAATTACCCTATCAAGTATTATTACCCCATAAGATGAGAGAGAGAGAGAGGTGGGATATTATTCTCCATATTAACTCTACACTTACATAGTTATTCATTTCTCATCCATTAATCATTAGACTTGTACTTTAACATTATCCCTTGGTCAATTCTTATTTGTGCAACTATTATTTCATTTTTGGTGAACATTAGCATCATTGCCCTTACTAATCATATTAATTGTGGTAGTTGTGCAAACACCTCTTCATTATCATAAATGGGGGGAATGGAATTTCACCATCATTAATGCTCAAATTGCACATAGAGTCCAAAAATGATTCAAAATGATGGGAAATTTATGAAAAAGGTCCAAATGGACTAGAAGGCAAAGAAAAACTCAAAAGTGGGTAAATTGTAGGAAAGACCCTGGATTTTTGTATGTTACAACACTCCACCCCTTAAAGAGGATTTCGTCCCCGAAATCATAACAAGAGGGAAGAGAGGGTGAGTGAGTAACATCCCAAACTTAAAAAAATAGGTGGGTATTAACATCTCTACACATAAGCCAAGTCTTACTAAGGTTTCCACAAAACCTATAAACTTTTATCCAACATGACATAATCAACATTTTTGTCTTATTAGCATAATCTCCATCATGAAGAGTCATCATATTTATTATACCATCACTTGTGCCACATTTTTTTCAAAACAATTACATCTCAACATTATATCATGTGTATTTCCCTCATCAAGGGTTTTAAGCACAATTAGGGTTTACTAAGCCATTTCAACATTAATTAATGTATTAGGTCAAAACCTTAATAACATGAATTCATTTTCCATTATCCTCTTAAAACTATCATTTAGAATTATCACAAATTATCTTGTAAAAAAAGTTAATATTATCCAACAAGTTATTAAGCCTATAATAATTCCAAATAATGTTCATATTGCACATTGTCATATCATCTTTCATACTCATATTAATGACATCATTAATCATTTTCGTCCATTACACTTATAAATTATACATATTTTACATCACATTAGGCATTTATGAATATTTATGTGAATCCAATTATTCATTATCATGTTTGAGTCATTATATTCATTTTAGTGAATAGGATGTATCATATTAAATATTAATGAATTAATTCATATATCAAGTTATGATGATGTGTTCATTAGAGAACAAGGTGATATACCTTACATATATTGATAACTTTGTGACTATAATCCATTTATATGTATCAAGGTATATTATGTGATGATGACACCTAATGTCACTAATGTATCATGAAAGGCATTAAGGATATATATATATGTATATGTTGTCAAAGCTAGATGATTACATATTAGGGTTTTGGTCAGCATGATCATTACATGTTAAAGCATCCTTAGGGTGCATTATCCATACACATTTTACCATTAGGGTGGCATAGTCAATGTTATGTATATTCACAATTAGTAATGAGTAACTCATTATTATGTGCATCAATAATATGTGAAGGTTCAAGTATATGAACTATCTCTATATGACTTACTACATATTCATGTGTGTATAAACAAATAAGTTGAATTATAAGTATAATGTGCTTGGTAAATTCTTGTTCACATAAGTTATTACATACATATGTCCACAAAGATAGGGTTTCTAACTCTAAAGGTATTTGATTTTGCTTTTAATTGGGATTCCATCCCCCCTAAAAAGGGATTTTGTCCTCGAAATCAGATTTGCAAAACCAAATAGGGTACTAACACCATTTCCCTCACTCCACCCCTTAAAAGGGTCAACTAAGTCAAACTAAGCTAAGGGTAAAAGGGTAAAATTCAACACTAAAAGAATTTACTAACCATGCTTCAGGGTGTAACATAGGGTACACTAAACCCTAAACATAGGAGTATAAGGTATTTAAGGATGATTTTTGTGTAAGAGATCAAATCATCACTTATGGTTTTCCTAAGGTATTCAACAATTAGGCAAAATGCCCAAAGATAGACTATTTTGAGTTGTCTGTATCAGATCAGGCCAGGCCAGGTCATATGAGCATGGGAGTCCTCATAAACCAAGCTAGTGGCGCGGAGGAAAATTTTTCTAGCCCCCAAGCTCTGAACCTTTCTAGACACCATCACTTCAACTTATTGCTCTAGTAGCTTCTCAATAGACAATTCACCCAAAGATGATAGATTTTATTTCTAATTATGAAATTATAACTCTAATTCAATGTTGGTCAACTCTAAGGTGAAAACCTTCTAAAGAAGTTGTATGAGGAGAGAGGTTCTATTTAGGAGACAATTTGAATTAGTTAAGAATATGACTACCTTGATGCTCTAATACCATGCTGTAAAGATATAGTCTCTACTATTAAACATGATGAACAAATACATCAAATGTGTGACAGAGGAAGAAATAAAACTTGACTTTATTCAAAATGTATAAAGAGTACATTATAAAGATTTCCCAAATGGGTGTACAACTTTATACAAGCATAAGATCTAAGTAGAGGAAGACTTAAACTAATACAACTTGTCTCCACAAACAACATAACAAAAGTTTATGCAACTAGTCCAAGCTATCTAGATGTGCAAGACCTCCTTAGCCTTAGGCAGGTTCACCAAGCTTCCATGTGCACTCTGATCCTAATCTGGGTGGTTGGGATCACCCAGCAAGAGATAGATAAAAATGTATGTGTCAATAAAGGCAAAGGACAATTATAAAGCTAAAACATGGAATAATAAATGATCCACTATACTAAGTGATTTCAAGAGTAAGAGGCAAATGAACAAATAAGAATTTGAAGACTGCCATAGATCCACATCAACCATAATCACATTGCATGAATATATTATGACACAAACTCATCTCAATGTAGGGTGAGGCACCTATCGGACCTCACCATATAAAATGGCAGGGGGACTAAAACCCCAGTGCCTGGCAAGAGGACTAAAACCTCAGTGTTCTGTATAAAGTGGTAGGGGGACTAAAACCCCAGTGCCTACGGTAGGGGGACTAAAACCCCAGTTCCCTATGGGTGGTTTGTACTCATGTACACTACATTGTTATTTGGCCAATAAATATATCATGCATAAATAAGTCATTTGGCAGCATTGAGAGTTATAATTAAAGTTGCATCATAGCAAATGGGAATAATTTCCAACGAGCATTCCAATTAAGCAAGCCAACATTGGCATTTCAAGCATTATACAAGTAATTCCAATAAGAAGCCAACATAGGCATTAGAAGAGTTACATACTGAAAAGAGTCAAGTAAAGAAATTAGAAGGACTCCAAGTCTAACAAAGTAGCATTGTGGGGTTGGATGAAAATCCCAACTGAGGAATGGGTGAATTTGCACATTAATCATTCTTCACACTTATAATAGGAATCACATTCATGATTATGGTCCACATGCTTAGATAGGGCTCACATACATAAATAGGATCACATACATTAACATAGGATTCACATACCAAAATAGGATCCACATACCTTATTTAGATTCATTACCATTACTTTCACCAATCATATTGTTTTCACTTCCATTTTTCCCTAGTTATAAACATTACACATGTATTAGTATATATTAAGGCATAAAGCATAGGAAAAACCCTAATTTTGGAACTTATTTTCAAAACCATGATTTAAGGTTCAAAACCTAGTCTAATCGAATAATCACATTCTCTTGATTAAGAAAACATATTTATTTCCCAATTTGGAGTTAAAATAGATTAATTACACATTTGAGATAATTTAAGGTGATTAAAATGGTAGTTAAGATAAACTTCAAAAAAGTATTTGGAAATAGGACCAAGTGATTCCTAATATTATTATAATCGATAAAACATATTTATTTGCCAAAAACAAAGTTAAAACACTTTAATTATCATTTTATAAAATTTTATACATTTAAATTGAGGTTTGAATTAATTATCAGATTTTGAATGGAAAATAGGACTCAAAAAGTAGAAATTCAGATTCTACATAATATTAGTTTTCCAATGAGTATTTATTTGCATTTTTCTGATAAACAAGTGATTTCCTATGAATTAAACAAGATTAACCAATCAGAAATTAGATAATTGCCATGAGGGCCAAAGACCAAAATGGCAGCGAATAAAAAAGGGTGAACTGAAGAGCACGGAGGGGCAAAACTGTAAAAAACCACTCGGCCTTCTTCTTCCTTCAGCCAGTGACATGGTGCCGAGGTCCCAACTTGCGAAGTTGGGTAACCACAATTGTCAACCAAATTAAGCGTATAGGTACTCAAAACGTAGGGAATTAAACGAGGAACGTACGTATGGGTTTAATTTCTCTTATGATCGCTCCTAGCTCCATGAAAAAGTTCCACAAGCCCAGGATGCAAATCTCCTCACCGTCAGCCACAGGCAGTTCCTCGGGCAAAATTGAATGGATAGAAAGATTGCTAGGAGGCCAACAAAGGTGGAGAGGGTGTTATTTATAGGTGTGGATGTGTGTGGAGCCAAAACGAAGGTGGAGGTGAGGAGGGTGTTTCATCTATAGTGCACGAGAGGTGATGAGGTTTGGATCGTTCGATGTGGGAGGTCTCCACAAACTCATAGGAGAAGAAATTTTTAGAAATGACGAAGAGATGAGGAAGAAAGGTGGAGAGGAAGCGAGTGGCGGCTGCTCGATTCCTGCTTTGGTTAACTGAAGGTAGGAGACAAAGAGTCAGCCATCAGATGAGATCTGTGTCCAACCTGGACCGTTGGATCATGATCCATGGTGGGCCGGGTGTGCGTGAAATCTATTAAAGGCTGGACTTTGGTTTAAATGTGCATGTAACATTGATATCTTAATGTTATTATGTCACACTTTTTTAGGAAATTGATTAATGCATTTGGGAGGTCAAACGGACTCCAAATGACTTCAAATTTTAACCCTAGGTTGCTAATGACGTCTAGTTTCATGATATATAATTAGATTTGCGTTTCACCCAAACCTTGGCCTTCTATAATTATGTTTCTTATTAAAGCATATATTAATATGATTTTTGGGTAACTAATTATATGTAGCTTTTATACGCAACCCTTGGTTCCCAAATATGAGTTATGGAGTCCAAGAGCCCTCCACTCACTTATTACATGCATTATCAAGTTTAATTATCCCATAATAAGAGTGAGGTATAAAGGTGGGTTGTTATTCACCATTTTAATTTACACTTGCTAATTAATTCACTTCTTATCCATTAATATTTATTCTTGAGCTCCGACATTATCCATTAGTCAACTAATTCATGGTTTAGTGGAGTTTTGCATAATTACCCTATCAAGTATTATTACCCCATAAGATGAGAGAGAGAGGGAGGTGGGTTATTATTCTCCATATTAACTCTACACTTACATAATTATTCATTTCTCATGCATTAATCATTAAACTTGTACTTAACATTATCCATTGGTCAATTCTTATTTGTGAAACTATTATTTCATTGTTGGTGAACATTAGCATCATTGCCCTTACTAATCATATTAATTGTGGTAGTTGTGCAAACACCCCTTCATTAACATAAATGGGGGGGGAATGGAATTTCACCATCATTAATGCTCAAATTGCACATAGAGTCCAAAAATGATTCAAAAGGATGGGAAATTTATGAAAAAGGTCCAAATGGACTAGAAGGCAAAGAAAAGCTCAAAAGTAGGTAAATTGTAGGAAAGACCCTGAATTTTAGTATGTTATACAAATAGCTTGCGTCACCGTGACATAGGAGTGTTTGGCCTGCTTTTTGAGCTACCAATCTCCCTTATTTATCCACAGATATAATTTTGATTCTACTAGTAGCTGTAGCAAATTTTATTAATAGTTAAAACTCATTTAGCAATTAGTGTATGTATAATTTTCATTGTCTTTTTACTCTATTATCCAGCTTAGTTTTATATCTTCCCTTCTATGCATTGGTATGTTCTATTTTTCTCAATTATGTTTCCTTTGTTTTCATTTTTCCTACTTTTCTTATTCTTGTGTACATTTCCGTTGCCTTATTTGGGATAAAATCCCATTTTTTTCTTTTTTAGTGTGCTCAGTATTTTCATTCAGATCTCTTTTCTCATTCTTATCTACTCTTAAAATCTTATAATAAACTATCTCACTTTTTTTCCACTTCTCTAGGTGTTAGATAGCTACATTTATCCATATAATTAATATTTTTCTAGTACCAATTTACTTATTAGGAAATTCATTTAGCAATAATCTAACACCTTACAAGAAGCTATATCACTTTCCATGCAAGTTAAGAGCGTCCAACTCACTTTTTCACGTACCAAACACCCATGATTGACATAATTGTTTTGTTCAACTAACATATTTAACAAAATTCACCAAGACTAATTAAAATCATTTAGAAGCTTTGTATTACAACAATATATTGTATTATTTTCATTTTTCTTTTTAGGCTCAACTCCAGTATTTTCCTGCCTAAGTTTGTGCATACTTGGCATTTTTACTCATCTCCCTTTGTTTGGTTGTATTTACTCCTCACCTTTTAATTAACTATTCTTCACAACTTAGGAGTTTCCACTCATCTTTTCTATCTCTCAGAAACCATATCCATAGGAACATTTTTATACTTCTAGTTCTAAAAATCCACCATTGATTTAGTAAAATTCATTTAGCACCATTTATGATATCTTGCAAGGAGATAGCTTGCTTCATGCACGACTAAGGAGTATTCAACCGTCTTTTATTTGTAAATGTCATCCTTTTACTAACAAATTTGTTAAAATTTACCATCATTTAATTTAATATTAGTGCCACATTTTGGCATTAGCATAGGTTTTAAATTATGTTGAGTTCTTAGCAGGCTAAAATCCAATATCTTGTACCATAACTTCGCATGTGTGAGTATTCTTATTCAACTCCCTTTGCTTGGGTGTTATTTACTCTTTACAGTTTTTGTACATCCTGCTTGCATCAAATGACTTAGGAGTGTCCAATATTCTTTTCTATCTGTTAAACGCTAGTGCTTATCTATATGCATAATGTTTTCTTATACTATAATTACTAAAATATGAATATCGTTAATTTAAATTCATTTAAAAATTAGTATAGGTACATAACTATTTTATATTTTTTTGGCCGAACTCAAATATTTTGCATCTTAATTTTTTATGTACCAGGTGATTTCATTCATCTCTCTTTGCTCAAGTCTTATTAACCCAAAACGATTGCTCGCAATTAGCTTGTTTCTCATGTGCATTAGGAATGTACAACCATTTCTTGTAGTTTATAGACACACATATGTATCTGTCAATGTATTTTTTTGTTTCACTTATAATTAACTTGAAATAATCTAGAAATACTCTTAATACCTTGCAAGCACCTAGCTTTCTTCCTGAGCTACTTAGGAGTGTCTAGGCTTTTGAGAACCCATGTTTATGGATTGATATAAGTATATAAACGAATTATTTACAATTCATTTAGCAATATTCACCTTGATTCAGTTAATATTCATTAATGAATATTGCATTATCACATGTGTTAAAATACTTTTTATGCCTTTTTTATTCAAGGCCTTTGCTGATCTCACTTTGTCAAAGTCTTATCTAATCCTGACACCTTGTAAAAAATTAGGTTGCTACCTATGTGAGTTAGGAGTGTCCATTGAGCATTTCTAGTTGGAACTCGTGTTGTTCATACACATATTCTTATTAGAACTTCTACTAAAAGTCAACATTATTTCATTAAAATCCATTTTGAAACACTTTTGATGTATTACTTCCATCTAACTTTCATCCCTTATCTTAGGAGTTTCTAGATCTCTTTTGAAGATATTGGACGCCTATTTTACAAGAATATATCTTTCTTCTTGTGTTTAGGAGTATCTAGAGTACCTTTCTATATGTTGGACACCTATACTTATCATCAAATAATTATTTCTGCTAGTAGTTTACTAAAACTCATTGTTAATTGATCGGAAGTGTTTTGGTAATTTTTAGATATTTCACAGTGGCATTGGTTTTGGATTATTTATTTAGTTGTTATTCAACAAATATAAATCTCATGTATCACTCTTTGACATAACCATAATCATTCACACTTATAGAATCCATGGTAGATAAAAAATCATATAGAAATATATCTTGCATCACCTTATTATTTATCTTCAAGTATATGTAGAGTTTATACAAAAAAATCTTCATATATGTGTTTTAAGTGTTGTAATAAAATATAATTACTAAATTATAATGTATAGATCATCAACAATGTGTAGATGCAACAATTGTCAAATTTAAGAGCTATTGTCATAGGTGGGAAATTCTACAATAGGATATAACACAAATTTGTGGGTTTGAAATCCATTTTATCACCTAGGGGTGGGGGCTTATAGAACAAAAGCTTCCCAACATTGTAACTATGATGTTACTATATAACCCTCCTCCTCACACCTCCTTATTCAATGGATACAATGAAGGTGGGGGTGTGGCGATGTCAAAAGGTACTCCATCTCTAGAAGGAGATACTTCTGAACATAGAGTATGCACTAGAGACCAAAGAGGCCTTGAATCTCATCCTTGGTGTCGTTGGTTGATGTCTCTAGATTGGAATGGGAAACACTTCCTGGTAGAAGACAAATATGCCAACAATGGAGATTTGATCTTCAATTTATAGGAATTTTGCTTTTACTTAAGAAACCTGAGTGTGGGATACTTTCTTAAATCGTTAATCTTGAAGCACATTCCTCAAGCGCATGTATATCAACTAACTTTGTAGTGGTGGTGTCCCCTTTGTAGAGGTCCAATCGATCATTGGACCCATGGTGTTGTTGGTCAGCAACATCATCCGTCGATGGCTAACTTCCTAAACTCTCATTGGTCGATGAAATTGATGTGGGAAGGCCGACAGTTTGTGAATTGTTGATTGATGTTCATGGGGCATCGGGCTACAAGACCGTTAGCTTGCTTGGAAATCGGGCATCTAGGCCATTAGGTTGTTCACCCATTGGTGAGGGGTCAACAGTCAGACTAGGTATTAAGTTTAAGCCTTCTTTGGGGCAGGGGTTTCTTTGACATCAATCAGGGACTAACGGTTAGGATGAGATCCAATTTTGTAGATTGGAGCCTCATGGTCTTCCACAGGATCCCATTGGCATATTTGCTTATTATATGAAGTTTGTCTGGCCACAAAGCAGATGGTGGTTCTTAGTCAGATTTTTTTCTACAAAAGACATAAAGTGTAACTATAGATATGAATATTCATGAAGTTTGGAATGATGGGAATTCATAATAATAAAGCTTGATCAATTAAAAAAAAGAGGATAAAATAGGCATGTAACATCCATAAAATTGGGTGTTATCAACCCCCCCCAATTTAGAGTCTAGCTTGTCCTCAATCTAATAATTAGAATAAAAGTATCAAACAACATCAAAGATCTTTATTAGTTTAGTATTATTGAAAATTAAACATGTCCTTATGCCATCTTTAGTTCAAGATATATGTCTGACTTCTTGGACTACGTAACATGTTCCCCGATTTCATTCTCATGGATCTAGAGTTGTGTGACCCTTATCTGTTACAACCTTATTTGAGGAATGGTTTCTCCATCATGATTCACTTGAAGCTGTGTTTGCTAGCCATACTTGTGCATGGTTCTCTCTTTCACCAACAACTTTAACTTTTTTTAGATAACATATCTTGATGTGTGGAAGTGATATAAGGTTGTCGTGTACCATATCTTTCTCATGAGTACTATCATAATAATAGTGTTACTCAACCTTTAGTCTTAATGTAGTTTTAGGTGGTTTTGTGAGGTCACCCTTGAAATATAGTGGGTTATATTTTTTTATTTCCATGTTCCACTACTGAGCACGACATATGTGCATTTGTGAGCACATCTATACACCGTCCAGGCAAAACCCTTTAGCGTCTTATCGGGCACAAATCTTAGGATTTTATTCTCACTTAGCTTTTACTTTTCTCACAAGGTTTAGGTTAATAGGATTTTTAGGATGTGTGGGTTGCCAAGCCTCTTTTGATCCCTAACTGGGATTAAGTACTAGAAGGAGTAGTTGTATTCTCTTTAAGAGATGTATGTGCTTTACAACATGTACTACAAGACCAAGGTGACTAATTAAAATGTACAAATTTAGGTCCTCCATATTTTATAGGGATACCTAGAGATCGTATCATTCTTTTGCTTCATGCAATGTCCTGAGATGATAATTCCATAAAAACATAATTACAATTTTTCAATAGATGCATAGCCCAAATTTCTCACTCTTGAAATGATTATGCTAGTAAGTATCTTGAATACAAAAAGGTCTAAAAATGAAAGTGAGGATAATATCCAAGAAAATTGGATTCAATATAAGGTAGAGGGATAGGGTAGTACTTATCTCTCCTATTTACACCCCACAAACATATCATGCACTTTGTCCCCGAGTTTCAAAGATTGAGGTTGAATGTAAACAAACGTCATTTACTTACTATCTTCATGTTCCTCATTTTCAAAACCAGATCACAACAACATAGAAAGATATAGTCTATGTAGAGGATGTATTTTTTGTGTTGAAGATGTTCAACCTTCACCCCCTCAGGGCTAAATCTTACATCCAACTCAAGAAGTGGATGCCAAATTCATTTAATACATGCATCTGTTGAGGGCTTTTATGGAAGAACTAAGGATTTTTGAAGTCTTTCTCTGAGAGAAAATGATATCCATTGCCATGCTATTGGATTATAATATTATATCTCCAGAAATGGTGCCAAAATTTGATCACCTTAAATCACACATCCAAAAAGTAGAAGATCTTGATTAATCATATATTATAACTATATCACGATACATAGGCTCCCACAATAAATATTACAGGGCCTTGAATAGTAAACAAGGTTGATCTCGGGACAAGGGTGACATGTATAAATAATCCTAGGCCTTGGCTTACTTATGCCTAACCAAAAAGAAGATATATGTTCCTTGTGGAATGAGAGTAAGAATAGCTAAACAAATGTTGTGTTAAAAAAAAGAAAAGTCAAACTTTATAGATAAGCCAAAAGTGGAACAAGATTCTTTATGAGTGTTTTATAAATAAATATGGATGGAAACTTGGATTGGATTTCACCATCTAAGATCTCTGGAAAACATGCAATACTCACACCCATTGTATACCCTTAGGTAGTTTACAAGAAATAATGGAAAGTATCTATTCACTCCTCTCTTGAACTTAGGATAGATCTAGATTATACAATTGTGTCTCTTTTGAGATAACAAATAAACAAACAACATAAAACCATATGATCATTAGTGTTAGCATTCCAACATTCTCATGAATTCACACTACTCCATATCTCTTAGATCTAGGATAATACTATTATCTTGAGGTATTAGAAATAAAACAAAACAAGATGGTAGGTAATCATGCAAGTGAAGTATTAAGAACAAGAGTATAGAGATAAACATTGTAAGCATTAATTACATCAATGGATATAACTATTTACATGTTGAAAGAGATTAGTGGCTACTCCCAACCCAAGAAAATGAAGTAGCCTCTCATGTGAGTGAGTGACAAAGAAGATTTATAGATGTATGAAGACATGGTGATGGATGTATGAAGGTATATGATAAGACAAAGGGAGAAGGAGGAAGATACAACAAACATGAACCTCTAAATTACTAAAATTTGGGTGAAAACCTCCTTCTTCACAACATATGGATATGGTTTGGGTGTGGAGATGTAAAAAGATACTCCCTCTCTCATACAAGATACTTTTGAACTTAGAGGGAGTGTCAGAGATCGATGAGGCCTTGGCTCTTTTTCTCGAAGTCTTAGGTAGATGGAACTGGATAGAAATGGGAACCAATTCATGGAGGAAGATGAAGCTATCAAGAATGGATACTTTGGTCTTTGATTTATAGGTGTTTTTCTTATACCTGAGTGCAGGGTACTTGCTTGCACCATTTATCTTGAGGCACATACTTTAACTAACTTCTCAGCGATGACATTCTTTTTATAGAGGTCACATTGTTCTATGGATATGTTATGTCGTTGGTCAACGACATTGTCATTTTATGGTCGACTACCTAAACTCACATTGGTTGATGAAATTGATGTGGTATGTCTGATGGGTTGGTGGATCATTCATTGATGTTCGTATGGCATTAGGTTGCTAATCCTATAGATAGAAAGACCGAGTTGTTGGGCCATCATGCAGCCAAGCCATCAGGATGTTCTCCCATCAGTGAGTGGTGAATGCTCACCATAATTTTGAAGTGTATCCTTCATCACGGAAGTGAGTTTCTTTACCATTGGTCAAGGGACAAACTTCTAGGTTGAGCTCCAATTTTATAAATTGGAACCTGATAGCTCTTCCTTAGAATCATATCAGCATGTTTTCTTGTCATGCAAGGTCTCTCAGGCCACCAAGCCGATGGTAGTGTTGTTGGGTTTTAGAGGAGGCAGAGAAGCAGCGGAAACAAAAAATTTCTCCCCAAAACCCAGAACATAAGGAATCGCGTCAACGTCTATACAATAGGAAAGATGGTTTGTGGATGCATACCTTGTCCTGAGGCTTGCTCGGTGATAGTACATCGCGCCTTATGCGGTCTTCACCTCCAGTCTTGGACGGTGTTTGTGCAGCTCCTGGTCGCACTGGGACTGAAGACTCCTGGTCTCACCGGGACTGTCGGGATTGACATTTGTCCTCTGAGCGACAGAGGTCTCCCGCCTCTACAATCGTCCACACGGATTGCCTGGAACTCCGATCTCCTTGTCGCACAAGGAACCAGAAGGAGTCGCACCCTCCTGTTGGCGTACTAGTCGCCAACACACTCTCCTGCTTCTAGTTGCAACTGTAGTTGTCTTTCCCTTGCTACGCCTCCCTTTTCAGGTAGCACCTGCTCGGGCTCTCTCGGTTACCAAAACCAGAGAGAATGACAACTTTGCAGTGCAACCGGCTTGCACTGAGTTGTACTCTGAGAAGCCCCCAATACCCCTATATATATAGGCGGGTCATGGGACAGGGTTCTCTGTCCCCAACAATATGGGGCTACAAGCAGGAGTAGAAAGGTTCGAGATTTTCCACAAAACAACCAACTCGCAACATGAACCGATCGTTTCACAACTGAAACGGTCGGTTGGGGATCTGAACCGGTCGGTTGACACCTCAACCGATCGGTTGGGGCTCATGAGCCGGTCGGTTCACTTCTGAACCGGTCAGTTCGTGGTCCTGACCAGTTCTCGATTGACTTTCCTTCTTTTGTTTCTAATTGGTATCGAATAGCAATCCTATTTCCCAATCAAATTGGGTAAGTGAAATGAAAGGAAAATACTCACCAATCTTACTTTCCAACTTGCTCAGTTGAACCGATCATTTCAACACTTGAAGCAATCATTTCACCCTGACCATGAGCCGATCGACTCAACCCTTGAGCCGACCAGTTCACCAGGCTCAGCCGATCGGTTCATCACATGAGCCGATCGGTTGGGAGTGCAGATTGTGCAAAATCAGTCAATTGTGATTTCAATCAATCTGATACTCTAATCAATCTGTCCAACACCTTGAACATTATGATATTGAGCTATCAATTAATTTAGTGTTTAATTGAACTACTAATCTCCTTTAGTAATCAATCTAAACATTGTTTGTGGACAAAACTCCTCTTCCAGGTTAAATCCTATGTGTGTGACCATGCAGGTCCATTTCACGTTGGCAGTGAAAGTCCATAACACTTATGACTTCACACATCAGTGCTACCCAAGTGAAATAGAAAGTTGGAGAACAACTTTCAATCCTACAATCCGTGAATGGTGTTACAGTGAATGTATAATTCCTTTGTCACTGATATCCTGAATGAACTCGAGGCATGGAACAGTCATCCTGTCAACATTCATTCATTTCCTTGATCTCAGAGCAGACTGGGTGAGATGTGTGTGACATCAATATCACATATTGATTCACACGTGCATGTGCATGCCTTTCCCAATCCTACTCAACAAGTGGCCAAGGATATCAAACTCCCTCACGAGGGACAAATCCCATATCTATCACTCACCCCTCAAAAGACCCATGTGTCAAAGCCACCCAATCATCACCTTTATAACAACCCATGTTTCAGGACTGTGTTTGATGATGTCAAAGTGTGCCCAACGACATGTGTTGAGTGTAGTGATTTCAGGTCTAAGAATCACACTCACCACCATCACTGTGAGAGTTGAATGTGACTACCAAGTCATGGTTCCATGTGTCACTCTCACGGTGGGTCTGTCTGGTACCTTGTTCTCTAACAAGTACCTATGTGCTTGGTTTGATATCACTAAATCATGACTAATGAGATTCTTTCATCAACCAACACACAATCCAGTCTTCAGTGTTATTGATGTCTATGGTTATTTCCACAATAACAACCGACTAGGGACCAAACAAGAATGTATACTCTTAACATCTGTATGATCTCATCGTTTAGGTCATGAACCTAAAAGCATACGTCATTGAGTAAAACCATTCTTTAGACATCTATCATGTTACACCATCATCTCAGAAATAGTTTAAACATATAGATCAGAAATTGCCTTTATTATTATTCAAATTATTTACAAAGTATCCCATTAAAATCGTCATATGACTTGCTCTATGGGCATACATACCAACAGACTCCCACTTGCACTTAGAGCCAGTCACCAAGGAACCTCAATCCTTGTGACCTAGCATGACCATCATGCTTCTACTGAGAAAGGGCCTTAGTCAGTGGGTCAGCTATGTTGTCTTCAGTTGGTACTTTGCAAATCTTCACATCTCCTCGTTGTACGATCTCTCCTATGAGATGAAAGCGCCGCAGTATGTGCTGGGACCGCTGATGTGATCTGGGTTCCTTAGCTTGTGCAATAGCTCCATTATTGTCACAATAAAGCTCGATTGCATCACAACTACTGGGAACTACACCAAGTTCATGTTGGCTAAATGGAAATCTGTAAATCCCTTTGTTTTGATAATGACAAACATTTCATTCTTATTGATCTAACGTGCTACTTGAGTGTTGCAGGAATAAGGTGGATGACAAAGCACTAGGGAATCTATATGCTTGAA
The DNA here is from genome assembly GCA_963693085.1 of Alisma plantago-aquatica. NCBI lineage: Eukaryota > Viridiplantae > Streptophyta > Magnoliopsida > Alismatales > Alismataceae > Alisma > Alisma plantago-aquatica. The sequence goes on from OY856411.1 coordinate 766,202,840, forward strand.
TGATTGTAAATGTCATGAAATGTAATGAATTGTAAACTTGTACAAATATATAATGTACAAGTACTTAGACTTCATGTAAATCAAGCGTTAGATCTTCCCTAGATAAACACCACATTTAGATAGGTCATCCCCTTCAGCAGTGTCACATATGCACACTCATACACACACTTAATGTCTTCATTTGAAACATTGAAACAGGGTCTATCTCGGTCGACAAAATCCTCGACCGAGACACTCTCAGTCGACAATCTTCTCGACCGAGAAAGACCCAAGTAGCCGTTAGACACAGCTGACAAGGTAGTTGGAAGTTGGAGATAAACGTTGCAAAACACTTGATCCAGAGAGCCTGTCGGTCGACAAAACTTCGACTGAGTAGGTGTCTCGGTCGACCATTCCTCGACTGAGATGGACTCTGACAGCAACTGTAGAATTAATTAACTAGTCGTTGTTAAAGCAACTAACTTATACCTAACGGCTAGTTAAGCACTTAGAAAGCCCTAGAAAGTGTCTAGAACGTCCTTAAGAACTTGTAGGACATTCCTATAAATAGGACATGCCTTAGGACACCTAAACTCACTTGATTCCACACTTGAGCAATGTTTGAGCATACATTTACATTGAGCAATCTGTTTGTGAGCAATTAAGCATATTGGCAACTAGCTACTTCCTCTCCTAGATCAAATTTCGTGTCCTATAGGCTATCATCTCCTAATCCACAGCCATCACAATTCCATACACATTGGTTAGGAGTTCTACACGCTTGATCTAGGCAAATCAAGCCTTGTGCTTCAAAGGATAAGTTGTAATTTCCATTTTCCTTTCTTGTTCACTATTATTGTTTGTACTCTCCTTGCTACTCCTAGGTTGGATGTTGCAGATTGGAGAGGTTGGAAGATCTTCTTGGTGAAGAAGGGGACCTTGAACTACTTCAAGAAGGCTGGTGCAACGGGAGGTTACTTCTAAAGAGGAAGGCTACTTCAAGGGGGAGCTTGGAGTTACTTCAAGAAGGCTACCTAGGGTTGGTGCATCTACTTCAAGTGAAGGCTGTTCAAGGGGTGTAAGAAAGTATTGTATTTTGTGTAAATCCTTGTGAAGGTAATAAAATTAATACTTTCAAAATCCCGGTTGGGTAAGCAACCGGGTAGTGGACTGACAATCTTAGTATTTTCTAAGATTGGAACCACTCTAAACACTTGTCTCCTTCTTCCATTTTCAATTGTGGTTGTTTGAGTTAAATAATTGTTAAAATAATTTAAAAACTCTATTCACCCCCCCCCTCTAGTGTTTTTCAATTGGTATCATAGCGGGCTTCAAGGAACCCTAACAAGGTCTTGAAGAATGGGTGACGGGGTGCTTAACAACCTTAACCTTGAAGGGACACTTGTTGCTAGACCTCCACCGTTTGATGGAACAAACTACACATATTGGAAGAGAAGGATGCAGTTCTACTTCCAAGGCATCAATTGGGACTTATGGAGGATGGTGTCAACCCCATACGAGCTTCCTCAAACACAATATGCAGAGTGGGATGCAAATATGGTAAAGTTGGCTCAAATGAATGCCAAAGCTGTAAGCATTTTATATTGTTCAATTTCAGTAGGAGAATTTAATAGGATATCAAACTGTGACACAGCCTATGACATTTGGCATAGACTGTCCATAACTTATGAAGGTACAGTTCAAGTCAAGAATTCTAAGATTAGCATGCTTAAACAAAAGTTTGAACACTTCCGTATGGATCCAAATGAATCTATTAGTGAAATGTTTGCAAAATTCTCTTCTATTGTTAATGGTTTAAATGCCCTAGGAAAAACTGTTCTTGAAGAAGATCAGGTATCAAAAATCCTTCGATCACTTCCTCCTAAATACAAGCCAAAGGTGACAGCCATTGAAGAAGCTAATGACCTCACTCGACTAAAAATGGAGCAACTCATAGGCAATATAGAAGCTCATGAAGCAACCCTAGAAGAGGAAGAAAGAAGAGAACGTGAACTTCAGCAAGGAAATAAGAAGGATGTGGCTCTAAAAGCTTCAAAGATAATCACACCAGAAAGTGAGGAGTCAAGTGAAGAAGAAGGAGAAGAAGCCTTGATTGTCAATGGTAAGAAATATAAAAGATTTAAATCTAACAAAATTTCTAGTTCTTCTTCTTCTCCTCCTAGGTGCTTTGAGTGTGGAAAGAAAGGACATTTCAAAAATGAATGTCCTAAAGCAAAGAAAGGAAAGAAAAGCTCACACAAGAAGAAGGGAGAAAAAGCCTATAAAGCTGCATGGGATGAGTCAAGTGAAAGTGAAAGTGGAGAAGAAAAGGTGGAATGTATAATGGCAAGAGAAGATGATGAAGACTCTCAAGAGGTAAGCCTACTTGATCTTCCTAAAGAAGAGTTAATTACTAGTCTACAAGAAACTCATGATAAGTATGTTGATGTCAAGAAGAAACTAAAGAAGGTTATCAAAACAAAAGATGAGCTATATGCTAAATTAAATGATCTCTCTTCTGAAAAGAACAACATTGATCTTGAGAATTTATCTTTAAAAACATCTTTAAATGACTGCACTAAAAAGCTACTCAATCTAGAAACAAACGTTGATCTTCTCTCTCAAGAAAAGACTGAATTGTTAGCTAAACTAAAAGATATTCAGACTCAACCAATTCTGTGTAACCATCTAGACTATGACAATGTTGTAAAAGAAAGAGACTCCCTATTATCTGATTTAGATCAAGCAAGAAAAGATTTACACAAGAAGATGGATGACATTGCTAAGCTATAAAGAAACCTACATGAGTTAAGAAGAAAAGATATCCTTGACAACATTCTAAAAGCCTCCTCTAGTTTCAATGGAAGAAAAGGTTTAGAATATGCTCCAAAGAAAAATCAACCCCAAAGAACTCGGACTATGTTTGTACCTAAGAACACAATTCCTAGAAAGAGAAATGAAGTTGACTCTATTACTTGTCATTTTTGTCTACGTCTTGGACATTATTCATTTTCATGCCCTTATAAGACCAAGGATTCCTACTTAGTTTGGATCCCAAAACCCCAAACTTAGTAGATTCGAATGCAATTCAGTTGAGATATGATCAAACGCTCAATTTTGCAATTTATATTGTCTTATCTCAACTTAATAAAAGGTTTCATGCATTATGGTAATTTTTTGAACTGCTGTACTGAAACAAAAACTTAGTCGGTCAAAGTATTGTCGACCGAAAATATAATCGGTCGAACTTTTGCCGACCGACCAGATGCCTGTAACAAATCAAAATCAATAGCAACTATTTCGGTCGAAAATTAGTCAACCGAGCAGAATCTCTGTTTTTCTTTGTTCTTAATGTGCAATACAACAACCTTCTTGATCGACGATTAGTCGACCAAGAAAGATGTCGGTCGAACAATTATCGACCGATTGAAGTTCTGAATCAGAATTTTTATACAATATGTACTTAAATGCTTATAACCATATCGGACCATCACATGGGTACCAAAACCTACATTTTAATGTAGGATTGGGTGGTCGACAGTGGATGTTCCAAACACATGACCGGAAACAAGGATGCATTTCAAACTTTTGAAGAAAAGAAGAGTGGAACAGTCACTTTTGGAGATAACGGTAAAGGTAAAATCGTTGGAATAGGTAACATTGGTACAAACCTCGAAATAAAGAATGTTCTACTCGTTGATGGTTTGCACCATAACTTAATAAGTGTGAGTCAATTATGTGATAGTGGCTATGATGTTTTATTTAACAAAACCTACTGCAAATTATTAATAGAAAACACTACAAATGTTGTCTATGAAGGAAAAAGAGTTGGAAATCTTTATATTCTTAGACCTAACTCTATGAAATCTATAGTAGGAAAATGCTTGCTTGCAAATGAAAATACTTTACAACTATGGCATAGAAAGCTAGGACATGCTAGTTCACATGTTATCAAAAAGTTAGTGAAATATGATCTTGTTCGTGGTTTGCCTACTTTATCCTTTGATCAAGTTGAAAATTGTGAACCATGTACATTGGGAAAGCAAACAAAAACCTCTTTTAAACCTAAACATGTACTTAGCACCAGTAGATCTTTAGAATTAATTCATATGGATTTATTTGGACCCATGAGGACACAATCTATTGGTGGCAAAAGATATTGTTTTGTTATTGTTGATGATTATAGTAGATATACATGGGTACATTTTATTGCAACCAAAGATGATACTATTCATGTTTTTATAAAATTTTGTTCCATGATTGAAAATCTATTACAAAGCAAAATATGTACCATTAGAAGTGATCATGGTGGAGAATTTGAAAATCATGTATTTGAAGAATTTTGCACATCTCAAGGGTACACTCACAACTTTTCTGCTCCACGCACTCCACAACAAAATGGTAGAGTTGAAAGGAAAAATCGATCACTACAAGAATTGGCTAGAACTATGATGCTCAAACATAACACACCCAAAACCTATTGGGCTGAAGCTGTAAACACCGCATGCTATGTGTTAAATAGAGTAACTATTCACTCTCATTTGAAGAAAACTCCATATGAAATAATACATTCTAAGAAACCTAGAGTTGACTATTTTCATACCTTTGGATCTACATGCTATATCTTAAATACCAAAGATGATAGAGATAAGTTTGATTCTAAATCCCACAAAGCATTCTTTTTGGGATATTCTACCTCTAGCAAAGCATTTAGAGTCTACAACACTATCTCTAGAAAAGTTGAGGAATCTATGCATGTCTCTTTTCATGAAGAGTCCAAATCAGAAAATCTAGAAATAATTGATCTTACTAATCAATTCGAAAACTTAAACATACCCAATGATAGTGAGAAAGATACTACAAACAATAACCAAGCTGAAACACAACCTATACCTAGACTTATTAAGGATCATCCTCAAGAATTAATTATTGGAAATCCAAATGATAAAGTAAAAACTCGGTCTTCCTTTAAGGATGTCGCAAACATGGCTTTTGTTTCTATCATTGAACCTAAGAAGATATCTGAAGCTCTTAAAGATGATTATTGGATAATAGCAATGCAAGAAGAATTAAACCAATTCACAAAAAATGATGTATGGGATTTAGTTCCTAAACCCAAGATAAAACCATCATTGGAACTAAATGGGTTTTTAGGAATAAGCTAAATGAGGCAGGAGAAGTAATAAGGAATAAAGCTCGGTTAGTAGCACAAGGATATAATCAACAAGAAGGAATAGACTTTGATGAAACGTATGCACCAGTAGCTAGACTTGAAGCTATTAGAATGTTACTAGCTATTGCTGCACATAAAAACATCAAACTCTACCAAATGGATGTAAAAAGTGCATTTCTAAATGGAATCATTCAAGAAGAAGTATATGTTGCCCAACCACCCGGTTTTGAAATACCGGAAAAAGGTGACTATGTTTATAAACTTAAGAAAGCACTTTATGGTTTAAAACAAGCACCTAGGAACTGGTATGAAAGGCTCAAGACATATTTTTTTGATAATGGTTTTTCTATTGGAAATTCAGATCCTACTTTATTTTTCAAAACATATACATCTGATTTTCTAGTTGTTCAAATATATGTTGATGACATTATTTTTGGAGCTTCAAATGAATCGTTGTGCACACAATTTAGTGACATTATGCAAAAAGAATTTGAAATGAGCCTCATGGGTGAACTAACTTTCTTTCTTGGTTTCCAAATTAAACAAACGCCTGTCGGGATTTTTATAAGCCAAGAAAAGTATACTAAAGAACTCTTAAAACGTTTTGGGATGGATCAGTGCAAACATGCTACTACTCCTATGGCCACTTCTACTAAAATTGATACGGATGAAAATGGGGAACCTATTGATGATTCCTTATATAGAGCCATGATTGGTAGTTTGCTTTACTTAACTGCTTCTAGACCGGACATCATGTTTTCCGTTGGTCTTTGTGCTCGATTTCAATCACAACCTATGCACTCTCATTTTCAAGAAGTTAAACAAATTCTTCGATACTTAGCCGACACTACATGTTTTGGTTTATGGTATCCAAAAGGACAATCCTTGGATTTTAAAGCTTATACTGATGTTGATTATGCTGGTTGTCGACTTGATCGCAAGAGCACTAGTGGTGGTTGTTTCTTGTTAGGGAGAGCTTTAGTATCTTGGTTTAGCAAGAAACAAAACACGGTTGCCCTTTCTACAACTGAAGATGAATATATGGCAGCCGGATCTTGTTGTGCTCAAGTACTTTATATGCAACAAGTATTAAACGATTATGGTTTTACTCTTTCATCTACACCTATCTTTTGTGACAACACAAACACTATAAACTTAGCACACAATCCTATTTTACACAGCAGAGCTAAACATATTGAAATCCGTCATCACTTTTTAAGGGATCATATTTCTAAAAATCATGTTTCCCTTCATCATGTTGATACGGAAGATCAATTGGCTGATATTTTTACAAAACCGCTTCCACTAGACCAATTCAACAACATAAGGAAGCAATTGCTTATCACTCCTTTGGAAGATGTTTTCTTTGATATTTGTGCTTCTTAACAATGTCGTCTATTTGCATCATTTTGGCTTTTAATGGACATCTTTGTCATTGAATTTGTTGGGACATCTAATTAAGTAGGAGTTTTATTTTTAACGGATATTTTTTTTTGAAATGACAAAGGGGGAGAAATAAATATAAAACTTAGTAATTGTGCAAAACTCAATCAATGAGTTTCATAAACTCTTGGCTTTACATTGAAAGTTGCTATATTCCCTAAAGAATTGGATTTCATGTTCCATAATTCATGGGGAATAATAAGCACACATTTTATAAACAAGAGAAGAAATTCACAATGGTAGTCTTCAGGTATGAAACTCATATGTTTTATATTTTCTTATTTTATATTTGGGAAATGTTTGTCATCTTCAAAAAGGGGGAGATTATTGGCTAAATGGACATCTGTAAATCCCTTTGTTTTGATAATGACAAACATTTCATTCTTATTGATCTAAAGTGCTACTTGAGTGTTGCAGGAATAAGGTGGATGACAAAGCACTAGGGAATCTATATGCTTGAATGATTGTAAATGTCATGAAATGTAATGAATTGTAAACTTGTACAAATATATAATGTACAAGTACTTAGACTTCATGTAAATCAAGCGTTAGATCTTCCCTAGCTAAACACCACATTTAGATAGGTCATCCCCTTCAACAGTGTCACATATGCACACTCATACACACACTTAATGTCTTCATTTGAAACATTGAAACAGGGTCTATCTCGGTCGACAAAATCCTCGACCGAGACACTCTCGGTCGACAATCTTCTCGACCGAGAAAGACCCAAGTAGCCGTTAGACACAGCTGACAAGGTAGTTGGCAGTTGGAGATAAACGTTGCAAAACACTTGATCCAGAGAGCCTGTCGGTCGACAAAACTTTGACCGAGTAGGTGTCTCGGTCGACCATTCCTCGACCGAGATGGACTCTGACAACAACTACAGAATTAATTAACTAGCCATTGTTAAAGCAACTAACTTATACCTAACAGCTAGTTAAGCACTTAGAAACCCCTAGAAAGTGTCTAGAACGTCCTTAAGCACTTGTAGGACATTCCTATAAATAGGACATGCCTTAGGACACCTAAACGCACTTGATTCCACACTTGAGCAATCTTTGAGCATACATTTACATTGAGCAATCTGTTTGTGAGCAATTAAGCATATTGGCAACTAGCTACTTCCTCTCCTAGCTCAAATTTCGTGTCCTATAGGCTATCATCTCCTAATCCATAGCCATCACAATTCCATACACATTGGTTAGGAGATCTACACGCTTGATCTAGGCAAATCAAGCCTTGTGCTTCAAAGGATAAGTTGTAATTTCCATTTTCCTTTCTTGTTCACTATTATTGTTTGTACTCTCCTTGCTACTCCTAGGTTGGAGGCTGCGGATTGGAGAGGTTGGAAGATCTTCTTGGTGAAGAAGGGGACCTTGAACTACTTCAAGAAGGCTAGTGCAACGGGAGGTTACTTCTAAAGAGGAAGGCTACTTCAAGGGGGAGCTTGGAGTTACTTCAAGAAGGCTACCTCGGGTTGGTGCATCTACTTCAAGTGAAGGTTGTTCAAGGGGTGTAAGAAAGTATTGTATTTTGTGTAAATCCTTGTGAAGGTAATAAAATTAATACTTTCAAAATCCCGGTTGGGTAAGCAACCGGGTAGTGGACTGACAATCTTAGTATTTGCTAAGATTGGAACCACTCTAAACACTTGTCTCCTTCTTCCATTTTCAATTGTGGTTGTTTGAGTTAAATATTTGTTAAAATAATTTAAAAACTCTATTCACCCCCCCCTCTAGTGTTTTTCAGTTCAGAGATGAACTTCCTGATCCACACAGCCTCCTTTGCTGCATGTGAAGCAACAATATACTCGGCCTCTGTAGTAGAATCAGCAATTGTTTCTTGCTTGGATCTCTTCCATCTCACAGATCCATTATTAAGGCAAAACACAAATCCTGACTGTGATCTGTAATCATCTTTATCAGTTTGGAAGCTTGCATGCGTGTAACCCTTTACAACCAGCTCTTCCTCGCCGTCGTAAACAAGAAACTGATCCTTAGTCCTTCACAAGTACTTGAGGATGTTCTTCACGGCTGTCCAGTGAGCATCCCCGGGATCTGTCTGGTACCTGCTCGTCATGCTAAGAGCATACGAGACATCTGGGCGTGTGCACAACATAGTGTACATGATGGATCCGATGGCTGATGCATATGGGATCCCATTCATACGCTCCCTCTCTTCACAAGATTGGGGACATTGAGCTCTAGAGACGGTGACTCCATGTAGCATGGGGATGTTTCCTCTCTTTGAGTTCTCCATGCTGAACCGCTTCAGCACTTTGTCAATGTATGTGCTCCGACTTAGTCCGAGAAGCCTTCTAGATCTATCTCTATAGATATTAATTCCTAGAATGTAGGATGCTTCTCCTAAGTCCTTCATTGAAAAAGTATTCCCAAGCTAAGTCTTTACCTTCTCTAAGGCTAAGACATCATTCCCCATCAAAAGTATGTCATCCACATACAATATGAGGAATGTGGTCGAGCTCCCACTAACCTTCTTGTATACACAAGGTTCATCTTCGTTTTGAATGAATCCAAACACTTTGACTTCCTCATCAAATCAAAGATTCCCACTCCGAGATGCTTGCTTCAATCCATAGATTGACCTTTGCAGCTTATAGACTCTATTGTCATTCTTTGGATCTACAAAACCTTCAGGTTGTGTCATATACACATCCTCAATTATATTCCCGTAAAGGAATGCGGTTTTAACATCCATCTGCCAAATCTCATAGTCATAATAAGTTGCAATAGCAAGCATGATCCCGATGGACTTAATCATGGCAACTGGAGAAAAGGTTTCGTCATAGTCAACACCTTGAACTTGTCGAAATCCCTTTGCAACCAATCTGCCTTTATAAGTTTGCACATTGCCATCCATGTCGGTCTTCTTCTTGAAGACCCACTTGCACCCTATGGGTTTTACCCCTTCGGGTGGTTCCACCAAAGTCCATACTTTGTTGGATTACATGGATTCCATCTTGAATCTCATGGCTTCAAGCCATTTCACAGAATCTGGTCCCTCCATAGCTTCTACGTAGGTAGTTGGATCATCATCTATGATCAACTTACCACCTTCCTGAGTTACAAGGTATCCAAACCTCTCAGGTTCAAGGTGGGTCCTACTAGATCTACGAGGTCCTTGTGTTACCTAAGGAGACTGAGATTCCACAACACCTTGTGAATCTGCATTTTCCTGTGGTACATCTACCGGTTCAATGTTTTCTTGTTGGGCTTGAACCTCTTCAAGCTCTATATTCCTCCCACTGCTTCCTTTGGAAATAAATTCCTTTTCTAGGAACACAGTTGTCCTGGAAACAAACATTTTGTTGTCAGTAGGGTGGTATAAGTAATATCCCCTTGTTTCCTTGGGATATCCAACAAAATAACATTTATCGAATTCGGATCCAAGCTTATCAGGAAACATTTTCTAGACATAAGCTTCACAACCCCAAATCTTCAGAAAAGACAAATCAAGACGCTTCACGTACCATATCTCATATGGTGTCTTTTGAACCGATTTAGATGGTACACGGTTAAGTGTAAATGTGGAGGTTTCAAGAGCATGACCCCAGAAGGAAATCGTAAGATCAGCAAAACTCATCATTGATCGCACCATATCCAACAATGTGTGATTCCTTCTTTCAGACACACCATTATGATGTGGTGTTCCTGGCAGAGTCCACCGTGATACAATACCACGGGCTCGCAGAACGTCCTCAAACTCTTAGCTTAAGTATTCTCCACCTCGATCGGATGGAAGTGCCTTAATACTTTTACCAAGTTGGTTCTGTACTTTATTCATGAAATCCTTGAACTTTTCAAGGGCTTCTGACTTATGCTTCATCAGGTACACATAGCCATACCTACTGAAATCATCAGTGAAGGTAATGAAGTACTGACACCCATTTATGGCATTAGATCTAAAAGGCCCACATACATCAGTATGTATGAGTCCTAATAGATCACTAGCTCTCTCACCTTTACCTGAAAAGGGAGTCTTGGTCATCTTGCCCAATAAACAAGATTCACATGTCTCTATTGATTCATAATCAAAAGAGTCTAGATAACCATCTTTATAGAGTCTAGAAATGTGCTTCTCATTTACGTGCCCTAGACGACAATGCCAGAGATATGATTTGTTTGAGCCGTTGAGTTTTTGCCTTTTGGTGTTTACGTTGTATACACTTGTCTCCAAGTCTATCAAGTATATACCATAAGACATAGGGGCACTGCCACAAAAGATCCCATCTTTAGAAATGGAACATTTTCCATTCTTAATAAGAAATTCAAATCCATATTTGTCCAAACAAGAGACGGAAATGATATTCCTATTTACGGCAGGTACATAATAGCAGTTCTTCAACTCAATTATTAGCCCACTTGGTAGAGTTAACTCATAGGTTCCTACAGCACTGGCGGCAACTCTTGCCCCATTGGCAACACGTAGTTCAACCTCACCTTTCTCCAAAGGCCTACTTCTCTTAAGATCCTTCACATTTGAACAAATGTGAGATCCGCATCCGGTATCAAGTACCCATGACGGAGAAGTAGTAAAGTTAATCTCTATTACGTATACACCAGAAGTAGAGATCTCTATCTCCGACTTCTTCTTCCATCATTCCTTCCATCCTCTCCATGTAGAAGAAATTGGTTTGGCGAGAGAACCCTTCTCTCCCTTACCTATCGTTCCATTGATCTCTATCAATGAACTTTCTTTCTTCTTCACCAACGCTTTAAGAGTACATAGAGTGGATTCAAAGGCTCCTGGTATATCTGGATTGTGAAGAACACTTCTCACAGTCCTCAACCAGTTATGGAATTTATTCTCAATTAATTTGCCCATTTTAAAAGATGATTCTTTTGCCATTCTACAAGAGAAAATTTGCATTTGTCAAAACTCCTTTTGATTTGATTTGAATAAATTTTGTCGAAAGTTAATTAGGCCTTTAATTAATTACCGCTCCCACTATTTTGACTCAAATTGATAGCCCTCACTATCAATTCGGAAGATTGCAGCGTACAATCTTCTAGTGGGTCAAGATCCTAAAATCCTCTGAGCCATGGACCAGCTAGGGCTATCACCCACAACTCAGATCTCTCAGGTAGGAAACTCTTGCCAATTGCATCATATGCAACTCTTGAAAGATGTCATATGCAACTCATTGCCATGATCATCTCCATGCATCAAGGTGCTAGATCCTATCTAGGTCACCTTGTTAAGTCTGACCCAAAGCCAACACGATGAATATGCACACTGCTAGGGCAGACCCACACATTCATCCTTCACACTTCCATGAGATAGACGGTGCACCATGCTAGGGCGTGCCCACACTTGGTCGATCAAGTTTTTCACGTGTGTCGCATTTGGAAGGCATCTAAAACTTAATATTTAATGAGGGATTTGGTTTTTATATACATATACATATCCAATAACCACAATATATAGTTCATATCATATACATGCTATATCCCATAGAAAATATGTGAAACGATAAAAGCAATGATTATGGCCATCCTATTGTGATTGCTAGAGCCAAGAGCAATCACGGTCATCTAGGTCTACATCACATGCAACATGTACAAGATGAAATCTGTGCCTGCCTTTCTGGATTTGATCAGCCCATCTCCATGACCGATCGACTCGCCATCAAGTTGGTTGTTCGGGTGCCACCAGTCGATCGACTGACGCCTCCAGTCGATCGGTTCACCGGTCATCGTGCATCTCATCAGGTCGCCACCCGCTCGTCTCGCTCCTCGAACCGGTCGTCTGGATCACCAACTGATCGTTTCATGCTTTGAACCGATCGTCTCAGGTTGTCCGCCATTCTTTGACATAACAGGAAATAAAATCTATCATATTTACAATTTAATTGTGAAACCCTGAGTTACATTCGGGGGGAGCAAAGGTAGGAAAAGAATTCTCGAATTATTTCAAGTTACATCAGGAATAGGAGAAGGGGAATCGGTGCGCAGACCGAGATGCAAGCAACCACATACAACCACACATAGATATAGGGGTTTATAGGCCATAATCATGCTACACATCCACCACAAAACTCGTTTAAGGGTGGCACATATCGAGTGCATTAATATTACATATCATATATGTATATTTGGGATTTGTGGATTGGACATGCATAACGCCAATTTTATTCGCATCGTATGCAATAAATAAAGGAGACAAACCAAAATCGATCATATCAATAATCCTAAAATATAGAACAGTTGACGTGGCTCTGATACCACTATTGGGTTTTAGAGGAGGCAGAGAAGCAGCGGAAACAAAAATTTTCTCCCCAAAACCCAGAACATAAGGAATCGCGTCAACGTCTATACAATACGAAGGATGGTTTGTAGATGCATACCTTGTCCCAATGCTTGCTCGGAAACATTACCTCGTGCCTTGCGCGGTCTTCACCTCCGGTCTTGGATGGTGTCTGTGCAGCTCCTGGTCGCACCGGGAATGAAGACTCCTGGTCTCACCGGGACCGTCGGGATTGACAGTTGTCCTCCGAGCGACAGAGGTCTCCCACCTCTGCAATCGTCCACACAGACTTCCTGGAACTATGATCTCCTTATCGCATGAGGAACCAGAAGGAGTCGCACCCTCCTATTGGTGTACTAGTCGCCAACACACTCTCCTGCTGCCAGTTGCAACTGCAGTTGTCTTTCCCTTGTTGCGCCTCCCTTTTCGGGTAGCACTTGCTCAGGCTCTCTCGGTTACCAAAATCAGAGAGAACGACAACTTTGCAGAGCAACCGACTTACACTGAGTTGTACTCTGAGAAGCCCCCAATACCCCTATATATAGGTGGGTCATGGGACAGGGTTCTCTGTCCCCAGCAATATGGGACTAAAAGTAGGAGTAGAAGGGTTCGAGATTTTCCACAAAACAACCAACTCGCAACCTGAACTGATCTTTTCACAACTGAAACAGTCAGTTGGGGATCTGAACTGGTCGGATGACACCTCAACTGATCGGTTGGGACTCATGAGACAATCGATTCACTTCTGAACTGGTCGGTTCGTGGTCCTGAACAGTTCCCGATTGACTTTCCTTCTTTGGTTTCTAATTGGTATCGAATACCAATCCTATTTCCCAATCAAATTGGGCAAGTGAAACAAAAGGAAAATTATCACCAATATTACTTTCCCAACTTGCTCGGTTGAACCAATCATTTCAACACTTGAAGCAATCATTTCACCCTGACCATGAGCCGATCGACTCAACCCTTGAGCCGACCGATTCACCAAGCTCAGCCGATCGGTTCATCACATGAGCCGATTAGTTGGGAGTGTAGATTGTGTAGAATCAATCAATTGTGATTTCAATCAATCTGATACTCTAATCAATCCGTCCAACACCTTGAACATTATGATATTGAGCTATCAATTAATTGAGTGTTTAATTGAACTACTAAACTCCTTTAGTAATCAATCTAAACATTGTTTGTTGACAAAACTCCTCTTCCAGGTTAAATCCTATGTGTGTGACCCTGCAGGTCCATTTCACATTGGCAGTGAAAGTCCATAACACTTATGACTTCACAAGCAAAGAGCGGTGCCTAGTCACACATCAGTGCTACCCAAGTGAAATAGAAAGTTGGAGAACAACTTTCAATCCTACAATCCGTGAATGGTGTTACAGTGAATGTATAATTCCTTTGTCACTGATATCCTGAATGAACTCGAGGCATGGAACAATCATCCTGTCAACATTCATTCATTTCCTTGATCTCAGATCAGACTGGGTGAGATGTGTGTGACATCAATATCACATATTGATTCACACGTGCATGTGCATGCTTTTCTCAATCCTACTCATAAAGTGGCCAATGATATCAAACTCCCTCAGGAGGGACAAATCCCATATCTATCACTCACCCCTCAAAAGCCCCATGTGTCAAAGCCACCCAAACATCACCTTTATAACAACCCATGTTTCAGGACTGCGTTTGATGATGTCAAAGTGTGCCCAACGACATGTGTTGAGTGTAGTGATTTCAGGTCTAAGAATCACACTCACCACCATCACTGTGAGAGCTAACTGTGACTACCAAGTCATGGTTCCATGTGTCACTCTCACGGTGGGTCTGTCTGGTACCTTGTTCTCTAACAAGTACCTATGTGCTTGGTTTGATATCACTATATCATGACTAATGAGATTCTATCATCAACCAACACACAATCTAATCTTCAGTGTTATTGATGTCTATGGTTATTTCCACAATAACAATCGACTGGGGACCAAACAAGAATGTATACTCTTAACATCCATATGATCTCATCGTTTAGGTCATGAACCTAAAAGCATGCATCATTGAGTAAAACCATTATTTAGACATCTATCATGTTACACCATCATCTCAGAAACAGTTTAAACATATAGATCAGAAATTGCCTTTATTATTATTCAAATCATTTACAAAGTATCCCATTACAATCATCAAATGACTTGCTCTATGGGCATACATACCAACAAGTGTTGAGTAAGATCTTTTCCCTACAAAAAATGTATAGTGAAAGTAAAGAAAAGATTACTAATGAAATGCTAGAATAATGGGAATTTATAATGATAAAGCTTGAGAAGTTAAAAGAAATGATGGTAAAATAGGCATGTAAATCCACATAAAATTGGGTGTTAGTAGTGGTGGAATCCTTATAGGTTGGGATGCCTTGTCAAATCACAGACACCTCTAATAGTTGAGTACTTTATCTCTATCAATTCATATTTGGAATATCTCTGACAATCATGAATGATTTTTTACTAGCGGCCTATAGAGAACATGGTAATAATAGAGACCTCCTCATCTATGATCTCAATTCTATTGTAACTATCTACAATAGCTTATCTTGGATTATTGGAGGTTAATTTCACTTCACCATGTTTTAGATTGTAATCAAAATAACTTAAATGTTAGCTTTCACTCTCCAAATAGCCATGCAATTGGTAAATTCATCCATCCCCACATAGTGGTTTCTGTGTACACTAATAACACCTATCATTTGGTAATTTCATCGATGATCACATAGTGGTTTCTAGAAATGTGGTGATTCTTTGATAGACATGTAGAGTCCCAAGCCTTTGATAATATAATCTCTTTAATTGACACTGTTGTTTCATGTCACATCATTTCTAAACACTTTCCCATCTTTCTTAACTTTAATTTCCTACCAAGGGGTTTTAGACTTTTTGTTTTGAGATATTTTGCTTTAACTCATCTTTCAAAAAATATTGTGGATAACTCTTAGAAATTCAAAAATCAAGACTTCAATCTAATTTATTTTTGTCTACTACAACATAAAATAAATTCATTCTAATCTCTTCACCATTAACAAAGAAACCTGTGGAAACATCTATAGAAAAGTCACTTCCAAAGATACAATGATCCTTATCCTAGACTCGAACACTCAGTTCAATCATGTGGGTATTGTATCTAGAAGATTGGATCTTTGGGAGTTTATCTTTCACTATGAAATCCTTTAGAATCAATGCTCCAAATCTCATTGGATCAAAGATGGTTGTACAAATACCACTTTCTTCCAAAAAACATCGTTAGTACAAAAAGGAACTCTTATTTTCATAAGCTAGAGATGGATAACGTGTTGAATTCCAACAAAAACATACATAAACCACATCGTTGGTTATTTCTCTAAGCTTTTCAATCACGAAAATTCCTTCTATTATCTCTTTAAAGACTTGTTATGTCCTACTATATTTATCACCCCTCTTTTTCTAGTATCCACATTCATGGAAGATGAAATTAAAAAAAAAATAGTCATATGATCCCTGATAAAGCATTAACCCCTTATGGTATAAGAATTAAATTTTATCAATCATATTGGGTAAAATAAAATTTAGTCTTATGAGCATTGTCCTCTACATCCATAACTATTAACAAAATCACATTCAAATTGAACTTCTGAATCAATCTCACATTGGTCTTATCAAGAAAATATAACACCTTAAAATATAAATATTGTAGAACTAAAAGTCTTATTAGCTCATCCAATAGAATCATTTCAAAACTGTCAACTATTTCTCTAAAGCTCACCTTGAAGGCCTTGTTGGTCTACAATAGTCTTCCTTTATGGATAATAGAAATATCCAAGATGCTTGGATCTAGGCTATTGAAGTACGTTCATGTCAAGTCTTAGTTACCATCTTTGGACATTTGAACTTGATTTTGGAAAGGTAATCAATAATTTGCATTGGAAATTCATCAAAAATGTCTACAGAGCTTTGGCCTTCTTGAAAGTGGGTGCATTGGATTAGAAGTTGTATTTTATCTTTTCATTTCTCCACCTTAGGAATGCCACCTTTTTTGTTTAATTTTGTCATCCCAAATGGAATCAGGTGGTGAGACCCTGGTTAGTGCATTACATACTATGTTTTCATGCTTTGATTCATGCACTTATCATGTTTTTTTGTAATATTTTGGAGTTTATTAGCTTATTTATCATTATGGATTATTTTTTACCTTTTATTTAGATATCAATATAAATACATCATATATACATCGATGACCAATGTGATGCAATGATGGAGTAAAATTGAAGAGGAAAATACATAGACTTATCAAATTTTATAAGGATGTGCATTGTCCATCTCCAAAAAAGTCATGTTGACCTTCAGTATCTTCATATAACTCTCATTAACATGGGACACATTGTGTATACCCCTAGACACGTCATGCTCCTTGTCAGGAAGCTACAAGATCTATTTCTGAAAAGAAACTAATTCATGACACAACTTCTCTGGCCCCAAACATGTGTTGTTAAATAAGTGAGTCCACAATCAGTGGGTTTTCTTCCAAGGTCGACATTTTTCCCATAAGGAAACATGGGAATACGCCGTGTCTTTTCATACACAAAAATATAAATCCATACGTTATAAATGGAAAAAGTATGTCAATTTTGTCGTATAACATTTCCCCTTAATTTTGGCTCTAGAGAGTAGCTGTCTCACCCCAAAGAATAAAAGGTAAAGGGAAATGAAGGAGAAGGAAGTCAAAAAACATGAAGAATAAGAAGAGGACAAAAAAAGCAAGTGTAGTAGGTAGACTTTACCCAATGAGTAATGACCCAAGGATGGAATCTCCCTTCTTACTTCATTTTCTCCTTGTATACTTCTTCTTTCTCCAATTGTTTCCATTTTAGTGTTTGTAGTGTTAGACAAGTATCATCTCATTCTCATTTTACCAATGATCTTCATGTTTACAGAATAAACAATTGTTTATGTGCACTTGGCGTATTTAATTATATATTTTTCAAAAAAATTATCATATTTAATGTTACTTTGATGTTTTATCTTCTAATGAATGAATTGATATTCCTATTTTTGAAATGGGTCACTGTGATAATTGTCTTACCAATTTTTAGGATCAAAAGGTATGTAATCTCTTGTATTATGTATAGAATATGTATCCACAACTTACATGGAAATGAATGAGAATATTATGCTAAAATTCCATGGTTCTATTGAAGGTTGTAATAGGCAAAAGTTACTAGAACGGGTTGATCTTAAGTTCTTATTAGTCAGAAGAAAACATAAATGTTATGTGTAATGGGTTAAGAAAATATTGATGTAATTCAAATGTTTAAATTGAAGAGGAATCAATCATTTGCTTGAGCACTTAAATAACATAATGATGTTGAAACACCATGTTACTTCATTTTCTATCATCCTTAATCATATGATATAGTTTTTGTATCCAAATAAACAATCGACCAATTATCTTAAATCAAACTAATTATTTAAGTTAATTGAGAAAGACTCCAAAATCCCATTGATTCTTAGTGGATTTGACCCAATGATATACTACTTTTAATCTAGGTTATAGTGGGTGACAAGGTGTTGCATTTATTTTATAATAAATCGCATACTTTGTGTCATCATAACATTTTGGGCATCGAGAAATCAATTCTTTGTTATTTTTTTTCTTGATTGTGTTAGATTAGTTTTTATGTTTATATGTATATGTTTTATATTTGTTAATTTACTTTGTTTCTTCGTTGCTAATAAATTTTTATTTCATCTTTGCATGCAAATTATCATGAGTTGCATGTTCATGTCGTGACCTTGTTGCATGAAGAGATTTAAATAAATCTGAAATGACCATTTGGGTGGATTGTTCCCAACATGGAAGATCACTATAAGAACTTGCTACATTCTACATTGTTGATAATTTATGAAGATTAATTAATATCTGGATATTGTCATGTTTCAATGTAATGATCTTCTTATACTCATTGCCAAATAAATGTTAGTTCCACATAGTTATATTCATATTTGAATCATCAACTCATATTTTTTTCACATTATTAGAAATGTGCAATATAATGGATAAATGAATGGAAAAAATATCAATGTATCTTCTATGTATTCATTATTTTTCTACTCATAAGTATTTTATTTCAGTAAAAACAACCATTTGACGTGTGACTTGATTTTATAAGTGTATTTACAATCTGTGTTTTCATGCTTTACTTCATGCAATCATCATGTTTTTATGTATTTTCATGTGTTAGTATATATTCTCTTTTAATTCATTTTTTATCATTGCGTAATAAATCTTAATTTTTAAATTAGTTATCAAGAGAAATGCATATAAGCACTTTAAGAATCAATCACACATCAAGATAGAGTCAAATAGATAAATAAATCACACAAAACTACCCAATTTTATCTGGATACACTGAGTGCATAACCAAACACATTGTGTTGACCTTTAAGAACATTGAGGAGCCTCACACATTGTGTCTACCCTTATATATGGCATGCTACATGTTAGGAAGCCATCAGATCAAATTATATAAAGAAACTAACCCATGACATGACATGTCTAAACCAAGACACATAATGTCTGATGCAGTGAGGAAACAATGCATATTTTTCTTCAATTGTCGACAATGTTTCCTCAAGGAAACATAGGAGACATGCCATTTCTTTCCCTAGGCATGCCATGTAATATGATTTTAGACACCAAAAAATATTAAGTTAGACGTCTATAATGTTAAAAGGACATTTATTCATACTCAAAATATCCCCCCTGACTTTTGGCTCTGAAGAGAAGACTTCTCTCCCAAGAGACTAAGTCATAATTGACGAAGAAGGATAAGGAAACCAAGGAATAGAAGAGTAAAAATAGAAATAGGAAAGTTAGTGTAGCAAGAAAACTTTCCCCAAAGAGTGACAACCCGACAATGGAATCTCCCCTCTTATTTTGTTTTATTCTTCAAAACGTCTTATTTCTACACTCTAATCCATTTTTATGTGTAATGTATGGGAGAAACTTCGTGTCCTTTGTATTTTTACAATGGTCTTTAGGATTAGAAAATAAAAAACTGGATTTGTGTAGTTGAAATCTTTAATTTTGAATTTATGTTGAAATTAGCATATCTCTATATTACTTTGTTGTTTGTCTTCTAATGCATGGGTTAGTCTACCTATTTTTAGAATTGACACTCTTTTAATTATTTTATAGATTATATATGATTGAAAAATATGTAACTCTTATGTATTATAATATGTACCACTCTTTACATGGAAATAAATGAGTATGCTCGACTTACATTTTAATGTTCTAAAAAAGATTAATTAGTATGACATAGCCATAAGTCAGTGTTCCTTATTAATGTGACATTCTTAATATTTGGAAGACTTTAAGGATGTCAAGTGGAACTAGTCAGGAATATTTCAATATACATATTTATTTAACATGAATTGAGATTTATTATAAGATTGAGTGCATAAAAAAATTTATGTTTCTTGAACCACTGAATTTGTGTATTTTTTATTAGCTTTGATCTTAAGATTTATTTTATCTAATCAATCAACAACTATCTAATCTGATTGAACTCATTTGATCATTTAATTAAATTGATAAATATTCCAGAACTCTATTGATTCCATATGAATTTGATTTGATGATGTACTAATTATATTATGTACAATTGTAGGTGGTAATGTGTTGTATTGGTTTTATCATAAAATTTACACTTTGTATCTTATCATACCCTTGTCCCTTCACTCTTCATTTTTACCACTTCAATTCATGCTCATAAGATTAGTTGACTCTCTGAGGTGAATCTTGAGATAGGATACATGGTTTCCTAGAGGACAACATGATTTAGTCTACAAATGATACTGTTATTTATATTATGCTTGACAATAAGAACCACATAAATATCATCATGTATTAGGCACCTCTTGCATCCTATCATGACTTAATAATAAATTTAACAAATCTATCATAATTGGTACCCAAGTTCCTCATATAAGAATGCTCAAATTCAAAGATATCTTGGGTTGTGACGTGAGGTGTTTCACATACAAATTCACTAAGGAAGGGGTTCCCTAGAGCTTAAACTTAACCACAACAACAAACTCGCTTGTAAGTGAATAGGTCAATCTTAGTATACAAAAGGGTTGAATGAAAGAGACAACACAATTAAGAATTATTTTGAACCAATTAGTAAGAACAATATTTAAATCTTGTTGTTTGAGAAAGATTATAACTAAAATAGGGAATATAGATTGTAGAAGCAAAAGTGATTGAAACAAAGATTTAATTCAATTAATAAACGATATCAGGGAGTATGGGTTTCACCACCATGGCCTATCTAGCTATTCTAATTGATTCAACACTTTCGAATTAAGCATGTTGTATTAGGGTCAAGTGGCTTTGCATCCTTTCAAAACACAAATCTCATAAGGATTGAACTCCCTAGAAACCTAGGATCTCGATCTTCATGGATTATTATCCAATCATCCAGTAGAGCTCCATTGGGAATTTGTACCTTAGTTCTACATGTTCATTTGTCATTCTAACCTTTGGGTCAATGGTCTGTTCACCAAATACTATAATAATTATGTTAGTTAGATGTGTTTCATTTGATCTCTACACTTGTTCTATGAATTTATCCATGTCAATATCAACTAGAACAAGTCCAGGCTATGGGGATACACCTCATGCCCCATTAATAAGATCTACTCACTCATATTTGAAATAAACACAAAGGTATAGACGGGAAGAGAGGGAGTCATGTTGCTAGAGGTGTAAAAGAATAATCCAATGACATCCAACTCTAGTATACAATCTAGAAGCAATATGGTAATCTCCTTGAGGAAGATGACGACTCCTTCTCTTCTTTCCTTTATTTGTGCACCCAAAGGAGGATCTAATATGATAGGGTATTATACTACTTGATATTTGGT
Source organism: Alisma plantago-aquatica (assembly GCA_963693085.1). Taxonomy (NCBI): domain Eukaryota; kingdom Viridiplantae; phylum Streptophyta; class Magnoliopsida; order Alismatales; family Alismataceae; genus Alisma; species Alisma plantago-aquatica. The sequence goes on from OY856411.1 coordinate 766,224,659, forward strand.
CTACCCCCTACTGTTAAGGAGATGAAAATTTACAACAAAGGAGGAAGGGTATTCCACCCCAAACTTGGAGTTTGGTAGTATTTTTTGGCTTTTTATTTGTTTTTGGAAAATGTAGGGGTAAGAATGTGATGGAAGAAATGTAGGAGAGGTCAAACTTGTACATATCTTATTTTGAATTCAACACATTGGGGGTATCATCACATTAGTTAAATTCTCTCTAAAACATGCATCAATCAAGCTATTACACTAATCAAGTAAAGGCACATTGCATTTGAATCCTATAAATTCTTTGTGGCTTAAAAGTATTTTCCAAGGAGTGGTGCCACTCAAAGTCATGGGTGATAGGGTGAGTTCTACCAATGACAGCTTATGAAATTTTAATAATGAAACCCACTTCATTCAAGGGATTCATTAACAAAACATACATATAAGAACAATTGACTGACTAGATAAAGGCCATCTCTCATGCAAGAAAAAGGAGAGAATCGAAAACTAAAACTACATTTGAATAAATTGAACATCCTAGGAATGTCAATGAAAACAAAGAGAGCGTGGGTGGAATGGATACATATGACCCACCTCCACCTCGAACATAGAATTTTGCTTGTCCTGAGCAAATCCTAAATCCAAGATGGAAGGAAGAAATCTCCTAGAATGGCCACCAGCCTCCATGGTTTCCTGGTGGTGGTGGTGAGGTGTTGGAGACAACTTGATTGGATGACGTCTTTGGGCTGGAGCAACAATGAGTCGACTAGTCTACTACTTCATTGGGGGCAACTAATCCATTGGGAAGAGGGTTGATCAAGTCTCTTGCTGGAACAATAGGGTTGCAATGGGGATGGGGTGACTCTATTTGCCCCTAGTGTCTGTTCTCTTATATGTGAGTCCACGATGGATGATTCCATACCAAACCGATCGATTGACTCGGATATTGAAAGGAGGGAATCCAAGTTGTTAGTTGAAAATGTCCTATTCCTCTGATTAACCAGTACAGACTTCAAGTTGAATGGTTCATGTTCAAAGTTGTCTTGTATATTCAATAGACAACATCATAGCTTCGTCATCCGATTGGGTCTACAATCGGTTGATTGAATGGCCAATCGCTCGAGTGGTTGGCCGTATTCTAAAAAGAAATTTTTTTTATGTTGTTCTTGCAATCTAAGGAGGAAAATAAATAAATATAAAGAAGGGTGAACCAAAAGAAGATGGCAAACCTAGGAGACTTAGATAGATATGACAATTAAATTAAATAGCAAGAGAACATAGACAATATTCTAAGGGAAGTTAAATGTTGGATTGCCTCCCAACAAGTACCCTATTCAACTTCGAAGGATCATATTTTGTGTTTTACCACCATGCAGGATTGGCAATTGGAGCTTGAGAGGGACTAAATTATTGTACTATCTTCTTCCCTTTTAGCCACACATTTATCATTGTTTGAATTCTTTTTTGTTTTAACCTACCAAAAATGGTGCAACATATTTATTAATACCATGATAAATAGTTTGAGTTGTACCATGTCAGTTTTGACTTTTTGATTATGATGATGAATAATCATAAGGGATTTTAGAATCATCATTAGCATAATATTGAGGTGGTACAGGAGTGAGGTTCATGGCCATCCCATCATATTAGTGACTAGTGTTTGTGTAGATTGAATCTAGGGTGTTAATATTGCGAGAGTTCATAATCTATGTTTCTAATTATTTCTTCTTGATTAACATATTGTATCTTTGACACATTAGGTATATGGGAGTCCTCATAGATTAAAACCTAGTGAGAAAAGAGGGGAAAGTGAGTGGGAACTATCTAGTGTGCTATACAGGCCTACAGGTAGACATGTGTCTAAGGATGAGATGGCTCTTGAGCAATTGGGTTGTGCAATGTATGTGTGGAAACAAGAAGGGGTGTCTCATTTATGGTTTGTGATCTTATATAGGTATATAGTAGACATGTACACTATAAATCTTCTTTGCATTGTGATCATCCTCTAGGATCCCTTAGACTCAGTCATTGATGGTGCTTCTGAGGAGAAAAGTCATTGTTGCATCTGAGTAAATTGATCAATGCGGTCTAGGAAGTATACTTCTTCTTCTTTGATGTACTTCATGTAGCCACCAAGTGCTTGATAGTCCATATATTGGTTTCCCACTCGTAGGTTCCAAAGTCATGCTTCAGAATCAATTACGACTCTAGTGTTGAAATAGAATATCCTGGCAAAAGTAAGAGGGTAAAGACCACCCTCCTTGATGTTCATTACTACAAAATCACATGGGACGTAGGAATCCCCAACTTTTACCAATATATCCTTGATGATAGAAAATGGCTTGGTCGTAGTGGAATTGATGATCTAGATAATCATTCTAGTGTATAGTGTATGAGTACGGCCTCACCTCCTAAATAAGATAAGAGGTATGATAAAGATAGAGATTCTATCTTCCAGATTAGCTAAACCTATTCGGTAGGTCGAATAACTTATGACCCTGGGTCCTTGCTTCTATGAGACATCCTTATTTTGAATGATATTTTATGATGTTCTTGTCAATTATACTATTTTAAATTCTTTAGTTATGTATTTTTGGTTAAACAATATCATGAATAATTTGACCAAGGGGGCATTTTAGCCATGACATCAAGTAATGGGACACTGACAGACTACTTCATCATGGTTTCTTTAAATTTATCAAACCTAGAATCTAATTAGGTATGACTCAACCAACCTTGGTTTAGCATAAAAAACTTATATACAAGAACATATGATTTTGGCAAGGCAAGTGTAGAAATTCTTGGTTGGGTTTTTATTGTGCACTAGATGATAATTGCATCATCCTTTTCATTATGACTTTCTATTATAATAGAAGGGTTTACCTTCTCTGGAAGGGTAAAGCTAGAGCAAGTTGTCACAATTTTAGGTTGTTCCATGTGATTTGGATTGGGTTCCACTTGTCCTGCAAACACGCCTTCTAGAGGGCATAGAGATGCAGACAATGATGCAGTGGGAATCAATGGATTTCTAATAGGCCTACTGGCTAGCAATCATGAATGTCATCACCATAGAAGAAAACATATTATTGTTGGAAAAATGGCACTAGGTTGTGGGACTTTACTTGGGTTTTGAAATTGTGCCCTTCATTGTAGACTCAGTTATTTCCTTGGTTCCTAAAGCTTTTTTGGTTGTTGTATTAGAATTCTAGGGGGCGACCTTGGTTTTTAACTTGATAAGGCCACTATTGTGATGTAATCTCCATACCATTTCGATTCATTTACTGGAAACAAGGATGGTTCCAATTTGATTTGGGTTGTAATAGGCTTGTCCAAGTAAGCTATGGATGGATTTGAGATCCTCCATTTGTTGTCCATCTTCAGTTTGCATGGGACTATTATTCACCATGATGTTTTAAATGAGTTGGCATTGTAGAGTAGAATGGTCATGGCCCTTCTGGACCTTATAAAAGCAATCTATAGATTTACATATGTTGTAGATTACATGGTTGTTGTAGGTATCCTTTTCTTACATAGGAATTGATAGAGGACTCCATGCAGTCTTGGTTTAAGGTTATATTCTTGAGGGATTCAACAATGGATCTAAGATTATAACTATATTCCTCCTTGGTTACCTTGAGTACTTCACATTTCCCTTAGTTGGAATGTGCTTTTGTTTCATAACTTCATGTTACAACTTCCCAGGAACTGTCAAAAACTCTAGAAATGAAGTTACCTTCAGATGAGGTGTCAAGGAAGGTTTTGGTGATTTCATAAATTCCCTGGTAGAATGTATCAATCATTTGGACTTAAGGAATTTCATGATGTTGGAAATGACAAAGGATCTCTTAAAATCACTCCCAAGCTTCAGTCAAGGTTTCACCTGGAATCATGGAAAACTGTGTAATTTGTCCCCTGATTTGATAGGTGAGGGAAAGTCAATAGTACTTCTCAAGAAACTTGGATTGGAGATCTTCCTACATGGTGATATGCTCTATTTCCATAGAGTTCTACTAGTTTCTAGATTGATCTGTCAACAAATAGTTAAATATGTGAAGTTTAATATCTTCTTTAGAAATGCTTGGTTGGAGAAGTATTAGAGATCATCTTGAAAAAATATTGCCATTATGACTAGAAAAAGCACTTCCTTCGAGCATGGTGATCCGCTATATTCACATCTCAAACTGTGGGGACGTAATAGTAGGAGGCATGGAGACATTCAGTGCATTGGTAGATTTAAGGATGGAGAAGTCCTTAAGTTGCTTTTGTCTCTTTCTTGCTATGTTGTGGTGCTTCATGTTTAGTGGTCGTGGACACTCTTCTCTCCTCAAAAAGGGTTACTCATTGTACAGTGAGGTGCATATTCACCCAATGGTTGATTTCTTCCTTGTCCATTATATTCCTTTGAGTCCACTTTATATAATGAAAAGTCATGTCAATTTCCAAATCAAATATAGATGGTGTAGAATTGACACTTTGTGACCATCCCATGCACCATTAGCACCTAAAAAGAGATCATTCAACATGAGGACTCGAGGAAGTATTACTTAAAGAATATATGAATGATTATCAATTTAAAAAAGAATTCCTTATTATCTAAAGAAATGGACTTTGTTGTCCCCGATAATGGCACCAAAATTTGGTGTGAGGTGTTTGCACACACAAATATACTAAGAAAGAGATTCCCTAGAGTTTAACCTTAAAAAATGACAATCAACTTGTCCTCAAGAAAATAGGTCAATCATAGTACATAAAAGGGTCAAATCGAAGAGATGAAGTGCTTCAAACCTATTACTAACAATGATATTTAAATATGGCTGTCTGAGACACATTATAAGTAAAATTGGGAATTAAGATTGTAGGAAAAAAATTGATTCAACCAAAGATTTAATTCAATTAATAAAGGATATTGGGGAGTCTGAGCTTCACCACCATATCCTATGTAGTTATTCTAATCGATGAAACTCTTTCAAATTAAACATTTTATAATAGGACCAAGTGGATTTGCATCCTTACATAACACAAATCTCATAAGGATCAAACTACCCACAAACCCATGAATTTCATGTTCACATATCATTATCCAATTGTCCAGTAGAAGTCCATCTGGAATGGAATCTGGAGTTCTACACATTCATTCTGTGTTCTAACCCTAAGGTTCATGGTCTCTTCACCAAATATTATAACAAACAATTATATGATGGATCGATTCATACAACAAGTGCAGATATTAAAAGAAACACATTTAACAAATAGAATTTCTTAGAGTCAATATTAACTAAAACAAGGTCGGGATATGGGGCTACACTCCATGACTCAATAATAAGATTTTGACGTCCCAGTATTCAAGGACTCAAAAAAAATAATCTTAAAATGAATGATTGGACTACTCAGATAACCAATGTTCACTTCCTTTTTAGGGAGCCCATCCTCAAAGAACTCAATGGTTATGCATGCTTAACCCAGAGTAGTATTAAGATGGGAGACCAGTCAAGAAGTTGATCTCGGCTTGTGCGTGAGTGAGGACAAAGCACGCAGTTAAGACTAGTGATAGTCTGTGGGGCTAGCTGTGGAAACTCTATTAGAGCCTTGGATAGGGGGCCTAGGTAGTACAAATGGTATTAGAGCTAAAACTCCTTCCGTAGGTGGGGCCCACATGGGCATGTTTCATTCCAGTCATGAGTTGTGTGGTGCATGCATGTGGACAAGGCTATTCATGGTGATGTAGCCACCCTTGTGCTGGTAGCTGTGATCAGGATCTAGGTGCACATGGGACATTCTAGGCCTACATTAAAGTAGGGAATGATTATGATGCCTTATAGTTGATCCTTAATGAGGACGTCAAGATTCTAAGTGAGGAAGAATATAACATCCTAGGATTTTATGCCTCATATAAAATGATCTTAAAAAGAATGATTTAAGTACTCATATCACCAAGGTGGACCTCCTTTTCAGGGAGCCCATCACTAAAAGACATTGTGGTTAATCATGCTCATCTTGAAGTAATACTAGGATGGGTGACCGGTGGTGGAGTTGGTCCCAGCTTGTGCGTAAGTGAGGATAAAGAACATAGTTAAGACTAGTGGTGGTCTGTGGTTCCAATCATCATTCTTCAAGCTCTACTAGAGCCTTGGGTGGTGGAACACGGTGTTACAAATATCTACTCAATCGTATTTAGAATAAACACAAAGGTGCAAATGGGAAGAAAGGGAGTCATGCTGCTAGAGGCATAGAAGAAGAATACATTGATATCCAACTTTGTTATACAATCTTATAGCAATTTGGTAGTCTCCATGAGGAAGATGGAAACACCTTCTCTCATTTCCTTTCTTCATGCGTCCAAAGGAGGCTCTAAGATGAGAGTATATGATCCCACTTGATGTTTGGTCTACCCCCTCCTTTTATAGAGAAGAAAAGTGATCACAAATCCCTAATCTTGTGTCTAGTTGGTGGTTGCAAGGACTACATCAAACATGCCTTTCGATTGATTGAGAATCCAATCAGTCAATTGGGTAAGATGATGGTTAGGCTTATTTATATATCAAGTGATTGGTTTGAGGCGAATTCACTGATTCATATGTAAATAAAATCTTTTGAATTCTCAGGGGGTATCGTGTCTTTAATAATATTTTGAGTTGGTCAGCTAGGTGGCCAATATGGTTCACTTGCAAACTAATCTTTTCCAACCCTTGCTCGTGTATCAGCCAACTGGAGATGCTAGTTAGCCGATTGAAAACTCTAGTAGGCTAAGATATGCACTTGAGTCTTCCTTGATATTCTAATTCCTTTATTATTTTTAGGAGTTCTTGATCATTGGAGTGAACAAGTACAATTGGGCTATTTTCTTACAATGAATGACAAAATATAATTAAAACTCTAATTTAGGAGAGAATAGCAAAACTAAAGTAATTAAATCTTAAAAATGGGAAAAAAACAACACAATGGTCCCAAGAAATGATCTAAAATATGAAATATATATAGATGAATATGCATTCATCAGGTTGACAAGTGGAAGCTACCCTATTAGGTATTTGGGTCTCTAACTCTCACCTTTCAAACTTTGTAATTTTCATTGGGACCCTATTTTAGAAAAAAAATTCTAGATCTCTCTCTAACTAGAAGTCCAATGTCCGCAATCATTTAGGTAGGTTGGTTCTTCTTAATACGACTATGACATCTTTTGCCACTTTTGTTTTATGTTTCATTTCACTCTCATTCTTATTCATCAAGCACTTTTGAGTCTTTGTGGAAGTAATTTCTTTTGGGTGGACTTGGATGATAGTAGGATCAATATAATTGATTGGGGCTCTATTTATAAACATCAAATGTTTGGGTAGCTAGATTTACATATTCCCTCTCTCATCCTCAATAGTTAGATCCTAGGCACTCTTTGTGAATAAGAGAGTAGAATCTGGTATAATCATTTAAATAAAGAGAATTGTAGAAATAAAAGACTATGTCATCTTTTATCGAAGACCTCGTTATCACCATTCTAAAAATATCATCATAAATCATGCTTCACTATATAGAATACCATTACTGAACCATTCGGTTATTTCCCAAAATGAACTTTTGGTCAAACCGTTGGCACCACAATGGACTCATTTGAAGAAACCCATTTATTTTGAGATTCTTCTTTGTTTGAATTATCCTTTTGTCTTTGTAGTGTTGAGATTCTATCATCTAGTGGAAATAATAGAGTCAATGTTCTTTTAAGACTTTTGCATTTATTTGATTAATGTAGAATACCCATCAAATTTTATCTATTATAATTCAGGTATTCAAGTTCAATGAAAATGTGCCCCTTAATCTATAGTCTCAAAAGCTTAGAAATTCTTCATTTATCGAGGTGTGACAGATCCGTTGGAGCATACACTTTGAAAGTTAAAATTTCCTCAAAAGTCATTATTCATATTTGGTGGAATACCAAAAATAGATTTCTTTTTAGTTCCCATATTTACTTTAAGGGTTTATATAGTCCTTATACATTGATCTCTTTGCCTCACTGAATCTGAGGATATTACCATTGCTTCGTTACCTAACCTGTGGCTAAACAATTTGGTATCAAGATTATGTACCTTGGATTGATGATAGATTTCTTGACATCAATGACTTCTATAAACCATAAGTGTTTTCATTATCATACTAGTAATATGAACCTTGATGGTCATAATTTGTTTTTGGTTGTTTCTGTTATCTATAATTTGGAATGAACACAAAAATCATTTCTATAATAATCAAAGAGGTAACATCAACAATGATAGTGCCGCTATCGATTTTTTTTTCTTTTCTTTATGGTTATTTATTTTTAGGTGGCACTACATCATTTCACAATGACAAGGCCAAATTCCCCTCTAGAGACATTTCCTTCAAGGAGTAGGGTGAGGCCAAGACTTCCACCTCAAAGGAGATGTCTCCTTTGAATCACTATTGGAGGCTTTAGATGAGGTGTTCTAGAGCGGTGAGGTCGTGCTGCTGAGGGGATACATGCTTTCATCAAGATGTTAGTGATATGATGTTGTGTTGTCTTCCATCATTTTTTTTTCATTCTTTAGGTTTCTATGGTTTACTTTAGGGGGTGTCCACCCCCCATTTCCAATATTGTAGGACTATCCCCACCTATCATGACTTTGTTGTTTTAGGTACATGTTGTACCTATTAACAACCCCACAACTACTCATTCTTCACATTTTTTAGGGATGAATTTTCATATACAATGCAATGGATGGTCACAAAAAATGCAAGCATAAAGACCTAGAATTCATTTCCAAGATGGAAATGTCTCAAAAAGAATTTTTCTAGAAGATGATATATGGTATATTGTAATGATAAGATCCTTTATTTTTTTGCTAAAATATTGAAATCATACAAAAACATACAAAATAGAGTTTGACATCTTTTAAAATGAGTATATTGGAAGTTGATTTATAAACATTCTTTTCTCTTGAAATACTACAGATGTAAAATACACCAAGTCATCAAAATTTAGTTACATGTTATACAAAAAGATCAAACTATTCCATTATTTTTACTTTCATGCTTTTCTTTCAAAAATAACTATTTATTAATATCAACTAAAATTTATATCCCTCTAAAAACATAATAACTTGAAGAAAACACTAATGTCTTTTCCTTATTTACATATTAACTATCTTGTGTATTTTATTGTGTTATTTTGGCTATTATATTAGAGAAGACCTGCATTTATCACCCATGAAGAGAATTCTAGGGTTCTCCGCACGTGGTGGCAGCCATGGAGACCGTGGCTCTAGGCGAGGCACCCCCGTGCACAATTCTCCAACGGCAACACTGCTTCGCTTGAAGACTCAGGTTGCCAATCTATGAACAACACAAATGGCGACATTGAGATGGATCCATCTGACCCTCTAGCGCAACAAAAAGGCACTAGGTCCTACAAGGATGCAATGATCGGGCACTCAACCAGGGCACTCGCCGCCCTCTCACAAGTTTCTCCCAACTTGTTGACTTCAAAGAACATCTGTGTGGTGCAAGACGACACCATCCCAGCCATCTCCATCAACCCGATGACGTTACCACCATTGTTATAGCCATGGAAATTCGCAGTTATTATCAAAGTCATCGGTGCCACCATTAATTTCAAAGCACTCATGAACATAATCCCAATCCTATGGCAACTCATGGATGAGTTCCATGTGATAGACCTAGGCATTGGATACTACATTATACAATTGGCTAATAACAATGATTTTGTTTGTGCCCTGAATGGAGGGTCATGGATGATCTTCAACCATTATCACTCGGTGCAGTCATGGTGTAAGGACTTCTGACCTTCCGACCCGATCCCCCGCAGTGAAACGACTATCATCAAACCAACAACCAAATCATTACTAATTATGCGGAATAATCATAAACAAAGGATTAGCAAAAAAATCACTAAAATAAAAAAAAACATTTTTGCAAGAAGGTCCTCTTCCAAATAACTCTTATTGAAAGATCAAAAACTTATACATATCATGATTTACATTGTACAATATTATTCCATCTCATCTTGAGGGAAAAATATAATAGTTGCTCGATCAAAACACATACTAGAGCAACATAAAACCTCGAGGCTTAAAAGCCAAAATATCAGATTGTTCATGAAACCATTACGAACTGACTCCAAGGACCTGAGAGTACAGAGACGACATATAGGACATCTATCTACAAGATATGATAGATAGTACACTCAACCTGAGTTGTTACTGCTGCCCCAGCTATTATTCCTCCTTCGCAAAAAGGTCTCCACCACTTCGTACTCATCCACCTAAAAATTGTGGATCCCACGGGGTGAGACAATTATCCCAGTGAGAGATATAACTCTTTACCAACCATATTATTATTGTAGATAAATATTATAAAATTGAGTAGGGGTTCTTTTATATTAACAGGAAGGATTATTCATTATATGAATATGATAAAGTAATCTCTTTACTTAAGAAAATGATGCATCTACCCATGGAAGAATAATAAACCATCTATCTACTTTACAAGGAATGTAAAGGAATATAAACAACATCTATCAAGCTAATATGTATAACTGAATTACGCATCAATCAATGTTTTCCATATTCAATCCTTAAGAAAATATGCTACACGGATGAATATATTTTACAATCACACTTATGCCCTGAGGAGATGGAGTATACCTCGTTCATCTCCAACTGACCACAAACTTCTCACAAGTCGGTAAGGTCAATGGGAGAGTCAGTTGCCATGACCTCAGTTGTCTCAGTTATTACGAGACCACTGGCAGTGACATCTCGTGTTAATCTGCAAAAGAGTGTGCCATGGTATACATGCATCTATGCTCAGAGCTACAGCATCAACTGCACTCTCTAAGGGGAAAAATCTACTAACAATCATCCCCACTTATGAAATTACTAAGTCATGGCATATAGCCATACTCTGAACCATGGGCCAGTTCACCATGCTCCATTGAGACATTTATTTAGAGTTTGTAAGGGGATCGACTCACACATGGTCGTCCGTTTATATTTATGCCCCCACATATTCAAAAATATGCATTCTGGGTTATGCCGTGGGAAACTCGTTTCACCATTCAACAAATTCTAATGTTGATGGATCTATGGTCAGGGCAACATTTTATGGTTTCTAATGATATATTAATTGCATTACATCATTCTTTTAGCATCAAACAAGTTATCATTATTAATCACAACAAATGTTATAAAGAAGGTGTAATACATCTATCAAGTACTTTTCCAATATTTAAAACACATTTAGATATAAAACACTTAGGATCTCAGTCCCTTACCACATTACTGGGAATACTCATCCCTTTACATCATCATTATCATGATATTGGATCTGGGTATTTAAACCCTTAGATCACCACATAGCATTGTTACCTCTATAACAGGTAAGTATTACCTCTAGGTCCTCAGACCTAGGTATTCATTTTACTTGTTGTACAAGTATTTCACATAGTTCACATGGTTTGATTAAGCATCTTGTCAACTCTCACTTAGGAAACACTTATTCACATGGCTCACAAGGCCCATTAATCATCTTGTCACCTCTCACTAGGTAACAACTATTCTTATGGCTCACAAGGCCATTAAACATCTTGTCACCTCTCACTAGGTAACAACTATTCTTATGGCTCACAAGGCCATTAAACATCTTGTCACCTCTCACTAGATAACAACTATTCTTATGGCTCACCAGGCCATTAAACATCTTGTCACCTCTCACTAGGTAACAACTATCCTTATGGCTCACCCGACCATTAAACATCTTGTCACCTCTCACTAGGTAAAAACTATCTTTTAGGTCATCAGATCACATAAGCATTATACTTGTTATACAAGTATTTAACATGTTTCACAAGTATTATTCAATAATAGAAATACAACCTTCTCATTATTAGGGTTAGGGTTTCCCTTTATAGCCGAATAGGGTTTCAAGTTCATATTATCAATTAAAACCCTAATTCATTGCTCCACACATCTAGGACCATATATTGATATTATAAGTATGCAATCATACTTATATGTTCTCATCATTTATCATTAACTGATTACAAAGTATGAGTTTCTCTCTCATCCTTACTAGGATATTGATTACATCATACTTTTGGTTCAATCATCCTATTTGAGGAATATTAGTTCATCATTAACCATTCACATCATCTTTTATATTGCAATTAACACAACATGCAACATATTTCACTCAATCAATCACATATGATTGAAGTGTCTCTACCCTATTAGGTATCAAGATGTGTGTACATTATCATATCATGTTTTAAGCTACATTATTTTCTTCATGCTGTGTATCCAAATCTAGCATGTGAGATAGTCACATCACCATGTCATGTTTCAGGGTGTATCCCCTAATCATCATATCATGTACCCATATCAAATTGACTATCACTTAGTTCTTAACATTTCAAGATAACTTCATATCGGGTATGAGCTAGGTGCTTGACCCCATATCGGGTATAAGCTATGTGCTTGATACCATGTTGTGCATAAGGTGTGCACCATATCAGGCATGGAGTGTATGCCTCATCATATATCATTTAAGTGGTATATATACAAACTACCATATCAATTTTTCATCCAAAATTATCATATTGAGTCTCCATATTGGGTAACATATCAGTTTACCATGCTAGGTAGACCTTTAGACTCATATCCCCTTCATCCCTTCAAGGATCAACCTTATCATATAATTACTTGACAAGCTAGGTGTCTTATTGAATTCTCATACCACAATCTATTACACAAAGGATAGGGTATATTGGGTTTCAATCCATCATCTAGGGTTTTCCACCAAATTGAGTAGATTATGCCATATCATGCATGAAGTATGAATTGAACCTCATATCATTCACAAGGTAGGATTAGGTGATATTCCTATAATTCAAGGGATATCATTCATATCATCCATGTGGTATCACTCACCACTTGTATTAGCTTACCCATCACCTAGGGTTATCCAACTCTATATTGTTTAGAGTGTTCACTATCTCTCTATTGTGCAAGAGGTGTAGTCTTAGACTTGTATCGTGTATAAGGAGTAAGTGGGTATCTCCCATATCGTGCAAAAGTCATGTCGCATATCGTGTATGAGCTATCCTTTATTCCCCATATCGAGTTAACCCCCATCTCAGGTTTCATATTGGGTTAAGGTATTTTAACCATATTGAGTTATACCATGTATTTAATTCTATGTCTTATATTATGCATAAGTATATACTTCATCAACCATATCATACACCAGATGTGTGCTTCATGATATTGTGTATAAGAGTTGTATTACATGATCATATTGTGCAAGGAGCGCTTTCTATTCTCATTCATATTGGGTTACCCAAACTAGGGTTTCATATCGACTTACAACTATGCCCTTGTTCCTATATCGTGCATGGAGTCTATATCGTGCAAGGAGATATTATGGTTAACACCATATCGTGTTCCAAGGTATAAAATTCATCTCCATATCATGCAAGGAGATATAATCTCACAAGAATATCATGCAAGTGATACATGTATATTACCATATCGGGTATGAGCTACTTGTTTGTGTGCTGGAACCTGATATCACTTTGTAAAGTGATACCATCTTCTTCAAGCTCTAGAACTTCATTCTAACTGTTATAGTCCATGGAAACAAGGCTAAACAACTACTAGAACTCATAATTTCATCAACTATTCAAGAAGATCTTGGAATTAAAAGTAGATCATTAAGTATAGCAATTTAGGTGACAAATAATAATATGATTGAGTTCAAGTTATATAACCCACCTTGTGAACAAATTCAAAGCTTCAAGCTCCAAATCTTTACATCCTAAGTTTGAACATGAACTTCTCCAAGGTCCAAGGCTCGTTCACAACTCTTCCATAGACAAGAAATCACCATAGTTAAGTACTTGGTGAAGAAGAAAAGAAAGGAATATTCATAACTCAATATCCTACTTCAACCAAGGTTGTAGATGACCAAAGCCTTACCTATAGCTTGGTGCTCGATCTCTCCCTTCTCCTTGAGCTACTTTGCATGATACACAAGGGGCTTTGCATGATATCTCCAAGGGAGATGGTTGTGAGGATCATAAACTTTCATAAGTTGGTGAAAGGTGAAGTATGTATACTTAGATTCATGAGATAAAGTGTATAAGAGGTGTCTTCACCTCATGCTACTAGATGACACGTGCCCATACATGGTTGACACGTGCCCATGCATACACACATACATATATTTCCATGCAAGAGCCTTGAGGATAAGCTAGAGGCAATACCTTGCCCACCCTTTATCTTGTTGGATAAGTTTCCTCATCTTTATCTCATCAACAAGGCAACCTGATACTCTTTATGCAATGGGCTTTGCAACCCATCATGGACCACCTCCTTGAGGTGCTCTTCCTATCATGGCCTTTTCCAAGGCTCATCAAACTGATAGGAGGGCTCTATCATGGATCCTTGGTCGATAGGACTCCTATGTCAAGCCTACAACCTGATACATCACATATAAGGCTTCTCCTTCAACTCTTTCCTTGGTCTTTCCATCACTAAGAGTATCATCATTCAAAGGTGATTCAAACATAGTTTCTCCTTCTTTCTCTTTCCTCTAAAAGATATGTATAGGGAGTAGGGACACTCTAGATGTGGTAATTTGCATTTCAACCCCATGTATTAGGTAAATTACAAATTGTACCAATATTGGTGCACAAAGTACTAGCATTGTTCAAACAAGTTATAACTTTGGGATTTAGGCTTTCCACAAGCCATCACTTAGTATCACTCTCTTTCTTATGATACTAAAACACTTAGAACACATTCCACATGTGACATATTCCAATGTAACCCCTTATCTTGGGTAAATTGCACATTTCACTCAATCTATCAAATAATGCACAAATAGTTTGCAAATAAGCTCAAACTTGACAATAAGCTTCACAACAAGCCTTAATTACTTTTTCAAAAGATTAGAATCAATTTGTAAGTTACTTACTTAAGTAAACTCTTAGGGTTAAGTAATAACCCAGGTCAGGGGTATTACAATTATAAACCCCTAACAAGGATTTCATCCCCGAAATCCCAGATGAAGGAAGACAATTGTCATTCATGCATCATATCATCAAGTCTCCACATAATATCTTGTTGTTTATGGAGATGCCATAGACCTTTGACCAGCACAAAGTCCTTTCATAAAAGATCATCATAAGATTTGTCACACATGACACATACTCAACTGTCCTATCCATTACTGACTGCGGAGTCAACTCTGTTGTCAAGTAACACTTCTAAGTTAAAGAAGTACTATTCATTCTTTGAATAATTTAGGTGTTCAAACCTTATTGACTCACATCTTTTATGTGGTAAGATTCTTGATTCTAGGGAATTTTCCATACTCTTCACTGGCTTATGTTCTATCATCCATTTGGGACTACAAGTCTTATCATACATCTTTAGTGTCACTCTAATCTGTTGACACAACTCAAAACTTTCTCATGACTCATACCAATTATCTTCCTAGTTGTACATTCTCTTGTCATAAGGAAAGGTCTCTCCTTGAGGTTCTTTGCCCATCATGGAATTTTCCAAGGCTCATAAAACCAATAGGAGGCCTCTATCATGGCTCCTTGGTCGATATGACTCCTATGTCAAGCCTACAACATGGTACATCACATATAAGGCTTCTCCTTCAACTCTTTCCTTGGTCTTTCCATCACCAAGAGTATCATCACTCAAAGGTGATTTAAGCATAGTGTCTCCTTCTTTATATTTCCTCTAAAAGATATGTAGATGGAGTAGGGACACTCTAGAGGTGGTAATTTGCATTTAAACCCCATTTATTAGGTAAATTACAAATTGTACCAAAATTGGTGCACAAAGTACTAGCATTGTTTAAACAAGTTATAACTTTGGGATTTAGGCTTTCCACAAGCCACCACTTAGTAGCACTCTCTTTATTATGATACTAAAACACTTAGAACACATTACAAATGTGACATATTGCAATGTAACCCCTTATCTTGGCCCTTATCTTGGGTAAATTGCACATTTCACTCAAACTATCAAATAATGCACAAATAGTTTGCAAATAAGCTCAAACTTGAAAATAAACTTCACAAGAAGCTTTAATTACTTTTAAAAAGATTAGAATTAGTTTGTAAGTAACCTAATTAAGAAAACTCCTAGGGTTAAGCCATAACCCAGGTTAGGGGTATTACACACAGGCTTGTGGTCTGGTCTAGGATTCCTAACCTGCCGATCTACCTCTTCCAAAACATGCTTCTCTCGAGTATTGGTGATCCAATTGGTATGACCATAAAGATTGACACTACAACTCATCATGGGCATGGGGGAAGTTCACTCGTATCACCGTTGAAGTGGATACTATGAAGCCACTATTGTCGGCCATCCTACTTGATGGTGATATATATATATTAGAACATGAAAATCTCCCAACCTTCTACATGAAGTGTGGTCGGCTGGGTCATGTTGAGGGGGATTGTAGTTTCATCCCAAGCTTTCCTAATGTCAACCCATCTTCCTCAGCCAGTACATCATTGGCCATCTTGATGCAATATATAGCTAAGATCCATACAAATATTCCTGAAAGAAGAACATCCACAGGGAGGAAGCCATCGACCCAGACAGATGCGACCAAGAAGGATAACACCAAGGCATTACACATTGAAAATCTTGAACCTCATCCTACAACGCCCATTAGCAGCCAGTCTAATGGAGCTAAAGCAGATGATTGGGAGATGGTGACATCTCGCAAAGAAAAGAAGAAGTCTGGGAAGCAACACCCTATGCTTGAGACACAAACAAAGGCAAATCTCCACCCATCCCAAAGTTAGCTTCAGTCGTGACTCATACGGGTGGTGATAACACTGTGGTAACCCTAATTGATGATGAAGTTAGCAAGGGATGGGCCAGCAACACCATCACAGAGTCATTCCATTTTCAAGAAACTAAACCCATCATCCAGCCGTCTGCCCAACCTAGCTTCTTAGTGGGAGTAAATGGTGTTGGCAGTGGGGTGATACTCCATAATAGAAGAGTGGTCTATCAAACGGTCTGCCCGGGGCATGAGCACAAGAAAGGGAATCTTGCACAACTCATAGGAAACGTTGATTTCACCACTAATGTAAAGAAAACACTCAACTTCAACACAGATGACCCCGGCCCAGACGAGGTCATGGACGCGGTAGCTGCCACCTCAGTCCTACTCATTGTCATCCATTGAGAAAACCCTTGATTGCCACACCTACCCTTAAGTTATCTGAATGACTAATATTATATCCTAGAATATCCAAGGAGTTGGTTCCAAGGATGAACTCATTTTACTTAAGGAATACAAAAGGAGATACAAACTCCAAATCCTCATTATTATTGAACCACGTTGCAGTGGAACTAAGGCTGATGGCATCATCAAAAAGCTTGGATATACCTCTTCCCATAGAGTTGAAGCGCTTGGTTTTTCTGGTGGTATCTGGATACTTTGGGACAACCATAGGTGTAAAATTTATGTACTACAAAATCACCGGAAGTATGTACATTGTCGCATCAACAACTTATGGCTACTCATGTTTGTCTGTGGTAGTCCCAACCAACAAAAATAGAATTTGATGTTGCAATGACTAACGAACCTTGCTTCCCACATTAATGAAGCTTGGGCACTTGTAGGGGACTTTAATACCATTCTTGACATTTCTGAGAAGCATGGTGGGCGTGGTTTCGATAAACGTTCTAGCCTCAAGTTCAATTCCTTCCTAAAAACTGCTAGCCTAAAAGACATGGCGTCCTCGGGTCACCGTTTCTCATTGAAAAAGGGATGCCTACTAGAAAAGTTGGACAAACCCATTGATAATGAAGAATGGCTATCCGTTGAAGGAGGCATGCACATTAGTGTTCTTCCTTGCCTTTATAGTGACCATAACCCTATCCTACTATCGGGGCAACTCCCACCGGTGAGAGGAAACTATTTCAAGACAAAGATGAGTTGGGACTTTATCCCCGAGTTCAAGTTTGAACTCATCCCTGCATGGGATGGAAGGCACCCTCTCTTAGAGGTGTTGCCTACCTTCAAGATTGCTGCAGCCAAGTGGGAAGCTAAATGCCTCAAAAATTAGCACAAATGCAAAGATGTACTCTAACACAAAATTGACATATGTCAGGAACAATCCCAGCATCCCATTCTATTTCAAACCAACTACATTGTGTCGTACTCCAAGAATAGCTAAGCACCATCCTTTTGAGGGAAGAGGCGGACTATCAACAATGCTCCAACATTAACTGGATACAATATGGTGATGGAAACAACAAGTTCTTCCACGCATATGTCAAAGCAATAAGGTAACACAACAAGATATCTAGGCTACATGATGATGAAGGAGCCTGGATCACTTCTCCAGCGCACATCAAGCAGCACGTGTGTGACTTCTTCAAGTGACTCCTCTGCACACCGAGTCACACCCTGTCAGACAGCAATGCCATCGGTAGGTACATAGGCATGTTCAAGGACATTCTGAATGCACACCTTCTCAGCCGAGTTCATGATGCTGAAGAGATTAAGAGAGTCCTATTCCTCATGGCCTCGTCTAAAGATATGGGACCATATGGTATTCATAATGGCTTTGTGCAATGCCATTGGTCTCATGTGGGGGGATCCTTCATCGCTGTGGTACAAGAGGCCTTCAGTACCAGCACGGTCGACCCACACAATGCAGACTCCCTGTCGGTACTCATTCCTAAGATAGCAAGTCTATAGCATTGCAGTGACCTACGACCCATCTCTCTCAACAATTGTTGTTTCAAGCTTAATTCTAAGGTTATTGTGGAAATATTAAAGCCCTTCCTATATGACTAGGTCTCCTTGAACCAATCGAGCTTCATCCCAGTCTGGAAGATCAGCGACAACATTATCCTTGTGCAAGAAGTTGTCCACTCGATGAAAAGCAAGCATGGCAGAAAGAAGTGGGTTACCATCAAATTGGACCTATCCAAGGCTTTTGACCAGATGAGTTGGCCATTCATAGAGGACACCCTTAGGAAAATGGGTATCCCTGATAGTCTATCCAAGTTGATTATGTAGATCATCTCCATCGGTAGCACCTCAATCCTATGGGAAGGTGCACCCATGGAACCCATCAAATCCACCCAGGGTATCCGGCAGGGTGACCCCATTAGCCCATACCTATTTGTGATTTGTATGGAATGCCTTAGTCAAGCAATCTCAGCGGAGGTAGCGTGGGGTACCTGGAAGCCAATCATGGTCACCAAGTGTAACACCCCTGACCTGGGTTATAAGCTAACCCTAGGTGTTTTGCCTAAATATGAAATTAAAAGTTTGTAATTATCCTTTGGCATGTAATTAAAGCTCCTATGGAACATGAAAAACACTAGAGGGGGGTGAATAGAGTTTTTAAATTATTTTAACAATTATTTAACTCAAACAACCACAATTGAAAATGGAAGAAGGAGACAAGTGTTTAGAGTGGTTCCAATCTTAGCAAATACTAAGATTTTCAGTCCACTACCTGGTTGCTTACCCAACCGGGATTTTGAAAGTATTAATTTTATTACCTTCACAAAGATTTACACAAAATACAATACTTTCTTACACCCCTTGAACAACCTTCACTTGAAGTAGATGCACCAACCCGAGGTAGCCTTCTTGAAGTAACTCCAAGCTCCCCCTTGAAGTAGCCTTCCTCTTTAGAAGTAACCTCCCGTTGCACCAGCCTTCTTGAAGTAGTTCAAGGTCCCCTTCTTCACCAAGAAGATCTTCCAACCTCTCCAATCCGCAGCCTCCAACCTAGGAGTAGCAAGGAGAGTACAAACAATAATAGTGAACAAGAAAGGAAAATGGAAATTACAACTTATCCTTTGAAGCACAAGGCTTGATTTGCCTAGATCAAGCGTGTAGATCTCCTAACCAATGTGTATGGAATTGTGATGGATGTGGATTAGGAGATGATAGCCTATAGGACACGAAATTTGAGCTAGGAGAGGAAGTAGCTAGTTGCCAATATGCTTAATTGCTCACAAACAGATTGCTCAATGTAAATGTATGCTCAAAGATTGCTCAAGTGTGGAATCAAGTAAGTTTAGGTGTCCTAAGGCATGTCCTATTTATAGGAATGTCCTACAAGTGCTTAAGGACGTTCTAGACACTTTCTAGGGGTTTCTAAGTGCTTAACTAGCTGTTAGGTATAAGTTAGTTGCTTTAACAACGGCTAGTTAATTAATTCTACAGTTGCTGTCAGAGTCCATCTCGGCCGAGAAATGGTCGACTGAGACACCTACTCGGTCGAAGTTTTGTCAACCGACAGGCTCTCTGGATCAAGTGTTTTGCAACGTTTATCTCCAACTGCCAACTACCTTGTCAGCTGTGTCTAACGGCTACTTGGGTCTTTCTCGGTCGAGACGTTTGTCAACCGAGAGTGTCTCGGTCGAGGATTTTGTCGACCGAGATAGACCATGTTTCAATGTTTCAAATAAAGACATTAAGTGTGTGTATGAGTGTGCATATGTGACACTATTGAAGGAGATGACCTATCTAAATGTGGTGTTTAGCTAGGGAAGATCTAACGCTTGATTTACATGAAGTCGAAGTACTTGTACATTATATATTTGTACAAGTTTACAATTGATTACATTTCATGACATTTACAATCATTCAAGCATATAGATTCCCTAGTGCTTTGTCATTCACCTTATTCCTGCAACACTCAAGTAGCACGTTAGATCAACAAGAATGAAATGTTTGTCATTATCAAAACAAAGGAATTTACATATGTCCATTTAGCCAACAATCTCCCCCATTTTGAAGATGACAAACATTTCCTAAATATAAAATAAGAAAATATAAAACATGTGAATTTCATACCTGAAGATTACCTTTGTAAATTTCTTCTCTTGTTTATAAAATGTGTGCTTATTATTCCCCATTAAGTATGGAACATGAAATCCAATTCTTTAGGGAATATAGCAACTTTCAATGTAAAGCCAAGAGTTTGTTTATGAAACTCATTGATTGAGTTTTGCATTTATATTTATTTCTCCCCCTTTGTCATTTCAAAAAGATATCCGTTTAAGAACAAATATTATATGAAAATTATTTCTCCCCCTTAAATAGATATCCTTCTTCAATAGATGGTCAATTTAGCCACAATTTTAAATTTCAGGTATTTGCAAAGATTTCATCCTTTTTGATTTATGACATATTTATTACTCCCCTTACTTTGTATGCTCTACTAGAATAGTCTTATAAGCCATGTTCAATATGATGCCATAGAGGAATATCCATTATAATCAATAAAGATAACCAATTCATTAGAATCATGGAATTATTACAATCATGCAAAGATAAGCAAGTCATGTAAAGATAACCATTCATTACAATCATGCAAAGATAACAATTTTATTACAACTAATACAACGAACACTCCAAATCTCACTGGAAAGACTTAAGTATTACATCAATATCAGGGTCTTTTCCAAGGTGTACTACAATGACCCATTTTTGGTCCTTTTTATAGCAATCCAGTAACATGGTCGGTCGACAAATTGTTGACCGACGACCGGCAACGGTCATATCCTAGGCGCGCCACTCGGTCGCCCAACGGTCGACCGGCAACCGTTATATTCAAACGGTCAGATTCCAACGGTCATATCCCAACGGTCAATTCTCGGTCGAACAATTGTCGACTGACATCGGCTCGGTCGAATAATTGTCGACCGGAAGTGTGTCCGATGTAATTTTTATTTGAGGTCTGTCGGTCGAAAGAGATAGGCTGACCGAGATGTTTTCGGTCAAAGAATTCGTCGACCGACAGACTTTCTGTGAATGAATTTTTAAGCTGATTTTTAATGTAAATGATAGACTGAATTTGTAGAGCATATATATATTTTCTAAGGGAGTAATATTGTGATTATTATTACCAATATTTGGACAATTTTGTGATCATAAATTAATTGTTCTTTTGATCACAATTTTTATATAGAAAATGATATTCAAATAAGTATTGTGCCAAACTTATTTTAGGTCGACTTTGACTACGACCATAGCGCCCCTTGGTCAAGCTTGATTTTAACCAAGAGGCAATTTTGAGTGATACTCAATATGAAGATTTCCGTTCGTAATTCTCCTAGAATATTTATATAAGCTTTGTTGTAGATGCATAAATATCAAATTCTATTTCTTCTTGTACCCTTGTTTTCATGTAAGATTCTCCAAGAGAATATATATCCTTGAAAGCAATATCTCACGTTCTTAATTGAGAAATTTTTATCTCATGTGTTGCAAGCCTTAAAGTTCTTTTTCAAATCACAAATGAATCATTTTGTTTGCCAATGTGTCATCAAGGATCCATGCATACAATAATCATTTTCTATCATCTTTATGAGCTGAATAGTGAAAGCATGTCCATGATGTAATGAACATATAATATCATGAAATACAGTGATCATTTATACTAGATATCATAACACATGATGGTCTTCAACTTGTAAGATCAGTCATTAACAATAAATCGATAGCAATTTGATTAATTGAAAACACATTCAGCAGATTTAGATTTGACAACAGAGACCGGATCGGTCGACCATTTCTTGACCGACTGTCTTTCTCAGTCGACAGATTCTCGACCGAGAGAGGTTCTGTACTATTTCATAGCTGTTTTCAGTAAGTAAATCAGAATTGTTTTTGTATATTTAAAAGAATTATATATTCAAGTTAGATGTTTAAATACTTGAATTAATTTGTTAAGTTGAGATAGACATATAAATATGCAATTTGGGTCCTTGGTCATATCTCAACTTAATTTTGCTCATTTAGTTTGGGGGTTTTGGGACCCAAACTAACTCGACATCCTTTTTCTTGTAAGGACATGAAAAGGAATAGTGTCCAAGGCGCAAACAGTAATGACAACATATAGAATCAACCTCATATCTCCTTCTATGATTTTGTTCTAGGTTGTTCTTGGGTACATATGTATTTGTGCCTTTAGGTACATACATAGATTGGCTCTTTGGCACTTGTGTTCTTCCCCAACTAGGTTTTTGATAAGATTTTCCTTTAGGCTTGTAACCTAGTCCTCTCATTCCAATATGATGGTAAGAATTATTTAAGATTTTATCAAGAGTGTCATTATTACTTAAACTACTAACTTTTTGTTGCAGCTTAACAATCTCATCCATTCTCTTATTGATGTCTAACTTTGCTTGATCTAGATTAGATAGCAAGGAATCTCTTTCTTTCACAATAATATCATAATCTAGATGTGTACACAAAATAGGTTGTCATTATTACTTAAACTACTAACTTTTTGTTGCAGCTTAACAATCTCATCCATTCTCTTATTGATGTCTAACTTTGCTTGATCTAGATTAGATAGCAAGGAATCTCTTTCTTTCACAATAATATCATAATCTACTTGTGGAATGTGATGACCAAATTTGGCTTCTCAGAAAAATGGTTACATCTTATGCGACAATGTGTGGAAACAAGCTCTTTTTCCATTCTTATAAATGGCGCTCCGGAAGGCCTGTTTAGAGCTACAAACGGCCTCAGACAAGGGGATCCCTTATCACCGCTTCTTTTCACTATTGTTATGGAGGGTCTCACGAATATTATTAAAGATGCTGAGAATAGGGGTCTGATTAAACCGTTTAAAGTTAAGGGTGTCAAAGTCATGTCACATCTTATTTTTGCCGATGATGTCCTCCTTTTCTCAGTGGGACATGCTAAGCGGTTGAAAGCATACTACAAAGTGCTTACCCTTTTTGGCAGAAGTGCAGGGCTTTACATCAGCACCATTAAATCACACATTTTTCTATCAAAATCTTGTGATACCAGAAGAGGAAGACTCAAAACGGCAGCGGGAATGGAAAGAGGGAAACTACCTACGAGATATCTGGGTGTACCAATAGCAGGTGGTAGAGGCACGGCTAGTGACTTCAGCATGTGTAAGGATAAATTCAGAGAAAAAATTGATGGCTGGAATGGGCTTAACATATCTTTGGCAGGTAGATTGGTCCTTGTTAGATCAGTCCTCCAAAGTTTGGTCAACTACTGGGCGACGATGTGTGACATCCCCAATCCTACTATCATTTTCTTCAGGAGCATGACATCGAGCTTTGTTTGGGGTGGGCGGTCCCATGCCGTAGCTTGGGACACCATCACCAATACTTATGAGCAGGGGGGCTGCAGATCATAGACCCGGATGAGATACTAAGAATCAACACTCTAAAAAGAATTGATAGATTTCTGTGCCAACCTGACAATGTGTGGTCCAAGTGGATGAAACAAAGATATGGTACAGATCTGAGATTATGTGATAACCAGAAGGCGTCTAGAATATGGAGGAAAATGTGTCTCCTCTACTCGACTATCCAACACCTGTACAGAGTTGATAGCACTGGCTCCTGGTCACGCTCTGACCGGCTACCATGGATCAACTCAGTCACAGATCCGGGTCATGTGTGGACTAAGGTGGTTTGGTGTAAACAGCACTGCCCGAAATGGAGTACTTGCCTATACAGAGCCATCCTAGGCCGGCTGCCGACTAGAGATAGACTGATCAATTGGGGGTTTACGGTTAACCCCATATGCCTCTTATGCAAAGAACTAGATGAGTCTAAGGACCATTTGTTCTTTAACTACAGATACACCAAAAGGATTTGGTCCATTGTGTGCTTGAGGAATGAATGGACTAATGCCCCCAAGAATAACCTAATGGATGCCATCTGTTGGGTTATAAGGAACTATGACCAAGACAATAGAAGAATGTTGTTTCCGAGCCTGTGCATTGCTGCTGTGTGTTACTCCATCTGGCAGGAAAGGAACACCAGAATTCATAGGAATAGAGAGAAAAATGTTAACACCCTGGTGGATGACATTGCACTTAACCTGCGGCTGATGGTTAAGTCAAAAAAGGGTATGGTTAGTAACCTCAGTGTTAATACGAGAACCTTCTGGGATTTTGTAAATTAACCCAGTAGTGTGTTCTTTCTTTTTGGTAGGGTCTTCTTTAGATGCCTTGTCTTGTATAGTATAGCTTAGCTATACACCCTTTTTGGCAATACATATTTACCTATTTCCAAAAACAAAAAAATAGGTTGTTTTTTAAGGTCATTTACTTGAGTTTGCAAATTTAATTTTTCTAGGGAAAGAAGATTGCATTTGCTTCTACAGATTTTAGCTTAATATCATGATCTTCAATAACCTTTTTGAGATCTTCATTTTCAGATGTGAGAGCAAGAAGCTTAGCATGTAACTCATCATTTGCTTTATTAGATTTCTTTAATTTCTTCTTTCACTCAATATATTTATTATGTGTCTCTTCAAGACTAGCAACTAGCTCTTCTTTAGATAAATCAAAAAGGCTTACCTCTTCTTCTTCTTCGTCACTTATTGTAGCAATAAGACATTCTTTATGTGCATCTTCCTTCTTTGACCTCCATGGACAGTTAAGTGTAGTGTGCCTTGTTCCTAAGCACCAATTGCAACTTGTTGAAGATTGGTCCATGCTTTTCCTTTGCTTGCGGTTGTTAACACCACCACCCTTCATCCTTCAAGACTCGATTAGAGCTCCTTGAAGCCTGCTCTAATACCAATTGAAAAACACTAGAGGGGGGTGAATAGAGTTTTTAAATTATTTTAACAATTATTTAACTCAAACAACCATAATTTAAAATGGAAGAAGGAGACAAGTGTTTAGAGTGGTTCCAATCTTAGCAAATACTAAGATTGTCAGTCCACTACCCAGTTGCTTACCCAACTGGTATTTTGAAAGTATTAATTTTATTACCTTCACAAGGATTTACACAAAATACAATACTTTCTTACACCCCTTGAACAACCTTCACTTGAAGTAGATGCACCAACCCGAGGTAGCCTTCTTGAAGTAACTCCAAGCTCCCCCTTGAAGTAGCCTTCCTCTTTAGAAGTAACCTCCCGTTGCACCAGCCTTCTTGAAGTATTTCAAGGTCCCCTTCTTCACCAAGAAGATCTTCCAACCTCTCCAATCCGCAGCCTCCAACCTAGGAGTAGCAAGGAGAGTACAAACAATAATAGTGAACAAGAAAGGAAAATGGAAATTACAACTTATCCTTTGAAGCACAAGGCTTGATTTGCCTAGATCAAGCGTGTAGATCTCCTAACCAATGTGTATGGAATTGTGATGGCTGTGGATTAGGAGATGATAGCCTATAGGACACGAAATTTGAGCTAGGAGAGGAAGTAGCTAGTTGCCAATATGCTTAATTGCTCACAAACAGATTGCTCAATGTAAATGTATGCTCAAAGATTGCTCAAGTGTGGAATCAAGTAAGTTTAGGTGTCCTAAGGCATGTCCTATTTATAGGAATGTCCTACAAGTGCTTAAGGACGTTCTAGACACTTTCTAGGGGTTTCTAAGTGCTTAACTAGCCGTTAGGTATAAGTTAGTTGCTTTAACAACGGCTAGTTAATTAATTCTGCAGTTGCTGTCAGAGTCCATCTCGGTCGAGAAATGGTCGACCGAGACACCTACTCGGTCGAAGTTTTGTCGACCGACAGGCTCTCTGGATCAAGTGTTTTGCAACATTTATCTCCAACTGCCAACTACCTTGTCAGCTGTATCTAACGGCTACTTGGGTCTTTCTCGGTCGAGAAGTTTGTCGACCGAGAGTGTCTCGTTCGAGGATTTTGTCAACTGAGATAGACCATGTTTCAATGTTTCAAATAAAGACATTAAGTGTGTGTATGAGTGTGCATATGTGACACTATTGAAGGAGATGACCTATCTAAATGTGGTGTTTAGCTAGGAAAGATCTAACGCTTGATTTACATGAAGTCTAAGTACTTGTACATTATATATTTGTACAAGTTTACAATTGATTACATTTCATGACATTTACAATCATTCAAGCATATAGATTCCCTAGTGCTTTGTCATTCACCTTATTCCTG
This sequence comes from Alisma plantago-aquatica, assembly GCA_963693085.1. Taxonomy (NCBI): domain Eukaryota; kingdom Viridiplantae; phylum Streptophyta; class Magnoliopsida; order Alismatales; family Alismataceae; genus Alisma; species Alisma plantago-aquatica. The sequence continues at coordinate 766,251,599 of OY856411.1, forward strand.
CAACACTCAAGTAGCATGTTAGATCAACAAGAATGAAATGTTTGTCATTATCAAAACAAAGGGATTTACAGATGTCCATTTAGCCAACAATCTCCCCCTTTTTGAAGATGACAAACATTTCCTAAATATAAAATAAGAAAATATAAAACATGTGAATTTCATACCTGAAGATTACCTTTGTAAATTTATTCTCTTGTTTATAAAATGTGTGCTTATTATTCCCCATGAAGTATGGAACATGAAATCCAATTCTTTAGGGAATATAGCAACTTTCAATGTAAAGCCAAGAGTTTGTTTATGAAACTCATTGATTGAGTTTTGCATTTATATTTATTTCTCCCCCTTTGTCATTTCAAAAAGATATCCATTTAAGAACAAATATTATATGAAAAGTATTGCTCCCCCTTAAATAGATATCCTTCTTCAATAGATGGTCAATTTAGCCACAATTTTAAATTTCAGGTATTTGCAAAGATTTCATCCTTTTTTATTTATGACATATTTATTACTCCCCTTACTTTGTATGCTCTACTAGAATAGTCTTATAAGCCATGTTCAATATGATGCCATAGAGGAATATCCATTATAATCAATAAAGATAACCAATTCATTAGAATCATGGAATTATTACAATCATGCAAAGATAACCAAGTCATGTAAAGATAACCATTCATTACAATCATGAAAAGATAACCATTTTATTACAACTAATACAACGAACACTCCAAATCTCACTGGAAAGACTTAAGTATTACATCAATATCAGGGTCTTTTCCAAGGTGTAATAGAATGACCCGTTTTTGGTCCTTTTTATAGCAATCCAGTAACCTGGTCGGTCGACAAATTGTCGACCGATGACCGGCAACGGTCATATCCTAGGCACACCACTCGGTCGCCCAACGGTCGACCGGCAACGGTTATATTCAAACGGTCAGATTCCAACGGTCATATCCCAACGGTCAATTCTCGGTCGAACAATTGTCGACCGACATCGTCTCGGTCGAATAATTGTCGACCGGAAGTGTGTCCGATGTAATTTTTATTTGAGGTCTGTCGGTCGAAAGAGATAGGCTGACCGAGATGTTTTCGGTCGAAGAATTCGTCGACCGACAGACTTTCTGTGAATGAATTTTTAAGCTGATTTTTAATGTAAATGATAGACTGAATTTGTAGAGCATATATATATTTTCTAAGGGAGTAATATTGTGATTATTATTACCAATATTTGGACAATTTTGTGATCATAAATTAATTGTTCTTTTGATCACAATTTTTATATAGAAAATGATATTCAAATAAGTATTGTGCCAAACTTATTTTAGGTCGACTTTGACTATGACCATAGCGCCCCTTGGTCAAGATTGATTTTAACCAAGAGGCAATTTTGAGTGATACTCAATATGAAGATTTCCGTTCGTAATTCTCCTAGAATATTTATATAAGCTTTGTTGTAGATGCATAAATATCAAATTCTATTTCTTCTTGTACCCTTATTTTCATGTAAGATTCTCCAAGAGAATATATATCCTTGAAAGCAATATCTCACGTTCTTAATTGAGAAATTTTTATCTCATGTGTTGCAAGCCTTAAAGTTCTTTTTCAAATCACAAATGAATCATTTTGTTTGCCAATGTGTCATCAAGGATCCATGCATACAATAATCATTTTCTATCATCTTTATGAGCTGAATAGTGAAAGCATGTCCATGATGTAATGAACATATAATATCATGAAATACAGTGATCATTTATACTAGATATCATAACACATGATGGTCTTCAACTTGTAAGATCAGTCATTAACAATAAATCGATAGCAATTTGACTAATTAAAAACACATTCAGCAGATTTAGATTTGACAACACAGACGGGATCGGTCGACCATTTCTCGACCGACTATCTTTCTCGGTCGACAGATTCTCGATCGAGAGAGGTTCTGTACTATTTCAGAGCTGTTTTCAGTAAGTAAATCAGAATTGTTTTTGTAGATTTAAAAGAATTATAAATTCAAGTTAGATGTTTAAATACTTGAATTAATTTGTTAAGTTGAGATAGACATATAAATATGCAATTTGGGTCCTTGGTCATATCTCAACTTATTTTTGCTCATTTAGTTTGGGGGTTTTGGGACCCAAACTAACTCGAAATCCTTTTTCTTGTAAGGACATGAAAAGGAATAGTGTCCAAGGCGAAAACAGTAATGACAACATATAGAATCAACCTCATAGCTCCTTCTATGATTTTGTTCTAGGTTGTTCTTGGGTACATATGTATTTGTGCCTTTAGGTACATACATAGATTGGCTCTTTGGCACTTGTGTTCTTCCCCAACTAGGTTTTTGATAAGATTTTCCTTTAGGCTTGTAACCTAGTCCTCTCCTTCCAATTTGATGGTAAGAATTATTTAAGATTTTATCAAGAGTGTCATTATTACTTAAACTACTAACTTTTTGTTGCAGCTTAACAATCTCATCCATTCTCTTATTGATGTCTAACTTTGCTTGATCTAGATTAGATAGCAAGGAATCTCTTTCTTTCACAATAATATCATAATCTAGATGTGTACACAAAATAGGTTGTTTTTGAAGATCATTTACTTGAGTTTGCAAATTTAATTTTTCTAGGGAAAGAAGATTGCAATTTGTTTCTACAGATTTTAGCTTAATATCATGATCTTCAATAACCTTTTTGAGATCTTCATTTTCAGATGTGAAAGCAAGAAGCTTAGCATGTAACTCATCATTTGCTTTATTAGATTTCTTTAATTTCTTCTTGCACTCAATATATTTATTATGTGTCTCTTCAAGACTAGCAACTAGCTCTTCTTTAGATAAATCAAAAAGGCTTACCTCTTCTTCTTCTTCTTCACTTATTGTAGCAATAAGACATTCTTTATGTGCATCGTCCTTCTTTGACCTCCATGGACAGTTAAGTGTAGTGTGCCTTGTTCCTAAGCACCAATTGCAACTTGTTGAAGATTGGTCCATGCTTTTCCTTTGCTTGCGGTTGTTAACACCACCACCCTTCATCCTTCAAGACTCGATTAGAGCTCCTTGAAGCCTGCTCTGATACTAATTGAAAAACACTAGAGGGGGGGTGAATAGAGTTTTTAAATTATTTTAACAATTATTTAACTCAAACAACCACAATTGAAAATGGAAGAAGGAGACAACTGTTTAGAGTGGTTCCAATCTTAGCAAATACTAAGATTGTCAGTCCACTCCCCGGTTGCTTACCCAACCGGGATTTTGAAAGTATTAATTTTATTACCTCCACAAGGATTCACACAAAATACAATACTTTCTTACACCCCTTGAACAGCCTTCAGTTGAAGTAGATGCACCAACCCGAGGTAGCCTTCTTGAAGTAACTCCAAGCTCCCCCTTGAAGTAGCCTTCCTCTTTAGAAGTAACCTCCCGTTGCACCAGCCTTCTTGAAGTAGTTCAAGGTCCCCTTCTTCACCAAGAAGATCTTCCAACCTCTCCAATCCGCAACCTCCAACCTAGGAGTAGCAAGGAGAGTACAAACAATAATAGTGAACAAGAAAGGAAAATGGAAATTACAACTTATCCTTTGAAGCACAAGGCTTGATTTTCCTAGATCAAGCGTGTAGATCTCCTAACCAATGTGTATGGAATTGTGATGGCTGTGGATTAGGAGATGATAGCCTATAGGACACGAAATTTGAGCTAGGAGAGGAAGTAGCTAGTTGCCAATATGCTTAATTGCTCACAAACAGATTGCTCAATGTAAATGTATTCTCAAAGATTGCTCAAGTGTGGAATCAAGTAAGTTTAGGTGTCCTAAGGCATGTCCTATTTATAGGAATGTCCTACAAGTGCATAAGGACGTTCTAGACACTTTCTAGGGGTATCTAAGTGCTTAACTAGCTGTTAGGTATAAGTTAGTTGCTTTAACAACGGCTAGTTAATTAATTCTGCATTTGCTGTCAGAGTCCATCTCGGTCGAGAAATGGTCGACCGAGACACCTACTCGGTCGAAGTTTTGTCGACTGACAGGCTCTCTGGATCAAGTGTTTTGCAATGTTTATCTCCAACTGCCAACTACCTTGTCAGCTGTGTCTAACGGCTACTTGGGTCTTTCTCGGTCGAGAAGTTTGTCGACCGAGAGTGTCTCGGTCGAGGATTTTGTCGACCGAGATAGACCCTGTTTCAATGTTTCAAATAAAGACATTAAGTGTGTGTATGAGTGTGCATATGTGACACTATTGAAGGAGATGACCTATCTAAATGTGGTGTTTAGCTAGGGAAGATCTAACGCTTGATTTACATGAAGTCTAAGTACTTGTACATTATATATTTGTACAAGTTTACAATTGATTACATTTCATGACATTTACAATCATTCAAGCATATAGATTCCCTAGTGCTTTGTCATTCACCTTATTCCTGCAACACTCAAGTAGCACGTTAGATCAACAAGAATGAAATGTTTGTCATTATCAAAACAAAGGAATTTACAGATGTCCATTTAGCCAACATAACATATGTTTCCATTTCTGTCCCCTATGAACAATGTTGTAGTATTGTTTTGCGTACAGGGACCTATGTGCAATTCACTCAATCAAAGGGGTTAACTTTCAAATTACACATGTTTATATGTTCCTTTAATGATGAGATAACATAAGGATGAATATGATGAAGTATAATGGATTTCCCAAGCTTGGGCATCAAGATGAAGCTTGTGGAATGATCCTTATGCTTAAAAACCCTAATTTGGAGTAAAATGCAATTTACCCAAATTATGGGGTGCAACTTGTAAAATACACCTTCTAGATTATCTAGTATGACTCTTGACATCATTTAGAGTAGAAATGATGAAAGGAGCACATAAATGAATAAACAGATGAAAAGAATGACCTTTGTAGTAGTTTCACCTAGTATGAGCATAAAGACCCTTCATATTTGTATCCTAGTTGAAAGATATGTTTCCTTTACCCTTAGATCTTGGGTTTTATTGAGCTTTTCTTAAGTTTAGATGGCTTGTACGTGCCTTAGAAACAAGGAGGGACTTGGATGAGAATTCCATGTTCTAGAGGTCCTTAAGGTGGAAAATAGCCTAAAGTATATAAGCCTTCACCCTTGCAAACCAAGAAAACGTATCACTTATTCTCTTCACTTCTCATCCTTCTCAAAATGGCTAAGGCAAATCTATGGAGCTCAGGGAGACGACCAAGTAGTGCTAAGGTGAGTAGGAACCATCTTCTAGCTCGGATTCTTAGATGAATTCATCATATAAGGTTGGTTCTATGGTTAACTCACTTAGATTGTTTGTTCTAGCTGACCATCCCAATCTTTTTCTTGGAGAATCACCTCTGGCCGAGTTGTGAATCTCAAGACACCATTAGAGGCTTGAAGCTTGGAAGCTTTGAGCTCTAGGAACAATGTTTGAGGCGGGTTTTATAACTCTAAACTCCTTGCTTTATTATGCATATACATGTTCTTGCAATTTAAGTTTAGTTCTTCTTTTACTTTCCTTCTTCCTTGCACCTTTGCAAGTAAAATGGTGGAGTAACCGACCTGAACAGAGGTTGAAGATGATGGGGATGATGGGCATGAATTCCTAGGCCACTTTATCAACCGACCTTGGACCCTTTTTGTGACGTCCCCAGATTTTCTAAAACTTAATCTGATGTGTGATGTCCAAATTGAAACCCTCACCTCAGCGAGAATCCCAATTTAAACATCCCACATGAGGCTAAGAAGAAGAAAATCAAGGGAGTCAGAAGGAAACAACATCAGTAGCACATGCACATGAACAATAATAAAACCAAAACACATGTTCACCATTCAACATATAATTACAACATGAATTGTTACAACATTTGATATTACATATTGAACAGCAAACTATACATATACATGTACTACATCTAAACTATAGGATCTTAAGACAACAGGTCCACCTGTACATCAGCTCGCCACACAACTCTCAACTATCCTGGATCTTCAAGAGCATAACCACAACCTAAACAAAAAGATTACATGCGGTACACGTCAGCACAATATTCAAGAATATTATACTGAGTACGCCTACGTGTCTTTATTTACCTCTAATCATATCTTGGCAATAAGATAAAACTAATATACTTGGCAGTAACAGAAGAATATAAGAAAAGCATATACTTGCACAAGGATATTCATTAACAAAAGAGAACACATATTTTAAGCACATTTCCATCATATATCTCATACATCTGCCCCCAAGGGCTTTGATGTTTTTAGGCCTTATGATCTACTACCAAAGAGTTTGAGATCATATTACGTGTGATCTACTACCAAAGAGTTTGAGATCTAACACATGTGATCTACTACCAAAGAGTTTGAGATCACTTCAATGCACTGTACTACCAAAGAGTTTAGTGCTATCATATGATGGATCAGATATCTTATATTTCATGTGTTCATAGCCATAAGTATGGAGAACCAAGCAACATAGCATACAAGAACAATCATTTCAATCAATACCATATGCCAAGCATTTTACTACTCATATAACACAAGCATATTGTATAATAAGCCAAGTAAGAGGTAATAGCGTACCTTGATCAAGAACAAACCTAATCATCATATCCTCATATTCCTGATGTCATCTATATCTAGGTCAAACCCCTGGTTAAGACAAGACCACATATTGTCATCAGGTTCTCCTCTTATTATATCTCATCTTAACCCTAGTTATATCCATTAGGGTTTGCTTATCTCATTAGGTTATATACATTATTACTTGTCTTCTTGACTTAGAATTATCTTACTGATGTCATTTTATAGATTATGGTCCATTATCTGAACATTATCTTCCATAGCATTTTTGTGCACATTAGTTAACCCTAGGTTACATCATTAACCGAGATTAGGGTTTTATAACAAGTATTAAGATTCATCTTCATATAACATGCATTCTTTTCATCATTATGATCCCATAATTAAAACTGAGGTTTCATTTACTGATATGAGCTTACTCTGTGAATTTCATCATTTATTGAGCATGTATGCATTTAATACATTTTATTTAGGGTTATTAGCCCTAATTAGCCATATTAAGCAAATTACATGTTTTCGTACATCATCATGACTATAACTGACATAACATGCATTATAAACATAATTACAGGTTTACTGGAATTTTCCATAATTTTCTGTCATCATTTAATATTTATTATCTAATAAACAAGCATTACACATCTTACATGATATTGCTAAGATTTCAGTTTCAAAATACTTATATTATAGTCCCATCTTGTTCTAATCATTTTTCTGAACATTTTGGTATATTATTTATATTTTTTGGATCATCGAGATATTTTCTATGAATTATTGAAGAACTGGGAATTATTTAAATTTCTAACCTTTTTCAGCCTATCAGGCACTGCCACGTGGCTGGGCGCTTCCCTTAACTTGAGGCAGGTGGCCGGTTCGGGTCTGAGGGTGGATCCATGGATCCTAGGATCCGTGAACCCGACGAGCTATGGTTATGCTCTTGAAGATCCAAGATAGTTGAGAGTTGTGTGGCGAGCTGATGTACAGGTGGACCTGTTGTCTTAAGATCATGTAGTTTAGATGTAGTACATGTATATGTATAGTTTGTTGTTCAATATGTAATATCAAATGTTGTAACAATTCATGTTGTAATTATATGTTGAATGGTGAACATGTGTTTTGGTTTTATTATTGTTCATGTGCATGTGCTACTGATGTTGTTTCCTTCTGACTCCCTTGATTTTCTTCTTCTTAGCCTCATGTGGGATGTTTAAATTGGGATTCTCACTGAGGTGAGGGTTTCAATTTGGACGTCACACATCAGATTAAGTTTTAGAAAATCTGGGGACGTCACAGGTGGTATCAGAGCATGAACAATAGCAAAGCCTGACATTTGCTCATTATGCAACACAAAACTAAAGAACCTTGAACTTAATAATATCGTTAGGGTTAGATTAGTCGTCTTTTAGAGACTAGATCTGACCTAGCCTCTAGGTTAGCACCTAGATGTCCGAGAACTAGGTCTAGACTGGTGCTTGTTGAGTAGCAAGTCCTTAGATGTCGTTCTTTCCTTGTAGTGCAGCGGTATGGGACGTTGCACTATTTGGAAATGACGTGCATCAAGGGAAGAGAAACCCTAGACATATTGCGCATGTTGTCTAGAGTAGCTACACTGGTCTACACCATGTTCTCACCCTTTTCACTAGTTTTCATGACACTGGACTCTCTATTATGTGTGGGACACTCGTTTTCAGGATTTGGTTTTTGATTCCAAACGGATCGAACCTCGATAGTTTTCTCTGACGCTTGTTTTATCGGAGAAAAACTATATAATATTTTATTATGTATATGTATTACAAAAATGTGTCCCCACACATGTACGAGTAGGAGGTGATCATATAACCTAAGTGAAAGAGAATGACATCAGTCTAGAAGAGAGAGTAGTTCTAGATTAGATGTCTAGAGCCTTGTTGGTATATGTGATAGATGGAATAGATGATATAAGTTTTGATGATATGATGTAAGTCTTATTTAGATGACATAAGATGGTTATGATGATATATGGTTTTCTTTGAGGACTTAAGTTCAAATTTGAGGATTTGAGATAAGTTTTCATGATGAAAGTATGTGTGTGCTTTTCTAAGTTAAGATAAGCTAAGTTAAGATAAGGTTGTGAGTCAGCATGAGCCTCAAGCTCTTTTACAAAGGAGGACCTCTAGTGTTGGGACCAGTTTTGGGGTTAGCTCAAGAGAGAGCGAGACCCACAGGGAGAAGGTCAGAGAACCTAGACTCCACGATATGAGAAATATGAGATATGTGATATGATATGTCCTAAAATAGACTACTCCTGAGTGATTGAGTTGTGTTGCTTAATGCATGATTCCTATAGTCTTGTTGAACCCTAGATGTCCTTGGGAGGACCAAACCCTAGAGATAGAGAGAGGCTGGTTATATATGTGCATGTGAACATGAATATGAGAACCTGCCATCCGGGTGAGGGATAGAGCCCAAGACCCTGGAGGAGGTAGCTATGTTAGTTCTGAGAAGCCTCATGCTCGGGTTGGTGGTTTCCCACATAGGAATCTAGTAGTGTATATATAAGAGAGTTTTGGGTAAGATGTGTCATGGGTAGAAGACCTATGAATAGTATGTCATAGCATGCTTTGTTTTGTGATTATGTGGCTAGAGCTTGTAAGGCTATCACTAGTTCCAATGAGGTAATCCGAGAACCCTAGACTGAGAGGAAAGATAAAGTATGTGCATATGAGATACTCATAGAGTTGAGTTAGCTCAGAGAGACTGAGCATGGAACTGTCCTCATGATGCGGGTCAGGATAACCTCCGTTGGACTAGATGAAGTTTTGATATATGTTTAATAAGTCACTCACATAAGTTTGTTTAGCAGAACCATGATGTAATATATGTAAGAATGTGATTTAATCTTGATACATGATATATAGACATGATATGATGAAAACCTAGAGATGGCTTGATAGATATCAATGCATAAATGGTTAACCATGTACATGATAATGATGATAATTTGATAGTGTTTGTTAATCTTGTGAGAATTCATTAATAAATGTTGCAATTTATTTCGAGCAAGGAAATAAAATCATATGAAATGAAACATGTTACATGAGATGTTAATCTAAGTGCTTAATAAAGATGAAAAGTATAGTTTGATAGTTAGAACAACATAACGTTTATGACACCTTGATATGATCTAGATGGATAAAGTGAGTTACTCATAATTAACTCCCTCCTAAAAGGCATATGTTAATGATGAACATGTTCTAACAAATTACCTCAATAAAATGTTGATGACACCTTGATGTATGGGTTAACTTGGGTTAACTCCTTGGGAATATGGTAATATGATGTTGAATAATAACGCATGAGTTGAGATAAGGATGCAATCCTAACATATGAGATATGTAATGACATAACCTAAGTTTCTAGACCTTGAGTTTAACCTTGAATGGAGTGTTTGTGCACCCAAGATGGTTGTAAACCTCCCTAATAGTGCTTTGGATACATGGTTCTAGGTAACCTTTGCGGATATGATACACATAGAATAGTGCCCACATGTGGATGAAGACATGGTAGTTTTCCTTGGAGTACGAGTTTGGTTTACTTTCGAGGATGAAAGTTCTTTTAAGATGTATATGATGTGACAAAGTGGGTTTTCTGGCTTAATTTCGAGGATGAAATATCTTTTAAGGTGTGTAGGATGTGATGGAGTGGACTTTTGGAGTCCTTAATCATCCAATGACATAAGTAAAAATCATAAGGTTGAATAATATTGAGAGTCCCAAGGTTTTGACAAAGTAGGTGTGCTGATGTGATGTTGATATCATGGTTAAGATTTCTCTTTTATGCTTTTTTGAAGAATTTAATTGGATGATATAACATTTGAGTTTTGGCACTAAATTTCTGTACAAGATAGCTTGAGTTGTGAGGAAGCAATGGTTAAATTTTGGTGGAAATTGGAGCATCCTAGAGAGAGTTTTTTAAGTTTGAAATTGGTGAAATAATGTGCTTTTTTTATGTTTATAGCCCTAAGTTGGGGCTTGCATTCTGTGTCACATGCCCCTTTGATTGAGGGCGGGTCATGTGGCCAGATCTTGGCCATTTGTGGCTAATCTAGTGGCTGGGAGTGCTGACTTCAATGAACCCCGAATTTGGTCTTGTAAAGGGCCTTGTACAATCGTTAGATGCTTTTTGGACAGCCCTGAGATCACCTCCAAGCTCCAGATCTGGAGGAGTCATGGGAGCAGAGTGGCGTGCGAGAATCCACACCACCACGATCTCTAGACGTGCACCCAAAAGAAGAAGCGACCGAGCAGTTAAGTTCAACTCGAGTGGAGGAGTGCGGAGACCCCTAAAACGAGCTGTGCGATCGCTTCAGTAGGGAGAACGAAAGCCAACTCCCCACTGTCTCTCCACCGTAGCCTGCAGTGGCGGCCATGAGTAGAATATGGAGTTAGAAGGTCGTTTGGAGGAAGATGAAGAAGGAAGAAGCAAGGCCGAAGCCAGGGGAGATAGATGTGAGCTTTTTTTCAGTGGTTTCAGGTGGAGGTTCCATGGCGGACGGAGCCAACCTGACCAGAATGATGGCAGGGCTCGGAGACCTGTGGGGAGAGCTTCTCGCCATGAGCAAAGGTTGCAAATGAACTCGTGGAGACCCTGTGAAGCTTCCGAAGCAGCAGGCCGATGCTCGAGTGATAAGAGGCAAGACGCCTCTTTTACCCCTCCGCAGCAGAGCCGACGTCGGCGATCCCATAGCGGAAAGGGATACGGAGCTGAGGACGAGGAGTAGAGTGGTCGTCAAGCTCTGGATGGGGTCGGCGCATCTAAAGGAGGCACAATCGCATCTTGAGGAGGTAGGATCGCACCCCTTTTTCCTCGCCGGAGTGGCTGGGTGCGACGGCGCACACGGAAGACGGGATGCGGGTGTTTGCGTTGTCCGCGACCTGGGGAAAAAAAAGAAAGAGGGCCAGCTCGTCGGGTTCACGGATCCTAGGATCCGTGGATCCACCCTCAGACCCAAACCGGCCACCTGCCTCAAGTTAAGGGAAGCGCCCAGCCACGTGGCAGTGCCGGATAGGCTGAAAAAGGTTAGAAATTCAAATAATTCCCAGTTCTTCAATAATTCATAGAAAATATCTCGATGATCCGAAAAATATAAATAATATACCAAAATGTTCAGAAAAATGATTAGAACAAGATGGGACTATAATATAAGTATTTTGAAACTGAAATCTTAGCGATATCATGTAAGATGTGTAATGCTTGTTTATTAGATAATAAATATTAAATGATGACAGAAAATTATGGAAAATTCCAGTAAACCTGTAATTATGTTTATAATGCATGTTATGTCAGTTATAGTCATGATGATGTACGAAATCATGTAATTTGCTTAATATGGCTAATTAGGGCTAATAACCCTAAATAAAATGTATTAAATGCATACATGCTCAATAAATGATGAAATTCACAGAGTAAGCTCATATCAGTAAATGAAACCTCAGTTTTAATTATGGGATCATAATGATGAAAAGAATGCATGTTATATGAAGATGAATCTTAATACTTGTTATAAAACCCTAATCTCGGTTAATGATGTAACCTAGGGTTAATTAATGTGCACAAAAATGCTATGGAAGATAATGTTCAGATAATGGACCATAATCTGTAAAATGACATCAGTAAGATAATTCTAAGTCAAGAAGACAAGTAATAATGTATATAACCTAATGAGATAAGTAAACCCTAATGGATATAACTAGGGTTAAGATGAGATATAATAAGAGGAGAACCTGATGACAATATGTGGTCTTGTCTTAACCAGGGGTTTGACCAAGATATAGATGACATCAGGAATATGAGGATATGATGATTAGGTTTGTTCTTGATCAAGGTACGCTATTACCTCTTACTTGGCTTATTATACAATATGCTTGTGTTATATGAGTAGTAAAATGCTTGGCATATGGTATTGATTGAAATGATTGTTCTTGTATGCTATGTTGCTTGGTTCTCCATACTTATGGCTATGAACACATGAAATATAAGATATCTGATCCATCATATGATAGCACTAAACTCTTTGGTAGTACAGTGCATTGAAGTGATCTCAAACTCTTTGGTAGTAGATCACATGTGTTAGATCTCAAACTCTTTGGTAGTAGATCACACGTAATATGATCTCAAACTCTTTGGTAGTAGATCATAAGGCCTAAAAACATCAAAGCCCTTGGGGGCAGATGTATGAGATATATGATGGAAATGTGCTTAAAATATGTGTTCTCTTTTGTTAATGAATATCCTTGTGCAAGTATATGCTTTTCTTATATTCTTCTGTTACTGCCAAGTATATTAGTTTTATCTTATTGCCAAGATATGATTAGAGGTAAATAAAGACACGTAGGCGTACTCAGTACAATATTCTTGAATATTGTGCTGACGTGTACCGCATGTAATCTTTTTGTTTAGGTTGTGGTTATGGTCTTGAAGATCCAGGATAGTTGAGAGTTGTGTGGCGAGCTGATGTACAGGTGGACCTGTTGTCTTAAGATCCTATAGTTTAGATGTAGTACATGTATATGTATAGTTTGCTGTTCAATATGTAATATCAAATGTTGTAACAATTCATGTTGTAATTATATGTTGAATGGTGAACATGTGTTTTGGTTTTATTATTGTTCATGTGCATGTGCTACTGATGTTGTTTCCTTCTGACTCCCTAGATTTTCTTCTTCTTAGCCTCATGTGGGATGTTTAAATTGGGATTCTCACTGAGGTGAGGGTTTCAATTTGGACGTCACACATCAGATTAAGTTTTAGAAAATCTGGGGACATCACACTTTTGGTCCAAATGGTTGCAAACCATTTAAGGTCAAACGGTCTCAAACCGTTTGATCTCAAACGATCTTGCAAGACCGTTTGGATCAAAACGGTCTCAAGACCGTTTGATAGGGTTGACCAAGGGACGACCATTTGAGGGTATGTTGGTAATATATTGAATTTCATTCCTACAAATAATCATAATCTAATTCCTAACCAATTGAGTAAGGTACTTCAACACCCTAAACCTAATCGGGTTGAAATTGCTGATTTCAAGTATAGATCTTGTTGAGTTTTGGGTTGAAGGACCCAAACGGTCTCAAGACCGTTTGGGAATTTAACCAAACGGTCTCAAGACTGTTTGGTGACAACCCAAGACCGTTTGGAGGTCTAGGGTTGAGCTAATTTGATGAATTGAGGGTCCAATTGCAATAAGTTGAAGAATTGATAAAATTTCTGATTTTAGACCTAGTTAGGGTTCAACCCTTATCCAACCAACTTAGTTTTTTGTCAAACTTTGGGAAAACGGTCTTAAGACCGTTTGGAGGGTGTCCAAATGATCTCAAGACCGTTTGGGTCAAGTTTGGGCCCAATTGGAGGTCAATTGATGGGTTCAACCTCGAATTGACTCACATTGTTGAACATTGATGACCATCCGATTGGAAACCCTAATTGAGTTAGAAGTAACCCTAATCGGCTTTCAATTGATGGTCAATTTGATGTCTAATTGATTAAGGCTAATCCTAGTTGACTCAATTTATAAGTGGTTGTCATGGAATTGACTAATTAAAGGTTTCAATATACATATCCATGACCAATTGTAACTTTTGAACAACTTTGGAGGTCCAAACGGTTTGAGCCCATTTGGACCAAACGGTCTCAAGACCGTTTGGATACAAACGATCTCAAGACCGTTTGGGGCCAAACAGTCTCAAGACCGTTTGGGGCCAAACGGTCTCAAGACCGTTTGGGCTCAAACGATCTCAAGGTCGTTTGGACCAACCGATCTCAAGTCGTTTATGATCAAACGGTTTCAAACCGCATAAGCTCAAACGGTTTGGAGGTCAACTTTCCCCAAACGGTCAACGCACCCTAACGATCTTAAGACCGTTTGAGGGTAAACGAACTTGGGTGTCATTCGGTCTTGGAGTCAAACCTAGCAAACGGTCAACACATCCAAACGGTTTCAAACCGTTTGGAGGTTGAACATGTGTAACCGATTGGAGATTTTCAAGGTTGTTTATACTTAATCATTTGAAGATGTAATTGGTTCAATGGTGGTTTAACCTAAACCCTAATGGTACCTTAGGACATTAAGGGACTAAGTGACTAATGAATTGACCCATGATGATGATCAATGGTGTACTTTACCAAAATACCCTTGAAGGGTTAAATCAAAGGATACCTTGTTTTAATCAAACCCTAATGACATGTTAGTGGTGACATGGCTTATGTTAGTCAATGAGGACTTAACCCAACCTAATATAGAGTGGTGTAATCACCATCTACTAGTGAGAGGAGAGAGAAAGTATCTTTTATGGTTGAAATTCAAGTAAAGTACCTTTAATACACATGAATGTGCATGATTAGGGAATGATCCACCTATGTGAGATCATGGAAACCCTAATTATGATAATTGATGAATCTTAATCTTATCTGAGGGCTTTAATGATGATGTTTCTCATACATGATGATGTTATAAGTTCAATCCATCAAGGAGTGTATAGTAAACCCTAATTCTAGGGTAATAAAATATATTGTGAATAGTAAACCCTAATTTAGGGTGATCCGATAAATGTAGTAATTCAGGGTTATGCCTTTTAGTATGAAACCCTAATTACAAGTTGTAATATGAGGAATCTTTATGCCTTGTGAGCTAAGAGTTCAATAAATATAATCCAGAGGATATGTGATATGAATGAGAATCCCTAAATTAGAAATGAAAATATGGAAATCCTAGTAGGATGAATAGTGAGCCTAGTTTATGACCTAGCAATTATGAAATCCTGGAGATGTCTACAAGGTAATGCCTTTGAGTGAAGTATAGCCAAATCAATGAGTATGATGTAATCATACTATGATAAGAATGAGAAATGAATTCATACCTTGAATTGACAATCACTATGATGTTCGATAAATGTTAGGTACATTTCAGTTAAATTAACCAAGCAGGTTCTTATATCAGGATGATCATGTTCAGGTAATGATGATGATTTCATATTCATTGAAAGTATGTTATTAACTTTATGAATAGTGAAATACCCTGTTACCTAGCAAGTGGCATCTAATGAAATTGATAGGCTGTGAGAGCCATGAGTATCATCAAGGTCATGCTTGACAGATGACTGTGATGAGATAATTGGGAAATGATAATTGATGTGAGTTAGACTTGTTACATTTAGTATTCTATTTTCATAGCTGCTATGCTAATGATTAATGTTTGAGAACATATATGATGTTAAAAGAATACTAAAATGTACCTAACTAATCAAGTATAATCATTCCATGTAGAGCCCTGATCATAGATCCATCATTGTCAGAGACCAAATGATGGTGAAATAGGTTTTCCCAAGGGAACTCCTGGATCACATACTTTTGAGTATGTGGGGGAAATGGATGCGTAAATCCTTACATCCTAGTGTAGGAATTGATGTAGATGTATCATATTCCATCAACCCTTCACTACAAATCCAAACCAAGAGATGTACCACGAATCTCCAAAAGAAAACACAAATACCGCATCGGTGAGAGATAAACAAGAAATCTTCCGATGACGAAGAGATTACAGAATGCCACTGTAACTCTAAAATAGCGAAGGACCAGATTACCCTGGTAAGATATAACAGCAGAGACACAAGATGTCCTGCAAACAATCCTCTTACTGACTGAGGAAGATGAGGTCATAAGAATCTGGCTCTTTTGATGACCTATGTATGATACCGATGCGACTTACTAGTGATCGGTTGGAGTATGCGTGGTATATCTCATCTCCACAGGGCATAATAATGTTTGTAAAACATAAACCAACCGTGTAGCATATCTGCTTAGGTTGAACTACGAGGAACAATGTTTGGTGTTACATTGATTACATTAATCATCTGTTCAAATATTTTGTATACATGTTCTTTATATGCTTTAAAGAAATGACTGCTTAAGTAGAAGTTGCTTCACTTGTTATAAAACCTGATGTTGCATGATTTAAGTTACCTTGTCTATGATATTCCTTAATGTTATAATAAACCTTCTAGTCGAGAGTTATAACTCTCGCTGGGACAATTTGTACATTGTCTCACTTTGCAGACTTCAACTTTTTAGGTGGTCGTCGAAGACGAAGGTTTCCATTTAAGGATGAGCAACGACAGCAACAACAGTACCAAGGGCAGCAGTGAATCTCAGGTGGAGATACTGACTATTGAGTTATGTAGTGAGATAGTCCTATGCCGTCTCTGTACTCTCAGGTCCTAGGAGTTAGTGGTTTGAGATTTTAGTGTTGGCTCTTGAGATTTTTGGATCATGTTGTATATATAACTACTCAAGAAGTGGTTTAATAGAGATGTAAACTGTTCATTTTGTTTCTTCTAAAAGAAGTGTTATGGTTTCCAAATCTTGTCTCAAAAAGTTTTAATTTCTAGTAATTTTTCATATTCCGTATCTAATCGAACGATTCACTGAGTTTATATTGTGGTTTTCGAGATCGGAGCCCACACCAAGGCTGATCCATCGCTTTCCCATGTGATGTTCGCCGATGATCTACTTCTTATGGATGAAGTGTCTACTACTTAGGCCTCTACTATCAACAAGGTCCTAAATGAATTATCATTAATGTCTAGTCAAGTTGTCTCAAAGGAGAAATCCTACTACTTCTTCTCTCCCAACACTACCATAGCAGAGAAGCAAGTCTTCTGTCGTCACATCGATATTTCTAGAATGATTGATTTGGACCGTTACTTAGGCATCCCAGTTCTACACCACAGGGTGAACAAGAAAACACATTCCCATATTCTGCAATCCATTAGGGGTTGCATGGACAGTTGGTCATCCCGACACCTATCTCTTACAGCCCGCATCACCCTTACAAAGAGCTCTCTACAAATGATTCCTTTGTACACTATGCAGACTATGAAACTCTCCCCGATGCTCTGTGATGATATCAACAGACATATCCAGGATTTCATTTGGTCTGGTGGTGGTGAACAAAAGAAAATCTCTTTGGTATCGTGGGAGAAATTGACTAGAAGTAAGTCACTCAGCGGACTCGGGATCAAGGCCGCTAGAGATCAGAATGTGGCGTTGATGATGAAGAATGCATGGTAGTTCCTTAATAACTCTCCATCCCAGTGAGTTGTTGTGATACAGAATGAATACATGCGGCATGTGACAGTGTCAAAGGCATCAGGCTCCTCGGCATGGTCCTTTATCAAAATCCACCTACCTAAACTCAAAGCTATATGTCATAAGACTATAAACTATGGTTCCAACACCAATGTCTGGCATGATAAGTGGCTGATAGGTAAGTCAACAATTGATACTGCCCCCAACACCCTTGTCCCTGAATATCTCAAGGACCTCACTATGCAATGCATGTCACTTCCCTCAGGTGCATGTGATTGGGAGTTTATCTAGGTGTATCTCCCCCCCTGCATCATGGCCCCTAATCAAGTATGCTAGCGTACCCAAAGATGACACAGGGTCAGACATATGGTCATGGCCTTTGAACCCCATAAGTGAACTCTCAGCCAGCATGATGTATACCTGGATAAAGGGACACCACACCTTGATCATCTTTGGCAACTGGAAGGTGGTCTGGTCACTCCCACTTTTGTTGAAGCAACACACTTTCATCTGGCTACTCAAGCATCACACCCTTCTCACTAACGTGGAGAAGGTGCCTCGCCACATCCTCAGTGATAGTATCTTCCCCATCTTCATGAAGGAGCAGGATACTCTGACCCACTACCTACGGGAATATCTGACGAGCTTGGATGTATGGCATCTACTCAACATGGACTCTTCATTCTTTACACTATTTGTAGATGATTGGATAACTCATATCATTAACAGCAAAGATACTGCTAAAGCCATAACATTGCGCTGCGTCGGGTGTTGGACCATTTGGCATGCATGAAGCGACCATCTCCATGGAGGTAAACAAATTCCTCCTATTTTTATAGTGTCTCTCATCTGAGAAAGAACCAAGTCAATGCTCTCCGTCAATGAAGGCAGCACACCCACCTATGTCATGGAGGAACATCCTGCCCCTCATCCTAAAATGCAACATCACCTAGTATTTTTCGACGTAACCTTTTAATATCACACACTCAAGATGGGCATCAGTGTGCACACCATTGATGGCAATGGAGTTTGTCTTCTGGGCTCTGGCGCATACGGCTATGTTACATTAGCCCTTGAGGTGGAGATCAAGGGCATCATACATGCTATGTTGATCTGCATCAATATGATATGGAACGCCCTTATCATCCTATCCTACTCGTCATTGGCTATTAACTTCCTACAACATGCATCCTCATCTGCCTGCAATCTTTAGCCACTGAGAAGAGAGTACTATCATGCCCTTCTTTTGCTGCCAGATCTATAGTTTTCATTCATTAGCCACAAGCATAATCATGCGGCAGACGTACTTGCAAAACACTCTATGTACTCTTCTACCCAATTTAGTTTCTATTCCAAAAAGATAGACTGGCTATCTAAGTATGTTAACATTCAACCTCATCTGATTTGACCCGTTATAGAGAACATAATGAATAAAAGCTAATCTTTATAAGTTTCAAAAAAAAGGAGAAGACTTGCTTTTAAAAAAGGATGTACGGATAAAGAGAATAAATATATTAGAAAAGGGTGTGCCTATTGTGAATTCTTGACTAAATATCATTATTTTATTGTAAAGAAGTCCTAAGATTATTGATCGAACTGACTCTACCCTTGGAGGATTATCTACCATACTACAATCAGAAAAAGACTACACATATTAAACATAGTAATACTACTACCATGAATCACTACAAAAAATATATGTCACTTCTGAGGGGTACTATAAGGATCGACATAGTTAATACATTCATTTAGTTTCACTAACAAAAATTGTAGCGAGCGTAAGACACGTGGGGTTGAGTGGTTTTAGGTTCTAGAAGTGGTAGTTTTTGGGGATTTTGAGAAGTTTTTTTTTGGGGGGGGGGGGGGGGGGCAAATGTGTTTTTGGGGATTACAAGACACAGGTAGGTAGCAGGTGGCATGTAGACTAATTTGAGTGATGTGTGGAAATAGAATGAGTAGGAATGAGAGAAAAAGAAGGATAAAGTAAGTGAACCCCTCATTTTATAAGGAGAAAAAATACCAAGGAGGAAGGAAGTAAAGGGTGGAGATGGTGAAGTAAAGGGACAAAGAGAAGAAAAGTGAGGAGAGAAGTAAAAAAGGAAAGGAGAGAAGCAAGTGGCATGAAAAGACTAGAGATATGATAAGAGAAGTATTAAGACAAGAGGAGGGAAGGGAGGTATGAAAAGGGATTAGATGAGAGAAGTGAGGAAGAATGTAAATGGAGGATGGGAAAGAAGTGAGGATGATGGGAAGTGAGGATGGAAGTGATGAGAAAAAATCAGACAAGTGAGGAGAGAAGTTATGGGGGAAGTAGATGGAATTGAAGGAAGTAAAAAGAGGAGAGGAGGGAAGTGCGTAGGGAAGTAAAGGGAGGTGTTATGACCCCACCTCCCGATAACCCCCAATTAAGGGAAACTGAGAGGTCAAAGTCGCATCCATAACTTCCGGATCAAAGATTCGGCATTTAACCAAGAACAATTATTAAATTTTAACAGACTAAACTGGAAAGCTGTAAGAAAAAAAATAAACTTTTGCATACCTTTTTGAAAACTTGGATCTCTAAACTTCTATCCACTTATGGATTCTACTCTAACTAATCCTCCTTATATTTTACTTCATGTATTTCACAATATGACAATTTAGTGTTTGTCCTTTTGGCTTGTACCTAAAATGCCGACAAACAAAACGTCGGTCAGTCGAAGCTGGTATGTGGAGGAAACAATAATCGTGCAATTATTCGTAACAATGTATTGCAAACAATTACCATTTAACAAACAAGTTTACATTTTAAATATAATTGTGCGATTCATGCATTCCCTATCCTCTGTGTTGTCCCTGCAGTGGACCTGGATACTACTTTCCTTACAGTAGATCCCCATTAAACCCCTCATGGTCCCACCCATAGGTGAACTAGTTTATAGGGTTGAGTCACATGACACTACCCGTAAGTAGCCCACTCCTTAACTCATGGCATGCTAAAGGGTCTCATGGCACTACACTTGGTAGCCCAATTTCTAACCCACGATAACCTAGACCTTACTCTAGGTTACCCCTTTTTAGCCTTTACAAGCCACAGAGGTGGATTCAGATCTAAGCCAGTTATATATATATATATATATATATATATATATATATATATATATATATTCATAGTGATAATCATAGTCACTTTATAGTTGCATGAAATAAAAGGGCATCTAACATTTATTTTCAAGCAACCGATAAAACCATTCAGAAATCACCGTGAAACTAAAGTGATTATTCATAAGCATAACCACATACCTTATGCCATTGCAGAAACCATGCAGAATATGTCACATGTACTTCAAGAGTGTATCCAAACATCCAAGCAACAAGCATTCAACCAACATAATCTGAAACAAGCATACTATATATGTGTCACCATGTATTCGCATTACATTACTTAGATGTAGATGCGCTCCTAAACTAGGGTTTAGGGTTATCACATGCTTGGATTAGGGATTAGGGTTACAAACCCTAATTCCATCATATTATGGTTTCTAAACTTACAAATATCATTATACATATTAGATGAAACCCTAATCATCATCTTAAACATATAAGACTACTCATGATACCTATATCACATTACTACCATTAGTATTATATCATGATGTCTACATTGGTTTCAAACCCTAAAACAACATATATAAGATTACTATTCTGGAATCATCCATTATCCATCATCATCAAGGTTTTCCTTGTTAGACATGTCAAGATCAAGTATTAACATATCATAACTGAATATACCTAATTAAGCATCAGACTAAGGTAAATTTAGCTTTTCCCTTTATTCTAATCACATTAACACATGTATACTTTTAGAACAGGAAGCATTATCAAGTTCTAGTAGTATTTTATTTATATTCCTCTCATTTTTCTGAGCAAGTTTCATATATAACTTATTACAAACAGAGTTACAAATAATTAACTATAGATTTTACAAGATAGATCATTATTGACCAATTAGAGCATGCCACGTCAGCATATTACCTTTATATATCCTTCATTTTTGGTCGGCTCTCAAGAGTGAGGCAAAAGACTACTCTACCCTCTTCCTTGAACATGTTCCAGGGGGCATAATAGTCTTTTCATATTGACCCTTCTCCTTCCTCACGGAAGGAGGATCCCGTCCGCCTGGATCGTCCACAACCGCGGGGGTTCCTCTCCCTCCGTCCTTGCACAGCTGTTGCAGATCCCAGAACCTTCTGTGGGTCCCTATAGACTCCAAGACCTCCTCGGCCATAGCCCAACATCGCCCAGGCCAGCGACGCTCCTTCTCCATTGCGCCGACCCCTGCACGTCGACGGGCGCAGACACAGGTTCAGGGACAGCAAGGTAAAACCGCCAACTCCCTTCCTCTTCGCATTTCTGTGTGTGATGTTGACCTATCATCCATCACCGTTGTTGACACCCAGTGCTATTACTGACGCCCAGCGATGTTACCAACCCTGACTCCTCTTGCTGAACACCAGGGTTCGCCGCAAATGTCACCTCCGGCTCACCTCCATATCCCTCATCTGCTGAACTCTCTCTCTCTCATCTTATAACCTATGTGTATGCCTCTGTGTTGGTGTGCATGGACGGCGGGGTCCTGGGCGCCATCCTCGGTGAGGCAACTATCTCCTCACGCCAAGCATCCATGTCAAGGGCACCGTTGGCGCAGTCGTGCATGCACCTTCGTAGGCCGTTCCCAGCGCCCACCTTCTCTGCAACTAAGAGTTCCGACCCCTCCTTCCTATAGATCCTCATATGACGTTGTCGTTGCTTAGACTCCTTGGGTCTGCGGGGGTGTAGCGATGCTGCTACATAGGTCGTAGAGAAGGTCTGCCCACCGTTTCACATCTCCGTTGGCCTTCCTTGGACTTCAGCCCGACCCTTCTTCCTGACCTTTGTCTAGATCTCAGCTACGCATGGAGGAACAAGAACCCTTCACAGGGATCACCCTGGGTTATCGAGGCTACATTCTTTGGTGGCGAGGGCTCTCTGTACATTGCCTTATATACACCTCCTATGGAAACCCTACTGGTTCCCACGAAGGGGAAAAGCAATAGAGGGAGAGTGGCCCGTTGATCAGACCCACGATTCTTGTGGATGGAAAGTATCAAAAATTCATTAGGAAAACCAAATTTTATCTCATTTATCTTCTTTGAGTTTGGCTTTTAATCCATTGGTCAAGAAAATTACTTCCTTATAACAAAAGTATTTCTTTTTTTTATAATACCAAAAGTCATTAAATATATATATCACATTATCCTCTTACTTTGTATTATTTGTATTTTCTCTTTCTTCTTATTCATTGGGACTCCTTGGACCCCAAGAAATTCTATTATTTCGAAATTCTTTTTTAAGGACACTTATTACCCTTCAAGATGCATCTATATGCATAATTTCTCATTATCATGTTTATTTCTTATTAAAATATCTCTTTTTGAGGATTTCTCTTTATTTCATCTTTATTTTCCTCATTGGTATTCCATTTAACATTAGAACCCTCATGGATATGAAATTTCACCAAAAATAACTCCATTATACTTCTTTTCTCTTATTTTCCACATTTTATCATTGTTTTCAATTTCTTTCTTAATAAATAAATATTTAATTGGTCTTTTCTTGTTGCATTATCTATGCAACTTTGGACTCCTTGGAACCCAAGGAACCCAAGAGGCATGAAATCCTCTTTGGATTTGCCTTCTAGAGGTTTCTACATTTTTCTATTCTTAAAAATTCAATTATTCATTTACTAATTGAATTTCCTTGTTATTTGGGCCCAATAACCAATAAAGCCCACAACACAAACATCAAGGCTATTGTAAACAAAATCAATCTATTCAGACCAAATTATATCATTATTTGTTCAAATAGCTTTAATATGAGAAATTACATTACTCACCAAATGAACCCAAAGATTGGGGTTATAACAAGAGGAGAGGTGGGAAGTAAAATAAAGAGATGAGAGAAGTGATGATGGTAATGATGAGTATTGATCAGATAAGTGAGGAGATAAGTGAAAGGGAAGAGGAGGGAAGTAAAGGGAGGATATGAGTGAAGTGAGGAGGGAACAAAATTGAGGAGGGGAGAGAAGTGATGTGAGGAGATAATTTATGTGAAGAGAGAACAATGGGGCAAGAGGAATTGAAGAGGAAAGTGATGGTCGAGGAGGTAAATAAGAAAAGACAAGGAAAGTGATTAGGATAGAGGAGGGATGTGAGGAGTGAAATAATGGGATGGGTTTGATGAGGGAAGTGATGGGGTGGTGCAAGGAAGGGAGTGGACAAAAGTGAGGGACAAGGAGATACAAAGGAAAAAATGCGACACAAAGAGATAAAAATCGGGTGCAAAAAGGAAAACACACACACAGAATAGGTGCATTTCATGCAGAAGTGAGCACGTAATCTCCAAAATGATGAGCATATAGTAAAAAATAAAATGTATATGAGAAAATAAAAATTGGCATATTTCATACAAATTCATGCACGTAATCAACAAAAAGAGTCATCAAATCTCTAGAAATCATAAAAATATATGAACACATGAAGGAGGTGCATTGCATGCATAGCAATGCACGAAATTACCAAAATGAGGCACAAAATCTCGAAAAGGATTTGCACACAATTGGCAAAAGAAAATGTTGTAGAAAACAATTCATGTGTGACCACAAAAAAGGAGGCACAATGCATGTAGAAGCATGTGCAAAATCACAAAAATCATGTGTGAAATGTGAAAAAGTATGCACACAACATAAGAAAAATATGATTTGCATAGGTTCATGAGCCCAAGAAAGAGGTGACAAGATGTGTAATGGCCTTGTGAGCCATATGAATAAGTTGTTGCCTAATGAGAGGTGACAAGATGTGTAATTTCCTTGTGAGCCATATGAATAAGTTGTTGCCTAGTGAGAGGTGACAAGATGTGTAATGGCCTTGTGAGCCACATGGAATACTTGTACAACAAGTAAAATAAATACATGGGTCTGAGGACCTAGAGGTAATGATTATTTGTTATAGAGATAATAATGTTGTGTGATGATCCAACGGTTTGAATACCTAGATTCAGTAATCATAATAATGATGATGTGAAGGGAAGAGAACTCCCAGTACTATGATGAGGGACTGAGATCCCGAGTATCATGTGTCTTAAAGAGTTGAAAAGTATGTGATAAGTGTATTACACCTTTCTTTGTAGCATTGTTTTGATTAATAATGATAACTTGTTTAATGCTAAAAGAATGGTGTAATACATGTAATACATCATTAGGAACTATAAAACGTTGCCATGACCATAGATCCATCATCATCAGAATTTGATGAATGGTGAAACAGGTTCCCCGTGGCATAACCTGGAATGAATATTTTTGAATATGTGGAGGCATGGAGCCCAAGTGTCCATGAAACAATAATGTCATAAGAATGTCTCAATAAGAGCATTGTGAACTGACCTGTAGCTCAGAGCATGGTTCCCTAGTGACCATGGCTCAAGAGCATGGTGCCTATGTGACCATGGCTCAAAGTATGGTGCCTAAGTGACCATAACTCAATAATTGGGGATGGTTGTCGTAGATGTTTACCCTAAGAGAGCACGGTTGACTTTGTATCTCTAAGCAAGGATGCCTACATACCCTGGCACAGCTATATTGCTGCTGATACAAGATGTCCTACTAAGCCTAAGTGGTCTTGTACTGACTGAGACAAGGGAGGTCATGGTAATCGGCTCTTCCATTGACCTTGTTTGGTACTGACTTGTGAGAAGTTTGAGGTCAGTTGGAGATGAACGGGGTATGATTCATTTCCTCAGGGAATAAGTGTGATTGTAAAACATGTTCAGCCGTGTAGCTTATCTACTTAAGGATCGAATACGGAAAACATTATTTGATGTGCAATACAGTTATACATCTTAAATTGATAGATTTTATATATGTTTCATTACATTCCTTGCAAAGCAGATAGATGATTTATAACTCTACCATGGGTATATGCAATGTTCTCCTTAAGAAAAGAGATTATCTTATTCTATTCATACAATGATTAATCCTACCTATTAAATATAAAAGAACCACTACTCAGTTTTATAATGTTTATCTGCAATAATAATATGATCGGAGGAAAGTTATATCTCTCACTGGGATAATTGTCTCACCCTGTGGGATCCACAATTTTTAGGTGGACAAGCACGAAGCGGTGGGGATCTTTCTGCAGGGGAGGAACAACAGCTGAGGCAGTAGTGACAGCTCATGTTGAGTGTATTGTTTGTCATGTCTTGTAGATAGAAGTCCCATGTGTCGTCTATGTACTCTCAGGTCCTTGGAGTTGGTTCGTAATGGTTCCATGAACAATCCGATATTTTGGCTTGTATGCCTCAAAGTTTTATGTTGCTCCAATATGTGTTTTGATAGAGAAATTGTTATATGTTGTCCTCAAGATGAAATCAAACAATGTTTTACAATGTAAATCATAAGATGTATGAGTTTTGGACCTTTCAGTAAAGGTTTTATGGACAAGGATCTCCATGCAAAAATGGTTTTAAATTTTAGTGATTTTTGTTAATTCGTTGTTTATGTTTATTCTGCTTAATCAGTAATGATTTGTTTGTCGGTTTGATGATGATCATTACAAGTTTGGTATCAGAGCTTAAGGATCGTTGAGTCTACAGAGACATAGGACTAAGGTATTGAGTCTGTGTTAGTGTCCTCCATTATACCCTATAGTGACTTTTGCTTATGCAGAAGAAAGGGTAAAGTTTATAAATGATTGGGGAACACAAGGAACACATTGCTGAGAGCAATGTTGTTGCACCAGGAGAGGGCGGAAGGGATCAAGAAAGAGAAGGATGAGTTCCTAAGAATTCTCATCTTGACCCAATCAGGATAGAGAATCCTGCTTTTTATGCTCTTGTGAGGCAAGTTAGTACAACATTGATGCATATAGTAGACTGGATACTAGCATTACAACTGAGGTTATCAGTCCTCAATATAGAAACTTTGGGTTTTGAAAAGGTTCCAAAATGACATAGTCATGTTGGAACAATGGAAAATGTGGGAAGGATTGACATATGGTAAGAAAGTAGACTCTTCCATAAATATAGACAGATAGTACATCTGTGATGGTAGTACCCAAGGAAGGGCACTAAGTTGAGAATGAAGGAAAGGTCTCTAAAATTCTTGGGGCATTTGCCTAGTTGTTCTAAAAGCCAAAGTTTTTGGTGCCACCAGTGCAATAAATGCCTAGTGCACCAGGGCAGTAGTCATTATGTGAGGGCAAAAGTCCTAACTTTCCACTTATAAGAACTTTTGACTTAGCATTTACATCGGTAATAAGACCGATAAGAGCATGGTACGAGGACAATACATGTTATAGATATGGACATGTTGAGCATACTAAACTCTTTTCTTTGAAAAGAATGGAAGAAATGACTCAACAACTGAGGCAGACTCAACATGGCTTATGAAAGTTACAACCCAATAATGTAAAGAGGTAAAAGCAATAACCTAAAATAGCTAGACTCTATGTGTTGAGTCAACCTGAAGCAGTGGATGACCGCAAGGCGTAATAGTCAGATAGAGCTTTTTCATTTCAATATGTCTTATCTTGATGTTATCTGATAATCATAAAAAGGGTTGTTGTTATGGACCTCCTTATTGATTGCCCTATGGGAACATAGGGAAGAAATGATGAGAACTAGAATTTATATTCTGTTTAGTTTTCTTTTAAATGTTCTATAATTGCTCTTATCTATGTAAAAGAGGATAAGGTATATATGTGATGCCTAGAGAAAATCCAGGGATGCTAAGTCCTATGTTCTTGAAAGTATGAAAAGTAAGGAATGTGATAGTAAACAAAGTGCATACTACCTAATCTTAGTAATTGTATACCCTGGCCAGGTATTCAACTATTGAAGATACGGTGAGTATGGAACTCTTAGATTGTTATCTTTCTGATTACTCTAATCAAGTAGTCATTCTGAAACAATCTAGTGAGTATAACGAAACTAGAAATATGGTATGGATATTTGTATCACATCCTAAGTGAAAGAAAGTGGGATCTGAGATGATCTCAGATCAATCTGTGTGTATGAGAAAGTAAAGAGTATAGTGTTGGTATGTATGCCCTGAGAGCCAATCATGGGATGATTGGTGGGATACATTAAGATTGATTTGATAAACATATAAGGAAAGCTTCCAATTCTTTCTAGTTCAGTCATATGAGATAGTGATAGAACAAATTGAATGTCTAGAGAATGACAGTACTCAATGACGTATGTTTTCAAGTTGAGGACCTGAACGATGAAATCATACGGATGCTAAGAGTTTGTACATTCTTTTTATGTCCCTAGTCGGATGTCATTGTGGAAGGTAGATAGACAGCAATGACACACAAGACTAGATTGTGGTGTTGGTTGATGACAGAATCTCATTAGTCATGATATAGAGATATCAAACCAAACACATAGGTACTTGTTAGAGAACAAGTGTACCGGACAGACCCACCGTGAGTTTGACACATGGAACCATGACATGGTAGTCACAGTCAGTACTCACAGTGACGGTGGTGAGTGTGATTCTTTGACCTGAAATCACTACACTCAACACATGTCATTGGGTACACTTTGACATCATCACACGCAGTCCTGAAACATGGGTTGTTATAAAGGTGATGATTGGGTGGCTTTGACACATGGGGCTTTTGAGGGGTGAGTGATAGATATGGGATTTGTCCCTCCTGAGGGAGTATGATATCCATAGCCACTTGATGAGTAGGATTGAGAAAGGTGTGCACGCATGTGTGAATCGGTATGTGATATTGATGTCATACATATCTCTTCCAATCTACTCTGAGATCAAGAAAGTGAATGAACGTTGACAGGATGATTGTTCCATGCCTCGAGTTCATTTGGGATATCAGTGACAAAGGAATTATACATTCACTGTAACACCATTCACGGATTGTAGGATTGAAAGTTGTTCTCCAACTTTCTATTTCACTTGGGTAGCATTGATGTGTGACTAGGCACCACTCTTTGCTTGTGAAGTCATAAGTGTTATGGACTTTCACTGCCAACGTGAAAAGGACCTGCAGGGTCACACACATAGGATTTAACCTGGAAGAGGAGTTTTGTCCACAAACAATGTTTAGATTGATTACTAAAGCAGTTTAGTAGTTCGATTAAACACTCAATCAATTGATAGCTCAGTATCATAATGTTCAAGGTGTTGGACTGATTGATTAGAGTATCGGATTGATTGAAACTGTAATTGACTGTTTCTGCACAATTTGCACTCCCAACTGATCAGCTCATGTGATGAACCGATCGACTGAGCTTGGTGAACCGATTGGCTCAGATGGTGAGTCAATCGGCTCATGGATAGGGTGAAACGATTTCTTCAAGTGTTGAAATGATCGTTCAAGTGGTCCAACCGAGCAAGTTGGGAAAGTAGGATTGGTGAGAAATTTCCTTTTGTTTCACTTGCCCAATTTGATTGGAACAAGGATTGGTATTTGGTACCAATTAGAAACAAAAGAGGAAAAGTCAATCGGGAACTGATCAGGACCACGAACGACCGGTTCATAAGTGAACTGACTGTTTCATGGGTCCCAACCGGTCGGTTGAGGTGTCAACCGACCGGCTCAGGTCTCCAACCGACCATTTCAGAATAGAAACGATCGGTTCAGGTTGCGGAGTTGGTTGTTCTTTGTGGAAAATCTTGAACCCTTTTACTCCTACTTTAGTCCCACATTGCCTGGGAACCCTATCCCATGACCCTCCTATATATAGGGGTATTGGGGGCTTCTCAAAGTACAACTCAGTGCAACCAGTTGCTCTGTAAAGTTGTCGTTCTCTCTGGTTTTGGTAACCGAGAGAGCCCAAGCAAGTGCTACTCGATGAGGGAGGCACAACAAGGGAAAGACAACTTCAGAAAGTGACTGGTGGCAGGAGAGTGTGTAAGTGACTAGTACACTGACAGGAAGGTTTGACTCATTCCAATTCCTTGTGAGACAAGGAGATTGGAGTTCCAGGTGGTCCGTGTGGACTACTTCAGAGGTGGGAGATTTCTGCCGCTCGGAGGACAGTTGTCAATCCCGACAGTCCCGGTGAGACCAGGAGTCGTCAGTCCCGGTGCGATCAGGAGCTGCACAGACACCGTCCAAGACCGGAGGTGAAGACCGTGCAAGGGGCGAGGTATTGTCGCTGAGCAAGCCTCGTGACAAGGTATGATTCCACAAACCATCCTTTCCTATTGTATAGACATTGATGTGTTTCCTTGTTCTGGGTTTGGGAGGAGAAATTTTTTTTTGTTTCTGATGCCTTCTCTATCTCCCCTAAAAACCCAACAGTGGTATCAGAGCCACGTCAACTACTCTATACTTTAGGATTATTGATATGATCGATTTTGGTTTGTCTCCTTTATTTATTGCATACGATGCGAATAAAATTGGCTTTATGCATGTCCAATCCTAAATCCACAAATCCCAATTTACATATATGATATGTATTATGAATGCACTCGATATGCGTCGCCCTTAAATGAGTTTTGTGGTGGATGTATAGCGTGGTTATGGCTAATAAACCCTATCTGTGAATGGTTGTATGTGGTTGCTTACATCTCGGTCTGTGCACTGATTCCCTTTCTCCTATTCCTGATGTAACTCGAAATAATTCGAGATTTCTTTCCTACCTTTGCTCCCCTCGAATGTAACTCGAGGTTTCTCTTTTTACAATGTAAAATAGGATATATTTTATTTCCTGTTATGTCAAAGAATGGAGGACATCCTGACGACAGCTGTAACGATCGGTTCAAGGCGTGAACCGATCGGTTGATGTTCGAGACGATCGGTTCAAGGAGTGAGCTGATCGGTTGATGATCGGTTCGAGGAGCGAGACGAGCGGGTGGCGCCCATGATGAGATGCACGACGACCAGGCGAACCGATTGGTTGGAGGAGCCAACCGATCGGCTGGTGGCACCCAGCCGACCGGCCTGATGGCGAGCCGATCAGTCATGTGATGAGTTGATCAAACCCAGAAAGGCAAAGCACAGAGTTCATCTTGTACAGGTTGCATGTGATGTAGACCTAGATGACTGTGATTCCTCTTGGCTCGAGGAATCACATTAGGATGGCCATAATCATCGCTTTTATCATTTCGCATGTTTTCTGTGGGATATAGCATGTATATGATACGTACTATATATTGTGGTGATTGGATATGTATATGTATATAAAACTAAATCCCTCATTAAATATTAAGTTTTAGATGCCTTCCAAATCTGACACACGTGAAAAGCTCGATCGACCAAGTGTGGGCACGCCCTAGCGTGGTGCACCGTCTATCTCATGGAAGCGTGAAGGATGGATATGTGGGTCTGCCCTAGAAGGGTGCATATTCATCGTGTTTTCTTTGGGTCGGACTTAACAAGGTGATCTAGATGGGATCTAGTACCTTGAGGCATGGAGGTGGTCATGGCAAGGATTTGCATATGACATCTTGTCAAGAGTTGCATATGATGCAATTGGCAAGAGTTGCCTACCTGAGAGATCTAAGTTGTGGGTGACAGCCCTAGCTGGTCCATGACTTAGAGGATTTCAGGATCTTGCCCACTAGAAGGTTGTACGTTGCAATCTTCTGAATTGATGGTGAGGGCTATCAATTTGAAGTAAAATAGTGGGAGCGATAATTAATTAAAGGCCTAATTATATCGTCAACTTTTCAAATCAATCAAATAAGTCAAAAATGAGTTTTTGGACTAAAATTGCATATTTCCTTTTGTAGTACAAATGGCAACAAACCACAATCACTTTTCTTTGCGATCCATCCTGGAAAAGGACAAGTTAAATGAGAATAATTTCCACAATTGGTTAGGACGTTGAGAAGCGTTCTCAATCAAAAAGAGAAAGCTCTAAGTACTAGTTATACCAGAACCAGATGAACTTGATCCTACTACATCAATGGTTGAAAGTATGCTTATGGAAGCATACCGAGGATGACATTGATGAGGAGTGGTTGATGTTGTGTTCTCTGAACTATGAGTTGCAGAGACAACATGAGACATATGATGTCTCCAAGACATTGTCCTAGTATGTCATGACAGAAGGAGATCCAGTAAGGTATTCACACACTCAATATGATTGGGTATGTGGAAAGACCTGACTAAGAAGGATTCCCTCTGAGCCAATAGTTGGCTATTGGTATGATACTGCAAATGTTGCGAGAATCATACAGTTCATGATAAACTACAACATGAACAACTTTGATAAGTGTTGGCAAAGTTATTGGACATGTTGAGGATAGTAGCGGAAAATATGAAGAAAGACTAACCCTAATCTTTGATGAGATCAATGAAAGGTAAGTCTTAAGGGCAAGGGCAAGGGCAAAGCAAAGAAGTGTTCTGATGCTAGCCAGCAACCCAAACCGTCTTCAACCTCAAGGCACATGGGGAAAGGGTGTATGAGGGAATTTCCCTATATATCTGGAAGAACAAAAGAAGATGGAGGAGGGGATGAAGATCTCCACCTAAGGTATCATGAAATGAATCACTTCTTTATCTGAGGTATATGATACCAAGATATGGATATGTCATATATGATATGCAATATCCACAAAGAAGTGATGGCCTTTGTGAAAGGACCAAGAAAGGAGTACCCATCATTGGATCAAGTGTTGCTGCCATAGATAGGAGTACTTTTCAATTTATTTCAGCCTAAAGGGTACGAAATAGAGTTGAGAACTACTATTTCATATTTGCCAATAGATAGAAACACTTTATTTTTGCATATTGTATGACAATGATGGCAGTCAATAAAGAGATGTTTCAATTTATAAAGATATGATATTTGTGGAAATGCCTTGTTTATCTTGTGGTATTTGATATGCATAAGATAAAATGATACCTAAAAGTTATATATAACTCAAACAACCAAATTAGCAACAATCATGAGAAATTCATTTCTAGTTTCCATGTGATGGATAAATCTAGACTCTTTTGGTTAAAGAACCAGTAAGAGACATGAATCTCTTGGACATGATTAATCAATCTTCACTAAAGGTAGTGGGAGAATGATTATCCTATTAGGTATGATACATGTGATGTATTTACATACCTATTGGAACAACTGCTAATACTTCAAATGGTGTTTAGAGAAATACCAACATGAATATCTTGAAGTGTTCAAGATTATCATAGATGAAGTACAAATTGGTAAAGTGTTAATTCTTGATGAGATCAATGAATGAAATACTTGGACCAAATGTTTGAGATCCTTATGAGTGATTATGATAGTGTATCATAGTGAACTCATGATTAAGGCATGGTGATGTCTAAATCAAGAAGGAATCATACTCTAAGGAGTTAGAGAATGATTATCAAATAACTCAATTCTTCTTAATAAAATAATACCCCACACTAATAAAGGACATTAAGAATCACAAGGAGTTGTAAGTTCTTATATCCTTGACAGATACACCTCAATTATCTATGTGATGAGTTGTTCATGTGATGAGTCAACTATCCAGATGAATATGAAGAACCAAATTTTGAGTTATGGGTTATGACCATTACATCATAAATGATATCCATGTGAACCATAAGGTATGACCTTGATGGTAGCACCCATTGGATGAAATCCATAAGTGCAAATGAATCTTAAGTGTTAATATACATGGATAACATTTTGAGAAGGATGATGCTTGTTGATTGCAACTTAATGACTAAGAATTTGACATATGGATACTAAAACTGCATTCCTATGAGGAATAAAATAAGGATGTGTACGTGACACAACCTATAAGGTTTATGAATCCACTAATGCAAATGAAGTCTATAAGTTACAATGGACTAATCAATGTGATTGATTGAGTACAAGCAACTCAGAATTGGATCTTTACTTTGATGATATAGTCAAAGGGGTTTGACTGATATGTCTAAGATAAAGAAGGATCTGTGATTTAGTGGGAGCGTATTCACATTCCACATGTTGATGTGAAATGGAAATGTTCTAGAATGGAAATCCAAAAGTGGAAATTATCTTTAAGGAAGATAGAGATGTTTCCTATGTGATAGGAACAGATATCTATAGAGATAGTTCTCGAGAACCTCTTGACATGGAAAAGAGAAAGCATTCATTGGCAATTTGTACTGAAGGGTTCAGTATGCACATATTAATTGGGAGAAAACTTGTCCATGTTACATGGAGTTAGTATCTCAAAGCCAAGTGTCAAATTCTTATGAAGAATGGGAACACTAAGAATAGATATGGATCTATCATGTATGTAATTATCCCATTATCTTGCATGTATCGACATGGAAAGAACAAAAATGCATTCATCATCTTGTATGTATGACATGGCAATATGATGTGCTCATCCTGATAACTCGTATGTGAGACATGACGAGTGGATGTCTGTCTACTTCCAGTAAGGGTTACTGGAATACCATGAGAACTTGATAAGTACTAGAGAAGTACTAGTTCTATGGAGATAAGGAAGAGTTCAATGTAAAGAGTTACATTGATGTGAACTTCTGAAAGGACAGAAAATTAATCGCAAGTTATATATAAGATATATAAAAGTGAAAGTTTGTTGATAATTGGAAGTGTTCCAATAAAACCATTTAAAGGGAAATTCCGAGTATCTGTGTATTAGAGAACAACAGTGGATACTATATGGATCTGGAAGTTCATGAGATGAACTTATAGATATTCCGCTCATTGATGACAAGTATGGAATCCTTAATCATGCAATGTGGCTAAAGGTTAGCAAAGGAATACAAGATCGCATATTACGGCAACTCCATCTCATATGTGTGACGTACAGCGAAGAGATGTGGGACATGCAATTTATACTGACTTTGGCAAGGTGTTGCCATAACTCACTATGTTCTCACTAGAGCACAATAACATGTGGGACATGTTTGAAGATCACTATGAATATGATTCAAGGGTGATTGGCTCACAGTGCAAGTGGGAGTCTGTTGGTATGTATGCCCTGAGAGCCAATCATGGGATGATTGGTGGGATACATTAAGATTGATTTGATAAACATCAAAGGCAAGCTTTCAATTCTTTTTGGTTCAGTCATATGAGATAGTGATAGAACAGATTGAATGTCTAGAGAATGATAGTACTCAATGCCGTATGTTTTTAGGTTGAGGACCTGAACGATGAGATCATATGAATGCTAAGAGTTTGTACATTCTTGTTATGTCCCTAGTCGGATGTCATTGTGGAAGGTAGATAGACAACAGTGACACACAAGACTAGATTGTGGTGTTGGTTGATGACAGAATCTCATTAGTCATGATATAGAGATATCAAACCAAACACATAGGTACTTGTTAGAGGACAAGTGTACCGGACAGACCCACCGTGAGTTTGACACATGGAACCATGACATGGTAGTCACAGTCAGTACTCACAGTGATGGTGGTGAGTGCGATTCTTTGACCTGAAATCACTACACTCAACACATGTCATTGGGCACACTTTGAAATCATCAAACGTAGTCCCAAAACATGGGTTGTTATAAAGGTGATGATTGGGTGGCTTTGACACATGGGGCTTTTGAGGGGTGAGTGATAGATATGGGATTTGTCCCTCCTGAGGGAGTATGATATCCATGGCCACTTGATGAGTAGGATTGCGAAAGGCGTGCACACATGTGTGAATCAATATGTGATATTGATGTCATACATATCTCTTCCAATCTACTCTGAGATCAAGAAAGTGAATGAACGTTGACAGGATGACTATTCCATGCCTCGAGTTCTGTTACAACCCCAAATTTTGGGTTCATTTGGTGAGAAATGAAATTTCTCAAATTAAAGATATTTGAACGAATAATGAAATAATTTGCTTCAAATAAATGAATTTCGTTCACAATAGCCTTGATTGGTTGCTTGGTGGGCTTTATTGGCTATTGGGCCCAAATAACAATGAAATTCAATGAATAAATGGATAATTGAAGAAAAGAAATATGTAGAAATCTCTAGAAGGCAAATCCAAAGAGGATTTCATGCCTCTTGGGTTCCTTGGGTACCAAGGAGTCCAAGGTTCCAAAAAGAGAGCAATAAGAAAAGAAAAGTTTAATTAAGTATTTCTTTATGAAGAAAGAAATTGGAAAATAATGATAAAATGTGGAAAATAAGAGGAAAGAGGCATAAATGAGTTTTCTTGGGGAATTTTCGTATCCATGAGGTTGCTAATAATAAAAGGAATGCCAATGAGGAAAATAAGAGAGAAATAAAAAGAAATCCTCAAAAAGAGATAATTAAATGAGAAATAAACAAGATAATGTGAAAAAAATGCATAATGATGCATCTAGAAGGATAATAAATATCCAATAAAGAGAATTTCCAAAATAATAAAGTTTCTTGGGTGCCAAGGAACCCCAATAAAGGAAAAGGAAGAGAAAATACCATAATTATAAAATAAAGAGATAATGGGAATACATAATCCATTAATTATGTAAATTTGATAAAAGGAAGTATTTTCCTAAGGATATATAAATATCTATATATATTCGTGGCCAATAGATTAAAAGGCAAATAAAGAGAGTGAAGGAGAGGAATTTCGAATTTCCTAATATCCAAGTAATATGAAATATCTAAGAGAGAGAGAGAAAGAGAAAGAGAGAAGAATTGCTTCTCCTTGAAGGAAATGATTCCCATTAGAAGAGGGACTTCGTTTCTTTAAGGAAAGCCATCCTAGGGCTTCGTTTCTCTTCCCTATAAAAGGGGTAAGGTCTTGGTTCGAGTTCTGGAAAGAATCCCACGCAGCAATCCCCTTTCTCCTTCTTCCTTCACGTAAAACCCTAACCAAGATGGGAAATGTGACCCGGGTTCAATGGGGAACTGTTAAGCAGTCTTGTTGGTTGCGAGATACTCTCACGAAGGCCTAGTGATGTTCTGCCTTCATCCCTGTACCCCCATCACCACGTAGCACCTGTTGGAGGTCCAAACCTTGGCCGCAAGTTGCAGACCTGTTGCCCATGAAAGAGCTGCCTATGCCATGATCTGGGCGGTGCCCCAGGTGAGCCCAAGGGCGGCGGAGGCAAGGGAGGCACTTCCGGTGAAGATCTGGTCCTGAACGGAAGGCTAGAGCCGCGTGGAAGCTGCTCTATCGTAGCTAGGGCAGCGCTGCTTCCGCGGATCCAAGGAAGAAGAAGGCCTGGGCGGCATTAGACCATGCTACCCCTCAGCGCGCCAAAGAGGGACCTCTTAAGTGGAGGGTAAAATCGACATTCGGTTATAAACTAAAGGTGGGCCGCGTTGCATGAGCTGGATGATGTGGCGCCATCCGATTG
Source organism: Alisma plantago-aquatica (assembly GCA_963693085.1). Taxonomy (NCBI): domain Eukaryota; kingdom Viridiplantae; phylum Streptophyta; class Magnoliopsida; order Alismatales; family Alismataceae; genus Alisma; species Alisma plantago-aquatica. The sequence goes on from OY856411.1 coordinate 766,288,591, forward strand.
GTCAAGTAAGTGATTTAATGCAAAAATCATAGCTAATAAACCGTAGCTCGGATTAAAACAAGTTTTATATGAAAATTGATCCTCAGAATGAGAGGAATTCAAATAAATTAGGTTTGAAGTCTGATTCTAATTGCAATCCGAAAATTAATGGAAGTAATCATCTTTAATACTTTAATGATTAAGAAACTCTATTTTGAGATGATTATTGTAGTTAGTAGAGTTTAATGGATCACTATAGTGGATAATAACCTATTAATGGTAAAAAGGTACTTTAAGATCAAAAATGATGATCTTTGCACGTAATTAGGTTAATTTGGAGTTTATGTGCATAAATATGCGTGAAATGTGAAAAGTACATAAAGTTATCATCTTTAATGAGTAAATTAAGGAAAAACCCTTAGATGGACTTAATGATGTTATTCAAGTTGATATTAACCTGTTAATAAATAAAAGAGGAAATAGGATCTAAAAAGATGATCTTTTTATATAATTGGCTTAAGTTAGGGTTTCATGCATGATTATGCATTAATGAGCTTGAAAACCCTAATTTAGGAGAATATGTCTTTTAATGGGTTTAATTGTTCAAATCCATAAATAAATAGGGATATGATGATCCTAAGTCAATTTGGGCGTTAAAGTGAATAGTTTGAGCAATTAGGGTTTATATAAATGGAAAAGAGTATTTTTTGTGTTTGTTGATCTAAAAGAGATAAAGTTCGAGAAATTGATCTAAGAAACCCTAATGAATATTAATGAGACCTCAATGCGGATTAAAACCCTAGAAAGAGAATCCAAATCAATAAAGTAGATTCTTGAAGAAATGTGTAATAAATAGAGTACATATTCTTTTTTAGGAATTATGTGATGATTGAATTACTTGCTTGGATCTGTTGATTGGCTTGATTATATATACATGAAGTATATGTTGAATAATCTGCATGACTCTTCCAATCAGGTATGTGGTTACGCTTAAGACTATACTGAATAGTTCCCCGAGAATTTTATCGATGTTTCCCTCAATACATGAATAAACTGTTGGATGTCTATTTATTTCATGCAACTATAAAGTGACTATGATTATCACTATAAATGAGTATATATAACTGGCTAGATCTGAGTCCACCTCTGTTACTTTGAAAAGGCTGAAAAGGGGGTAATCCTAGAGCAAGGTCTAGGGTACCGAGAGTTAGAAATTGGGCTACCTACGTGTAGTGCCATGAGACTCATTAGCCTGCCATGAGTTAAGGAGTGGGCTACTTACGAGTAGTGCCATGTGACTCAACCCTAGAAACTGGTTCACTTATAGGTGGAACCATGAGGGGTTTAATGGGGATCTACCATAAGGAAGGTAGGATCCAGGTCCACTACAGGGATAGTACAGAGGATAGGGTACTCATGGATCGTGGATGTTATATTTAAAACGTAATCTTGATTATTAAATGATTAATTTAATGATTGCATGGTTATCATAGTTGCAAGTTTATTGTTTCCCCCACATACCAGCTTCGGCTGACCGACGTTTTGTTTGTCGGCATTTTAGGTACAAGCCAAAAGGACAAACAGTAAATTGTCACATTGTGAAATACATGAAGAAAAATACAAGGAGGATTAGTTAGCATAGAATCATTAAGTGGATAGAAGTTAGAAATCCAAAATTTCAAAAGGTATGCAAAGTTTATTTTTTTACAGCTTTTTAGTTTAGTACATTAAAATTTGATAATTATTCTTGGTTAATTGCCGAAACTTTGATCCAGAAGTCATGGGTGCGGCTTCGACCTCTCGGTCTCCCTTAATTGGGGGTTATCGGGAGGAGGGGTCGTAACATTTGGTATCAGAGCCTGGGTTCCTTAGTTAACCATTAATACTTATTAAATTTTACAAACTCCATAGAACCCAAGGGAGTTATTAGAGGATTATCCGAAAGACGGAGGTGTCTAGAAAAGGATCACGACCGGGGGCTGGCAATATTTTCCTCTGCACCGCTAGTCAGAATACGAGGACTCCCGGATCCGTGTGACTGCCTGGCCAAAGTCTTAGGGTATGAATCGAAATAAGATACCTTTAAGACTTCTCATCTTATTCATCCCTTCTCATCACAAAAATTCTGATAAGGACCTAAAGGATTAGGGTTTTCTCTCTCCTCCTCCCCCTCTTGAGGTATGGGTAAGGTTGATAAGGTTTAAGGGATCCTCCACCACATTAAAGGAAATGCATGTAAATAAGATGTCATGGACATAAGCTTAATAGAGTAAGTGCAAATTAAAGGATATATACATGCTTAGGTCATATGACATAAGATGTAATGTCCTCAGAAGAGACCTGAGGATAGACCTCCTTAGCAGGAGGATGAGTAGAGAGAGTCGGTCTTGGAGATAGAGATCTCCATTGTAAGTAGAGACCTGGCACATCCTCTGAGGATGATGCTAACCCTAACCCTAAGTGATGGTTAGAGAGAGATGAGTTGGACCAGGTGTTTGAAAGGACATGCCTTTGGGATGCCATATGATCCACGGGTGACCTAGCACCTTTGGCAACCCAACCCTGAGAAGGGTAGTGCATGTTAGGGTAAAGGATAGCTCCTTCATAGATGAGGTTAGAGAAGAACCTAAGGAAACCCCATGAGCTTATATAATCATGGCTTAGTGTGCACCTAGAGCATGTCATGCAGTACATGTAGTAGGTCAAAACCCTGGCCAAGGAAGTGTGTTGGATAGCTGATGAGATAAGCATAAGGAATAACCTTGAGTAAACATAAGCATGGACATAGGCTTCACCAGGTAGGGATATGCTTGTGAGCTTGATCCAACTCCATGGAGAGAGGACATCTAGTGGTAAGGCTGGATGTGAAGTTAGCTCTAGAGAGAGAAAGAAGGACTCCAGTAAGAAGGTTGGAATCCTAGACTCTGGGATATGAGGAGAAGTCAGGAGTTGAGGATGATGTGACCTAAGTGAATGATAGGGGTCGTCACAAGCTTGATCCCTAGAGGTTGATGAGGTCTCGATTTCCAGGGGAGGAACCAAACCCTAGAGAGAGGATGAGGTTTCGGGCACTTATGAGCCTATGGTATGAGTGTTTACCTTCTGATAAAGGAAGATGATGTTCACCTATAGGTGAGGCCTTGTACCTTATGGTTTGTCCCTGAGGAGGATCCAACTCCAAGTGTTGCTCGAGTTGAAGGATGACAAAAGTGCACATTATGCCTTATGCAAGCTGGATTCATGGTTAAGAGATAGAGCATGTAGCTGGACATCAAGAACATGGACCTAGGGTTCCTAGTCCTGAGAGGGGAAGTGGTGTACCTAATGCTCATGATGAGAATTGAGTCACTATAGTTTCGAGCATGGTACTCCTCATGTATAGAGGACAAGGGAAGTCCCTTAAGTTGAAGGTATGTTTGATGAACCCCTCACAGCTTAGTGATGATGTGGGAAGATATGACCTTAATCTAATGTTAAAGAATGAGAACCCAGATAACCTAGCCTGGTATAGTGGTCTGCTTGTGCCTTAATAGCTTACTAGGGTTAAGCATATGGATGTAAACTCTAGACCTAAGAGATTTGTGACCTTGTTGTCAAAGATAGCTTCCTCCCATCCTAGGAGAGGGACCCCTTTGGTAGGGTGTATATCAGTTTTGTTGGTTTAAGATAACCTAAAGAGGTCTCATAGGATCTTGAGTACATGGTATGAGAATGAACCTATAGACCCATAGATATCCATCTCTAAGTGCATGAGGATGTGTTACCATGTAGGTAACTAGTAAGGGGCGTGACCAAGGTAGGCAGGTTGCCATGAAAGGATGAAGGTCAACCCATGAATGTAGAAAGAGAGATGATGAATATGTGGGTAAGGTTCTAAGTGAACATGTACTATTATGGAGAATCCTAAGTCTCTCCTAGGGCCAGGTAGGGATAAGACCGATGAAAGTAGGAGTTGCCTAATTCCCCAGTTGCACATGACCATAGGGTCGGGAGGTAACAACTATCATTGTCTGAGGGCCATGGGTTAGGAGATTGATCACCTTCATGAACTCATGGGACCCAAAGGGCAGATGAGTAGGGCACTCTCTTAATGCCTGAGGGAAGAAGGATAACCCCAAAAGAGCCGGTACCCTATAAACCTAGAGGAGATGACCAAGGATATAAACCTCAGTAGGTTCAAGATTAGGTTGTTATCATGATGTCTGTGATGTAGAGACATATGTGGCACGTTGCAACTTAGATGTAAAGGTGTATTGACAAGGTGGGATGTACCATCTCTACTCTTGGAATAGGAAGAACTCTGTATTTGGACTGCAGCCAAATGCTTATTTCCTCTTGTTATGGGGGTGAGAGATAGGCCATTACGCATGCCATACACCAAGGATAAGAGATGATGTAGATTGGAACGTCGCCACGAGAAATGGGGATAGAGAAGATAACCTACCCTGGTAAAGTGAATGATACATGGATGGTTTGCAAACACTAAGAGGAATGAGGTAGTCACCTTATGAGGATCGTTTTCATCATGAGCTATGTAGAACTTACAGGTTATATTAGGTTGAGTATGATCACCATGATGATAAAATCAGAGAGTGTTCTTAATGAAGTTAAACATAGAGTTTGAGGTGAGATGAGAAGTGCAATGCATGGAAGTGTATGTCTTCAATGATACCTAATACCTAAGGATGTTAAGTGGAATGGATGCTCTGGTTGAGATACATCTGACTTGTTTAACTAGAAGCTAGAAGAGGTTGATTGGATAACCCTAAGTTGGGAAAGGAGAGGTGTTTGGATAACACTCAGATGTAACAATATATGTTGGAAAAAAAATTAAGAATTGTTTGGTTAGCCAATCTAGTCCTTGATACAATGAAAGGGTGGTGGTAGAATCTCAAGTGCACTTCTTTGGAAAAGAAGGTAATGAAACCATGATGAGAATGGTTTAGGGTTTCTGAGGAATCTACCTTAAAGAATCATGACAATACATAGGATCATAACTTAAGATCACCATATACCACGGTACTACCAAGATAATAAGTGATAATGATACTTTAAATACCTACGATGAAGTTGCATGTGGTATATGGCCATGCAAGCCAAAGGTATAGGACGAACACCAGTACCCCAGTGCATTGATATAAAGGATACAAATTCTCCGAAAGGGAAAGGGAGTTCATCACAATGGATGTTGTAAGTCTCCCCTGGATCAAGGAAAGTCGAGATGCAATATGGGTTATGGTAGTTCGCCTTACCTAGATGACATGAGAAAGAAAGAGTTCTTTCAAGGAACAGATCTGGTTTGAACTACCCATGAGGAAGAGATGGTTCAACTATGAAGTGAGTTCAAAGGTTTTGAATTTGACCTAAAGTTCCCTTCCAAAAAGTGGAAGTAGGTACATGAAGAACTTAATGTTAGTGTAGTTTATCACCCCTAACTAAGGGTTAGTATGATCCAGACTAAAGGGTCTGATGAGACCATATGTGTTTGTTCAGGGTGATAGCTAGAGACAGTTCTTGTCCTATGAAAGATGTGATGAAGACCACCATAGCCTATATCGGGATTCTAGGAAGCTCTGTAAGGGAGGTTGTGTTGGTCACCACTTCAGTAAGGTGATGTTAGTGAAAGGACCACATGATGATTAGAAAAGGACCACAGTGCATGAAGACGAAAGTCGCTTTAATCATGCAATGGCTGAAAGGAGCCTAGAGACGAAGAGAGTCATGAGCAGATGCAAAGTAGACTAACATGCAGTGCACTGTGGGAGAATATAATCCGACCCCTCTGAGCTGCGGAGAGAGCTGAGTCCCCCATACATGGGTCCATTAGAGATGGATGGGTGGAGATGGTTAGGTTTTGACCTTACCCCTAAGGATAGAGTTATGTTAGATGTTTTCCATGTCCAAATTAGAGCACTATGTGAGATACCCTGACCATGTGTTGAGCAATGAACCTCGTGAGCCCCAAGGGAGGCTGAAATGGCCTGAGTCACCTGTGTAGTTTATAGACGCCATGATGAAAGAACTCAGAGAAAAGAATTTGTGATGATAAAGGTTCTTTGAATGTTCCATGAGTACGGTAAAGCCACATAGGGGCCAATGATGGACATGGTAAAGTCTTATCCTAAATTGTTTGTTTGCTTAATAGAATTTTGAGGGCAAAATTTCTATAAGAGGGGAAGGATGTTACAACCCCAAATTTTGGGTTCATTTGGTGAGAAATGAAATTTCTCAAATTAAAGATATTTGAACGAATAATGAAATAATTTGCTTCAAATAAATGAATTTCGTTCACAATAGCCTTGATTGGTTGCTTGGTGGGCTTTATTGGCTATTGGGCCCAAATAACAATGAAATTCAATGAATAAATGGATAATTGAAGAAAAGAAATATGTAGAAATCTCTAGAAGGCAAATCCAAAGAGGATTTCATGCCTCTTGGGTTCTTGGGGTACCAAGGAGTCCAAGGTTCCAAAAAGAGAGCAATAAGAAAAGAAAAGTTTAATTAAGTATTTCTTTATGAAGAAAGAAATTGGAAAATAATGATAAAATGTTGAAAATAAGAGGAAAGAGGCATAAATGAGTTTTCTTGGGGAATTTTCGTATCCATGAGGTTGCTAATAATAAAAGGAATGCCAATGAGGAAAATAAGAGAGAAATAAAAAGAAATCCTCAAAAAGAGATAATTAAATGAGAAATAAATAAGATAATGTGAAAAAATGCATAATGATGCATCTAGAAGGATAATAAATATCCAATAAAGAGAATTTCGAATTAATAAAGTATCTTGGGTGCCAAGGAGCCCCAATAAAGGAAAAGGAAGAGAAAATACCATAATTATAAAATAAAGAGATAATGGGAATACATAATTCATTAATTATGTAAATTTGATAAAAGGAAGTATTTTCCTAAGGATATATAAATATCTATATATACTCGTGGCCAATAGATTAAAAGGCAAATAAAGAGAGTGAATGAGAGGAATTTTGAATTTCCTAATATCCAAGTAATATGAAATATCTAAGAGAGAGAGAGAGAGAGAAAGAGAAAGAGAGAAGAATTGCTTCTCTTTGAAGGAAAATGATTCCCATTAGAAGAGGGACTTTGTTTCTTTAAGGAAATCCATCCTAGGGCTTCGTTTCTCTTCCCTATAAAAGGGGTAAGGTCTTGGTTCGAGTTCTGGAAAGAATCCCACGCAGCAATCCCCTTTCTCCTTCTTCCTTCACGTAAAACCCTAACCAAGATGGGAAACGTGACCCTGGTTCAATGGGGAACTGTTAAGCAGTCTTGTTGGTTGTGAGATACTCTCACGAAGGCCTAGTGATGTTCTGCCTTCATCCCCGTACCCCCATCACCACGTAGCACCTGCTGGAGGTCCAAACCTTGGCCGCGAGTTGCAGACCTGTTGGCCACGAAAGAGCCGCCTATGCCACGATCTGGGCGGCGCCCCAGGTGCGCCCAAGGGCGGCGGAGGCAAGGGAGGCACTTCCAGTGAAGATCTGGTCCTGAACGGAAGGCTAGAGCCGCGCGGAAGCTACTCCATCGCAGCTAGGGCAGTGCTGCTGCCGTAGATCCAAGGAAGAAGAAGGCTCGGGCGGCATTTGACCATGCTAACCCTCAGCGCGCCAAAGAAGGACCTCTTAAGTGGAGGGTAAAATCGACATTCAGTTATAAACTGAAGGCGGGCCGCGTTGCATGAGCTGGATGATGTGGCGCCATCCGATTGGTCAAGTAAGTGATTTAATACAAAAATCATAGCTAATAAACCGTAGCTCGGATTAAAACAAGTTTTATATGAAAATTGATCCTCAGAACGAGAGGAATTCAAATAAATTAGGTTTGAAGTCTGATTCTAATTGCAATCCGAAAATTAATGGAAGTAATCATCTTTAATACTTTACTGATTAAGAAACTCTATTTTGAGATGATTATTGTAGTTAGTAGAGTTTAATGGATCACTACAGTGGATAATAACATGTTAATGGTAAAAAGGTACTTTAAGATCGAAAATGATGATCTTTGCACATAATTAGGTTAATTTGGAGTTTATGTGCATAAATATGTGTGAAATGTGAAAAGTACATAAAGTTATCATCTTTAATGAGTAAATTAAGGAAAAACCCTTAGATGGACTTAATGACGTTATTCAAGTTGATATTAACCTGTTGATAAATAAAAGAGGAAATAGGATCTAAAAAGAAGATCTTTTTATATAATTGGCTTAAGTTAGGGTTTCATGCATGATTATGCATTAATGAGCTTGAAAACCCTAATTTAGGAGAATATGTCTTTTAATGGGTTTAATTGTTCAAATCCATAAATAAATAGGGATATGATGATCCTAAGTCAATTTGGGCGTTAAAGTGAATAGTTTGAGCAGTTAGGGTTTATATAAATGGAAAAGAGTATTTTTTGTGTTTGTTGATCTAAAAGAGATAAAGTTCGAGAAATTGATCTAAGAAACCCTAATGAATATTAATGAGACCTCAATGCGGATTAGAAACCCTAGAAAATGAATCCAAATCAATAAAGTAGATTCTTGAAGAAATGTGTAATAAATAGAGTACATATTCTTTTTCAGGAATTATGTGATGATTGAATTACTTGCTTGGATCTGTTGATTGGCTTGATTATATATACATGAAGTATATGTTGAATAATCTACATGACTCTTCAAATCAGGTATGTGGTTACGCTTATGACTATACCGAATAGTTTCCCGAGGATTTTATCGACGTTTCCCTCAATGCACGAATAAACTGTTGGATGTCTATTTATTTCATGCAACTATAAAGTGACTATGATTATCACTATAAATGAGTATATATAACTGGCTAGATCCGAGTCCACCTATGTTACTTTGAAAAGTCTGAAAAGGGGGTAATCCTAGAGCAAGGTCTAGGGTACCGAGAGTTAGAAATTGGGCTACCTACGTGTAGTGCCATGAGACTCATTAGCCTTCCATGAGTTAAGGAGTGGGCTACTTATGAGTAGTGCCATGTGACTCAACCCTAGAAACTGGTTCACTTATAGGTGGAACCATGAGGGGTTTAATGGGGATCTACCATAAGGAAGGTAGGATCCAGGTCCACTGCAGGGATAGTACAGAGGATAGGGTACTCATGGATCGCGGATGTTATATTTAAAATGTAATCTTGATTGTTAAATGATTAATTGAATGATTACATGGTTATCATAGTTGTAAGTTTATTGTTTCCCCCACATACCAGCTTCGGCTGACCGACGTTTTATTTGTCAGCGTTTTAGGTACAAGCCAAAAGGACAAACAGTAAATCATCACATTGTGAAATACATGAAGAAAAATACAAGGAGGATTAGTTAGCATAGAATCATTAAGTGGATAGAAGTTAGAAATCCAAAATTTCAAAAGGTATGCAAAGTTTATTTTTTTACAGCTTTTCAGTTTAGTATATTAAAATTTGATATTTATTCTTGGCTAATTGCCGAACCTTTGATCCAGAAGTCATGGGTGCGGCTTCGACCTCTCGGTCTCCTTTAATTGGGGGTTATCGGGAGGAGGGGTCGTAACAAGTTCATTCGGGATATCCATGACAAAGGAATTATACATTCACTGTAACACCATTCATAGATTGTAGGATTGAAAGTTGTTCTCCAACTTTCTATTTCACTTGGGTAGCATTGATGTGTGACTAGGCACCGCTCTTTGCTTGTGAAGTCATAAGTGTTATGGACTTTCACTACCAATGTGAAAAGGACATGCAGGGTCACACATATAGGATTTAACCTGGAAGAGGAGTTTTGTCCACAAACAATGTTTAGATTGATTACTAAAGGAGTTTAGTAGTTTGATTAAACACTCAATCAATTGATAGCTCAATATCATAATGTTCAAGGTGTTGGACTGGTTGATTAGAGTATCAGATTGATTGAAACTGCAATTGACTGTTTCTACACAATTTGCACTCCCAACCGATCGGCTCATGTGATGAACTGATCGGCTGAGCTTGGTGAACTGATCAACTCAGATGGTGAGTCGATCGGCTCATGGACAGGGTGAAATGATTGCTTCAAGTGTTGAAACGATCGTTCAACTGGTCCAACCGAGAAAGTTGGGAAAGTAGGATTGGTGAGAAATTTCCTTTCGTTTCACTTGCCAAATTTGATTGGAACACAGATTGGTATTTGGTACCAATTAGAAACAAAAGAGGAAAAGTCAATCGGGAACTGATCAGGACCACGAAACGACCGGTTCAGAAGTGAACTGACCGTTTCATGGGTCCCAACCGATCAGTTGAGGTGTCAACCAACCGGCTCAGGTCCCCAACCGACCGTTTCATAAATGAAATGATCGGTTCAGGTTGCGCGGTTGGTTGTTCTTTGTGGAAAATCTCAAACCCTTCTACTCCTAGTTTAGTCCCACATTGCCTGGGATAGAGAACCCTATCCCATGACCCTCCTACATATAGGGGTATTGGGGGCTTCTCAAAGTACAACTCAGTGCAACCAGTTGCTCTATAAAGTTGTCGTTCTCTCTGGTTTTGGTAACCGAGAGAGCCCGAGCAAGTGCTACCTGATAAGGGAGGCACAACAAGGGAAAGACAACTTTAGAAAGCGTCTGGTGGTAGGAGAGTGTGTCAGTGACTAGTACACTGACAGGAGGGTGTGACTCCTTCCAATTCCTTGTGAGACAAGGAGATTGGAGTTCCAGGTGGTCCGTGTGGACTACTTCAGAGGCGGGAGATTTCTACGCTCGGAGGACAGTTGTCAATCCCGACAGTCCCGGTGAGACCAGGAGTCGACAGTCCCGGTGCGACCAGGAGATGCACAGACACCGTCCAAGACCGGAGGTGAAGACCGCGCAAGGCGCGAGGTATTGTCACCGAGCAAGCCTCGGGACAAGGTATGATTCCACAAACCATCCTTTCCTATTGTATAGACGTTGATGCGTTTCCTTATTCTGGGTTTGGGAGGAGAAAAAAAAATTATTTCCGCTGCCTTCTCTGCCTCCCCTAAAACCCAACATATAATCCCCATGAAATGAGAATGAGAACAAGGGAAATGATCCTTGTTTAATAAAGTTTGTATGAATAGTAAAGAACTTTTCCCATAATATGTAAATGGGAAATGTGATAAAACCAAGAATTGTTCATGAATATGTTAACTAATAATAAAGAAATGGATGATGATATGTAATCATCCATATAATTCCTATGTAGATGGTATGGAACCTGAGATGCAACAAGTATAAATGACTCATGAACGGTGAAAGTTCATGTAATAATCTTAAGAGATGATAATGTCTCCTCTTTGATGAAAAACCCTGGGTAATGATGGGGTGATGAAAGGAATATGTTTCTCTGTGTTCTTTCCTTTCAGGGATGTGGCAATCAAGTGAGTCTGAGGACACTTGATATGCATGAGTTATAGGTGATTTGTTTATGGGTACTTAGAAAAGTATCAATTTTTAGTGGACTTTGGTTCCAAGATAAATATATGATGTGTTTTCGACACATTTGAAGGATACCAAGGTAAGAAATTATGGTATCCAAGATGTGCCAGAAGGTTTGGGAGAGTGAGAATATGACTCATGATAAGGTGAATAATATTTGGTTACCTAGAGGGGCCAACTTTGAGATAACTCTAGTAGGGAAATCATATGTTAGGGGTTTATGCTCTGCATAAACATAACCTTGATGAAGATGTATTATTTGAAGAAATGATTGTAGAATTGTTTTGAGAAAAAAGCTTATCAAGCTAAAGATAATTCAATAATGTGTCCCTATCTAGATCTGTTGAAATAGATTATTCATAATATCTAGAGATATCTCTGAGATAAGTTCTTCTTTAATAAGTAGCCTCTCCTTATGACAAGAAAATAAATAGCTAACGGGATAGTTGGTACAAGTCATAATTAAATTTTGTGTTGTGTCAACAGATTAGAGTGGCACTAAAGATATACGATAAGACTTGTAGTCCCAAGTGGGTGACGAAATGTAATTTTGATCTCTCCTTAAAAGAAAAATGCTAATCTGAGTGAGGAGTATGGAAGACTCCCGAGAATCTTGTCACATATAAAGATGTAGGTCAATAAAGTTTGACACCTGAATTTTTCATAATACTCTTCTAACTTGGAAAGTGTTACTTTACATAGAGTTGACTTCGCAGTCAGTGCTGGATAAAACAACTGAGTATGTATCATGTATGATAGACCTGATGATGATCTTTCATGAAAAGTCTTTGTGTTGGTCAAAGTCCTTTGGCATCTCCATAACATCAAGATGTTATGTGGAGACTTGATGATATGATGCATGATTAACAATTGTCTTACTTCATCTGGGATTTTGGGGACAAAATCCTTGTTAGGGCTTTATAATTGTAATACCCCTGACCTGGTTTATGGCTTAAACCTAAAAGTTTTTCTTAAGTAAGATACTTACAAACTGATTCTAATCTTGTGAAAAAAAATTAAGGCTTCTGGTGAAGTTTGTTTTCAAGTTTGAGCGTAATTGCAAACTATTTGTGCATTATATGAAAGTCTGAGTGAAGTGCAATTTAGCCAAGATGAGGGGTTACATTGCAAAATATCACATGTGGAATGTGTTCCCAGTGTTTTAGTATCATAAGAAAGACAATGATGCTAAGTGGTAGCTTGTGGAAAGCCTTAATCCCATGTTATAACCTGTTTTGAATAATGCTAGTGTTGTGTGCACAAATTTTGGTACAATTTAAAATTTGCCCAATAAATAGGGTTGAAATGCAAAATTGCCACCTCTAGTGTGACCCTACTTCCTCTATGTATCTTTGGGAGGAAATAGAAAGAACGGGGCACTATGTTTGAATCACCTTTGAGTGGTGATACTCTTGGTAATGAAAGACCAAATGTGAGTTGAAGGTAAGAGCCTTATATGTGTTGTATTGAGTTGTAGACTTGATATAAGGAGTCCTATCGGCCAAGGATCCAAAGTAGGAGCCTTCTATTGGTTTTTTGAAGCCTTTGCAAAGGACATGACGGGCAAAGCACCTCAAGGAGGTGGCTCATGTCGAGTTGCAAAGCTCCTCACAAAAAGTGTATCGGGTTGCTTATTTAATGAGATAAAGATGATATAGTTTGCCCAAAAAGATAAGTAAGGGCCAAGATATTGTCTATAGGTTATCTTCAAGACTTTTGCATGGAAAGATATACATGTGTTCATGCATGGCCATGTGTCATCTAGTAGCTTAAGGTGAAGACACCTCTTATATGCTTTATCTCATAATCCAAGAATATATACTTCACCATTCACCAACTTATGAAAGTTTATGATCCTCATAACCACTCCCCTTGGAGACATAATGCAAATACCCTTATGTATCATGCAAAGAAGCTCAAGGATCTAGGAGAGCCCGATCATCAATCTTTAGGTAAGGATTTGGTCACCTTCAACCTCGGTTGAAGTAGGACATCGGGTTATGAATACTCCTTTCTTTTCTTCTTCACCAAGTGCTTAACTATGGTGATCTCTTGTCCATGGAGGAGTTGTGAACGAGCCTGGACCTTGGAGAAACTCTTCTTCAAGCTTAGGATGTGAAGCTTTGGAGCTTGGAGTTTTGAAGCTACTTACAAGGTAAGTTATATAACTTGAACCCTATCATGTTATTATTCATCACCTAAATTGCTATACTTAATGAAATACTTTTAATTCCGAAATCCTTTGAAATAGTGAATGAAATTATGAGTTCTAGTAGTTTCCTAGACCTATTTCCATGAACTTTAACTATTAGGACGGAGGTCTAGAGCTTGAAGAAGATGGTATCACTTTATAAAGTGATATCGGGTTCAAGCATGCATACAAGTAGCTCTAACCCGATATGGGTATGTATGGACATTTCTTGCACAATATGCTTGCATGATATGCATGACCGATATGTTTGCATGATATGCTTGAATGATATGCTTGGATACTATGTGTACACAATATTTAGTCAAGAATAGATTCTATGCACGATATAAGGTCTAAAGTATACTTGAAAGCCAATATGAAACCCTAATTTTGGTAACCCGATATAAGTAAAGAATAGCAAGTGCTCTTGCACGATATGATCATGTAATGTATCTTTGGTACCTGATACCTTGAAGTACACACACATGATGCACCATATGAATACTTAAGTAAACCCTAATGTATGATACAAGGTATGGATTCAAGAACAAAGTGTAACCCGATATGGTTGGAATACATCTAACCAGTATGAAACCCTTGATAGGGTTAACCCAATATGAATATGGATGCTAGATCATACACAATAAGTGTGACGACCGTCTCGTGAAAACAAGATTAACTAATGCGGAAGCGTTCACTAAGCAGCGGATTATAGAAAATCACTAAAAATTAAAACCTTTTTCAAAGAGACCCAATCATAGGAAAACTCTTTCAACAAGAACCAATGTATTACATTTACATCATGGTTCATAAGTATATATCTTATACCATCTCTTTTCAAGGGTTACAACATCAAATGCCTTGTTAAAAGCTAAACACAGACAACATAATAACCTCGAGGCATCAAGCCAAAATCTCAAAACGATACATTAAAAGCACTAAGTACTAACTCCGAGGACCTGAGAGTACAGAGACGACACATAGGACTTCTATCTACCAAACACGATAGACAGCACACTCAACCTGAGTTGTCACTGCTGTCCTTGTAGCTGCTGATGTTCTTCATCCGAAAGATATTATCAGTCTCTTTCACACTCGTCCACCTAAAAATTTTGGTTCCCACGGGGGTGAGACAATTGAAAATTGCCCCAGCGAGAGATATAACTCTCCGCCAGAAACATCATTATTGTAGTTTAATTAATATAAAACTGAGCAGAGGATAAGCAGTTTAGATCATTCTCATCTTTTAAAGTATTACACATATCTATGATTGAACAGTAATTCATCTATTCTCTTTATAAGAAATAGAAAGAACATGTATAACATTTATCTACCATACATTTTCAACATCTCAAGCTTTGCTCATGTCATTCATTATTCTGATGTGTCACCCATGATTCATTCTTGTTTCTATTTGTTGGTCTTAGCCAATCTGCTAAACAAGTATTCACTTATGCCAGACATGTGATTATATAAATCATCATGTATTATTCAAGCATTAAACTATATCAATCAGGTATAAATGTTTCAGGCATTGGACTATACCAATCCTGATTACACATCCAGGCATTGGACTTTAACCAAACCTAATTACAGGCATTAAGCCTCTATCAGGTATTTCTAATTATAGAGGCATGGATAGCATGTGAAACATAACTATCAACATGAGATATCTAGCATCATGATTATAATCAACAGTAGCAGTAAGATATCAACATAAGCATGACCATTGTATGTACACAATTACAGTCTTATGCATATCCACAACATAAGTATAATTACTATCTCTTAGTTGAACTAAGCATCATCTTTATGTAAAAAGAACAAACATGGGTTTCCATTCAATGTGAAGCGTCATGTATAACCCTAAACAGATATGCTATACGGCTGTATTACATCTTTTATTATGCCCTGGGGAATTTGAATCGTACCATTCAAAGTCCAACCGACCCCTGCGAAGGGCTATTCGGTTCCGTACAAGATCTAGGAGTACCGGCATCCTAAGATCTCTTCCCCTCGGTCAGTACGAGTAAACTGCAGTGACATACCAGTCAAACTGCCAACAGTGACATATAGTCAACTGATAACAACTAGTCCGTACTTGGTACAAGTTACGACACTAGAAAACAGGGTATACAAAACCCTCTAATCCGAGGTACAACCGCAGCTGTCCTCAATCACATCAAATATTTGAGGCATGACCATAGCCATCCTTTGTAACCTGCAATTGTGGATGACAAGTATATATATATCCTCAACCTGCCACCCCCGCATATTCAACAATATGCGCTCCGAGTTTCCCTTAGGAATACTCGTTTCACCATCCAGCAAGTTCTGACACTGAAGATGGTTCTACGGCACAGGGCACTACATGATTAGAGTTGCACTTAATTAGTTATGCCAATTGGGTGAATTAAGGCTGCATCAAACAAGTGGACATACAAACCCTAATTCACTTCTAGCAAGCATATAAATATCAAAACCTGAAAAGATGTAAAACATATGAAACATAATTTCTCATCTCATCATCACATGGTAATATTCACTTGCCATTCATGAGACTACACCAATCATCATATTATCACAGGATATAAATCCTTTTCACAATATCACAGGGTATCAACCCTTATCAACATAAGAGGAATACACCTCATTCAGGGCTCAATCATGCCCATGAAACATCTTGTTACTTCTTACCAGGTAACATCTAACCATATGGCTCATAAGGCCATTAAACATCTTGTCACCTCTCACTGGGCAACAATAACATATTAACTCATGTAATATAATAGTAACACCACTATTTCCTCCACAGGGTTAGGGTTTACTATTCACATCAATTAGGGTTTCATGTTTATTTTATCAATACAACCCTAATATATTGTTCCATACATCTAGGAGCATCCATCGACATTCCAAGTATTTAATATTCTTATCATTTATCATTAAATGATCATCAACACAAGGTATGAGTTTATATCTCATCCTTATCATGGTATGATTACATCATACTCATTTTAGCTTACTTATCATGTATGTTAAACTCATTACATTTCATTGTGACAATTTACATAACACTCTCCTTGTGTATCTTATCTAAAAATATTGGATTTGAGATGCATCAAGGTATATCAACCCTGAAATGCTAAATGTGATATCTATCATGTCTCAATGTATCACTTCCCTCATCACTTCTATCTTACATGAGTTTATTAAGTTATCTTATAATAAGGAATTTCACATCTTAATACTTTCATCCACCAACCTATCACCTCTACCATGATGTGCATAGATCACACACAAGGATTGTCCAACTATCTTCAATGATATGGACTCATCTCAAATTAAGGCATTGCTTGTTATAAGGTTGCCTATAGTCAACCACTTAAGATATTTCATCATTATAGGGTATTACTCATTATTTCATCATTAAGGTTTACTCATATCATTACCCAGACATTAGGGTTATGATTTATCATCATATTGCCCATGATTAGAATTCCATGCACTATAGCCCAAATTTAGGGTTTTACATAGCTTTACTCTGTGTTAGCTTTAAGGTTTCATATGACATCGCCCTCAATTAGGGTTTCACATGGAATCATCCTCAATTAGAGTTTCTCAGGGAATCACCCTCAATTAGGGTTTCACTAATCATCCCAATTAGGGTTTCATTCAATTACCCATAAATTAGGGATTCATTATTCCTCTAATTAGGGTTTGGTATTTCATTACCTTAAATTAGAGTTACCCAAGTCATTACCCTTAATTAGGGTTACACTATTACCCTTAATTAGGGTTACACTATTACCCTAGATTAGGGTTTTACTCAAAATTTCCCTAAATCAGGGTTAGGGTTCGTTAACCTTGTCAATTAGGGTTTCTTGATCTCTTTACTAAGGATCCTACCCTAAATCACCATATGAATCATACTCATGTATGAATTCATTTCTATCATTCTCTCCACTTGATTTGGTTACATCAACCATATGATCAAATACAAACAACTATGTTTGACATAGTATACTGAGTTATTGCTTCCATAAACAATTAGGGTTTGCTTAATTGAATAGCCTTCAACTCACGATTCCTTGGGAGTTAATCCCTCAAATTTGGTGAGTCATTATACCACATCATTAGGAACAGTAATCCCAAACATTCAACCCTTGGTCAATGCATTCAAACGGTCTTGAGACCGTTTACTCAAAAAGGTCAATTAAATCAGATTGAAAATCAGCACTTAATTCAATTAGGTTTCCCTAATTGATTAGGCTTCAACTCACGATTCCTTGGGAGTTAATCCCTCAAATTTGGAGGGTCATTAACCAACATCATTATAAACAGGAATCCCAAACGGTAAATGCTTGGTCAACACACTCAAATGGTCTTGAAACCGTTTTCCCAAACAGGTCAAGTTGATCAGGTTGAAAATCAGCATTTAATTCAATTCGATTTATCTAATTGATTGGCCTTCAACTCACGATTCCTTTGGAGTTAACCCCTAAAATTTGGAGGGTCATTATCCTACATAATTAGAAACAAGATTCCCAAACGGTCAACGCTTGTTAAACCATATAAAACGGTCTTGAAACCGTTTTCCCTAAAACAGTTTTCTGAAACCGCATAGCCAATCAATTTAAAACGATTTGGAATAGATATCAAGACCATTTTGCTTGGTACTTTTCTTTGGATAAGCATATAGGATGATGTCATCATCCCCTTCCTTCGAAAAACCAAGAACAGCAACTGTTCTTGATGGAAATTGCAGCAAGGAAACAAGTATGTATCAAATTGAAGAAAACAATCAACAAAGCATAATTGATTGATGCAATAGCAATGATTAAGGGTTTGAGTTATAAAACCCGCCTCCAATTGAGCTCCAAAGCTTCAAGCTCACGCCATTAATGGTGGATGAAGCTCTAGCAACTCCCCCTAAGCTCGTCCTCAAGCTTTTGGATGAAAAAGTTGGCTAGGGTTGAAGAGGAGATCCAAATAAGAAGAAATCAATGATTTATTTTTTATTTCCACCATGGAATCAAGGAGAACGAAGGTCAAGGACCTTACCAACAGGTTGGGGTCGTCCTCCTGCTCCTCCACAGCTCCTTAGTCGTTTTACAAGCAAGGGTAAAGAAAAGAATCCGAAATAGCCTTTGTTTTGGCTTGGTAAAGGTACTTTTATAAGAAACTTGATGAGAGAGAAAATGCATTATTAAAATGCATTAAATTCCAAAAATATGGCCGCCTCTTCCCCCTCAAATTCCCCTCAAAATCCTTAAGGACGAGGCTATCTTCATTGCCTCTTATTCCTCTTCATTATCCATCAATTTAAAGAAAAGCAAATTAAGCACCTTAGATCATATTATAATAATATTCCAATTTGAGTGGATATTGCTTTTCTTTATAATAATGGTGAGTGGGTTATCCACTTGCTTGAGATATTTTCGTGGCCTAGCAAAGTCACAAATGTGTTCACACTTGAGCAAATTCAACCATCTCGTTTTTGGTTGAAGTCCCTTCAATTATTATATTTGTTTTTACACTACATTGAATTAGGGTTTCAATTAGGATTAAATCTTGATTATTTTAATATCAAGATTCTCTCTCCTCCAACTTAATTCAAATGAGGCGCCCCTCTCATTTTATTTTCTCTAATTGATGCCAAGAAACATTAGGGACCTTATTGAAGTGGTAATTTACATATTACACCCTGGGTTTTGGGTAAATTGCACATTACACCAAAACTAGGTTTTCATGCACATACATTGCTTTATCAGCTCTTTCTTGGTATTTAGGCTTCCATAAGCCATACCTAAGCATCATCTTTACTCTCATGATGCTTCGACACATGAGTAACATATTATCATGCACAATTTGCACTTAAACCCCTCAACTTGGGTAATTTGCACTTTAGTCCAAAATAGGCAAAACATTGATTTCAACAATGTTCAAAAAGGATAAGAATTGTAATATAAGTTCCTCTTGAACCATAATTACCTTTCACAAGATGAGATTAAGCATTTAATCATCTTTCTTAATCAAAACACCTAGGGTTAAGGTATAACCCAGGTCAGGGGTGTTACAAATTATAAACCCCTAACAAGGATTTCGTCCTCGAAATCCAGATAAAGGAAGACAAATGTATATTATTCATCATACTATCTAGTCTTCACATATCATCTCCTTATTATAGATACACCATAAAACTTTGATCAGCACCAAGTGTTTCCATACAAAATTCTCATAGAATCAACACACAAGGCACATGCCCCACTGTCCCTCATCATTGACTATAGAGTCAACTTTGTGTCAAATAACACTTTTCTTATTCAGAGAAGCATCATACATTCTTTATTAGTATCATGTTTATGCAGAGCATAAACCCCTAACATATGATGTTCATATTATTATAATCAGACTAATTTCACAGTTGACCAATCCAGGTAGCCAACCTAACCCATCTGATATCTCTCAGATACCATAATCTTTCACCTTGATATCTATCACATGTGTTGGAAACACATCATATATATCTCTTCCTTTCATCTTGGAACATTATGTGTTTCATATGTCCTCATCTTGGGAGCAAAGTCCAAGATAACTGATACTTTTCTAAGTATCCATCACATGAACACATTTATCTTATGCACATCAAGTGTCCTAAGACCCACTTGATGGTCATGTCCCTGAAAGGAAAGAAAACAAGGATTCATATTCCTCTTATTAATTTATGTATTTTCAACTATTCATGAATCATTTACTCTTTAGCTCTTCCTAGGTTCCTTGCCTTTAGCATAGGAATTATAAGGATGATTACATGACATTATCCATTTAGCATGTTTATGATCATCTCATGATCTCATCATATTTCCCATTTCTTCGTTAGGGAAAATACATTTATTATACTTACATCATTATTGAACAGGTTTCATTTCCCTTATTCTTATCCTTATCTTATGAGGAGTACACTTTTAGTTCCTCATACAACATGCTCATTTGAGATTATCTCAGACTTCTCTTTCTTATACTTAGTATATCACACATTTATTCATTCCATATTTCTGATTTCATGATACTCATTAGATTGTATCAGAATGACTGCTTGATCAGGGCAATCAGAGAGATTACAATCTAAGAGTTTCCATACTCACTTTATCATCAATAGTTGTATACCTGGCCAGGGTATATAAATACTGAGATTAGGTAGTATGCACTTTATTTGCGATCATATTCCTCACTTTTAATATCATTATACACACATGACTTTCCCATGTTCCAACATGACAGTCATTTCAGAACTCTTTTAAAGCGCAAACTTCTGTATTAAGGACTGATAACCTAGATCGTAAAGCTAGTATCCAGTCCACTATATGCATTACTGTTGCTCTAATCTACCCAACAGTAATACTTAAAGAAAGATTTTCTTATCATAAATGGATCAACTAGGAGACTCTTAGACAATTGTCTCTGTATTGCCTGCTCCCATGCACCTCTTCTTGGTGCAATATTGCTGCTCTCAGCAGCAATCTCCTCATGTGACCCAGTCATCTTTAAGTTCTTCTTCTCTTATATGAGCAGAAGACATTATCAGATACACTAGATGATACCAGAACAGACTCTACTACCTTAGTCCTATGTCTCTGTAGACTCAGCGAACCTAGAGCTCTGATACCACTTAATTGTGACGACCGTCTCGTGAAAACAAGATTAACTAATGCGGAAGCGTTCACTAAGCAGCGGATTATAGAAAATCACTAAAAATTAAAACCTTTTTCAAAGAGACCCAATCATAGGAAAACTCTTTCAACAAGAACCAATGTATTACATTTACATCATGGTTCATAAGTATATATCTTATACCATCTCTTTTCAAGGGTTACAACATCAAATGCCTTGTTAAAAGCTAAACACAGACAACATAATAACCTCGAGGCATCAAGCCAAAATCTCAAAACGATACATTAAAAGCACTAAGTACTAACTCCGAGGACCTGAGAGTACAGAGACGACACATAGGACTTCTATCTACCAAACACGATAGACAGCACACTCAACCTGAGTTGTCACTGCTGTCCTTGTAGCTGCTGATGTTCTTCATCCGAAAGATATTATCAGTCTCTTTCACACTCGTCCACCTAAAAATTTTGGTTCCCACGGGGGTGAGACAATTGAAAATTGCCCCAGCGAGAGATATAACTCTCCGCCAGAAACATCATTATTGTAGTTTAATTAATATAAAACTGAGCAGAGGATAAGCAGTTTAGATCATTCTCATGTTTTAAAGTATTACACATATCTATGATTGAACAGTAATTCATCTATTCTCTTTATAAGAAATAGAAAGAACATGTATAACATTTATCTACCATACATTTTCAACATCTCAAGCTTTGCTCATGTCATTCATTATTCTGATGTGTCACCCATGATTCATTCTTGTTTCTATTTGTTGGTCTTAGCCAATCTGCTAAACAAGTATTCACTTATGCCAGACATGTGATTATATAAATCATCATGTATTATTCAAGCATTAAACTATATCAATCAGGTATAAATGTTTCAGGCATTGGACTATACCAATCCTGATTACACATCCAGGCATTGGACTTTAACCAAACCTAATTACAGGCATTAAGCCTCTATCAGGTATTTCTAATTATAGAGGCATGGATAGCATGTGAAACATAACTATCAACATGAGATATCTAGCATCATGATTATAATCAACAGTAGCAGTAAGATATCAACATAAGCATGACCATTGTATGTACACAATTACAGTCTTATGCATATCCACAACATAAGTATAATTACTATCTCTTAGTTGAACTAAGCATCATCTTTATGTAAAAAGAACAAACATGGGTTTCCATTCAATGTGAAGCGTCATGTATAACCCTAAACAGATATGCTATACGGCTGTATTACATCTTTTATTATGCCCTGGGGAATTTGAATCGTACCATTCAAAGTCCAACCGACCCCTGCGAAGGGCTATTCGGTTCCGTACAAGATCTAGGAGTACCGGCATCCTAAGATCTCTTCCCCTCGGTCAGTACGAGTAAACTGCAGTGACATACCAGTCAAACTGCCAACAGTGACATATAGTCAACTGATAACAACTAGTCCGTACTTGGTACAAGTTACGACACTAGAAAACAGGGTATACAAAACCCTCTAATCCGAGGTACAACCGCAGCTGTCCTCAATCACATCAAATATTTGAGGCATGACCATAGCCATCCTTTGTAACCTGCAATTGTGGATGACAAGTATATATATATCCTCAACCTGCCACCCCCGCATATTCAACAATATGCGCTCCGAGTTTCCCTTAGGAATACTCGTTTCACCATCCAGCAAGTTCTGACACTGAAGATGGTTCTACGGCACAGGGCACTACATGATTAGAGTTGCACTTAATTAGTTATGCCAATTGGGTGAATTAAGGCTGCATCAAACAAGTGGACATACAAACCCTAATTCACTTCTAGCAAGCATATAAATATCAAAACCTGAAAAGATGTAAAACATATGAAACATAATTTCTCATCTCATCATCACATGGTAATATTCACTTGCCATTCATGAGACTACACCAATCATCATATTATCACAGGATATAAATCCTTTTCACAATATCACAGGGTATCAACCCTTATCAACATAAGAGGAATACACCTCATTCAGGGCTCAATCATGCCCATGAAACATCTTGTTACTTCTTACCAGGTAACATCTAACCATATGGCTCATAAGGCCATTAAACATCTTGTCACCTCTCACTGGGCAACAATAACATATTAACTCATGTAATATAATAGTAACACCACTATTTCCTCCACAGGGTTAGGGTTTACTATTCACATCAATTAGGGTTTCATGTTTATTTTATCAATACAACCCTAATATATTGTTCCATACATCTAGGAGCATCCATCGACATTCCAAGTATTTAATATTCTTATCATTTATCATTAAATGATCATCAACACAAGGTATGAGTTTATATCTCATCCTTATCATGGTATGATTACATCATACTCATTTTAGCTTACTTATCATGTATGTTAAACTCATTACATTTCATTGTGACAATTTACATAACACTCTCCTTGTGTATCTTATCTAAAAATATTGGATTTGAGATGCATCAAGGTATATCAACCCTGAAATGCTAAATGTGATATCTATCATGTCTCAATGTATCACTTCCCTCATCACTTCTATCTTACATGAGTTTATTAAGTTATCTTATAATAAGGAATTTCACATCTTAATACTTTCATCCACCAACCTATCACCTCTACCATGATGTGCATAGATCACACACAAGGATTGTCCAACTATCTTCAATGATATGGACTCATCTCAAATTAAGGCATTGCTTGTTATAAGGTTGCCTATAGTCAACCACTTAAGATATTTCATCATTATAGGGTATTACTCATTATTTCATCATTAAGGTTTACTCATATCATTACCCAGACATTAGGGTTATGATTTATCATCATATTGCCCATGATTAGAATTCCATGCACTATAGCCCAAATTTAGGGTTTTACATAGCTTTACTCTGTGTTAGCTTTAAGGTTTCATATGACATCGCCCTCAATTAGGGTTTCACATGGAATCATCCTCAATTAGAGTTTCTCAGGGAATCACCCTCAATTAGGGTTTCACTAATCATCCCAATTAGGGTTTCATTCAATTACCCATAAATTAGGGATTCATTATTCCTCTAATTAGGGTTTGGTATTTCATTACCTTAAATTAGAGTTACCCAAGTCATTACCCTTAATTAGGGTTACACTATTACCCTTAATTAGGGTTACACTATTACCCTAGATTAGGGTTTTACTCAAAATTTCCCTAAATCAGGGTTAGGGTTCGTTAACCTTGTCAATTAGGGTTTCTTGATCTCTTTACTAAGGATCCTACCCTAAATCACCATATGAATCATACTCATGTATGAATTCATTTCTATCATTCTCTCCACTTGATTTGGTTACATCAACCATATGATCAAATACAAACAACTATGTTTGACATAGTATACTGAGTTATTGCTTCCATAAACAATTAGGGTTTGCTTAATTGAATAGCCTTCAACTCACGATTCCTTGGGAGTTAATCCCTCAAATTTGGTGAGTCATTATACCACATCATTAGGAACAGTAATCCCAAACATTCAACCCTTGGTCAATGCATTCAAACGGTCTTGAGACCGTTTACTCAAAAAGGTCAATTAAATCAGATTGAAAATCAGCACTTAATTCAATTAGGTTTCCCTAATTGATTAGGCTTCAACTCACGATTCCTTGGGAGTTAATCCCTCAAATTTGGAGGGTCATTAACCAACATCATTATAAACAGGAATCCCAAACGGTAAATGCTTGGTCAACACACTCAAATGGTCTTGAAACCGTTTTCCCAAACAGGTCAAGTTGATCAGGTTGAAAATCAGCATTTAATTCAATTCGATTTATCTAATTGATTGGCCTTCAACTCACGATTCCTTTGGAGTTAACCCCTAAAATTTGGAGGGTCATTATCCTACATAATTAGAAACAAGATTCCCAAACGGTCAACGCTTGTTAAACCATATAAAACGGTCTTGAAACCGTTTTCCCTAAAACAGTTTTCTGAAACCGCATAGCCAATCAATTTAAAACGATTTGGAATAGATATCAAGACCATTTTGCTTGGTACTTTTCTTTGGATAAGCATATAGGATGATGTCATCATCCCCTTCCTTCGAAAAACCAAGAACAGCAACTGTTCTTGATGGAAATTGCAGCAAGGAAACAAGTATGTATCAAATTGAAGAAAACAATCAACAAAGCATAATTGATTGATGCAATAGCAATGATTAAGGGTTTGAGTTATAAAACCCGCCTCCAATTGAGCTCCAAAGCTTCAAGCTCACGCCATTAATGGTGGATGAAGCTCTAGCAACTCCCCCTAAGCTCGTCCTCAAGCTTTTGGATGAAAAAGTTGGCTAGGGTTGAAGAGGAGATCCAAATAAGAAGAAATCAATGATTTATTTTTTATTTCCACCATGGAATCAAGGAGAACGAAGGTCAAGGACCTTACCAACAGGTTGGGGTCGTCCTCCTGCTCCTCCACAGCTCCTTAGTCGTTTTACAAGCAAGGGTAAAGAAAAGAATCCGAAATAGCCTTTGTTTTGGCTTGGTAAAGGTACTTTTATAAGAAACTTGATGAGAGAGAAAATGCATTATTAAAATGCATTAAATTCCAAAAATATGGCCGCCTCTTCCCCCTCAAATTCCCCTCAAAATCCTTAAGGACGAGGCTATCTTCATTGCCTCTTATTCCTCTTCATTATCCATCAATTTAAAGAAAAGCAAATTAAGCACCTTAGATCATATTATAATAATATTCCAATTTGAGTGGATATTGCTTTTCTTTATAATAATGGTGAGTGGGTTATCCACTTGCTTGAGATATTTTCGTGGCCTAGCAAAGTCACAAATGTGTTCACACTTGAGCAAATTCAACCATCTCGTTTTTGGTTGAAGTCCCTTCAATTATTATATTTGTTTTTACACTACATTGAATTAGGGTTTCAATTAGGATTAAATCTTGATTATTTTAATATCAAGATTCTCTCTCCTCCAACTTAATTCAAATGAGGCGCCCCTCTCATTTTATTTTCTCTAATTGATGCCAAGAAACATTAGGGACCTTATTGAAGTGGTAATTTACATATTACACCCTGGGTTTTGGGTAAATTGCACATTACACCAAAACTAGGTTTTCATGCACATACATTGCTTTATCAGCTCTTTCTTGGTATTTAGGCTTCCATAAGCCATACCTAAGCATCATCTTTACTCTCATGATGCTTCGACACATGAGTAACATATTATCATGCACAATTTGCACTTAAACCCCTCAACTTGGGTAATTTGCACTTTAGTCCAAAATAGGCAAAACATTGATTTCAACAATGTTCAAAAAGGATAAGAATTGTAATATAAGTTCCTCTTGAACCATAATTACCTTTCACAAGATGAGATTAAGCATTTAATCATCTTTCTTAATCAAAACACCTAGGGTTAAGGTATAACCCAGGTCAGGGGTGTTACAATAAGAGTCATGCTTGTTGCACAATATGAGAGATACCCCACTTATCCATATGCATGATACAAGTCTATACTACACCTCTTACACGATATAGAGGTAATGAACATTCTAATCAACATAGAGTTGGAAACCCAAGATGATGGGTAAACTGAGATGAGCGGTGGATGATACCACATGTATGAGATGAATGATATCTCTAGATTGATAAAGAATATCACCTACTTTTATCTTGTGAATGATATGATGTTCAAACTCATACTTCATGCATGATATGGCATGATGTAACTTATTTAGTGGAAAACCCTAGATGAGGGATTGGAATCCTATATACCCCCTTTTTTGGTAATGAATGGTGATATGAGAATTTAATAAGACAATTAGCTTTTCAAATAAATATATGATAAGGATGATCCTTGAAGGAATGAAGGGGATATGAGTTTCAGGGTCTACCTAAAATGGTAACCCGATATGCTACCTAAGATGGATGCCCGATTTGCTACCTGATATGGATGCCTGATATGGGGCATATCTTGTGCATGATATGGCACTAAACACAAAGCTTATATCTGATATGGGGTCATGAATCTAGCTCATACCTAATACAAAACTAATATGAAGTAATAAGATTTAAGTGATAGTCCATCCAATGTGAGTACATGATATGCTGATTAGGGTTTACACCCTCAAAACATGACATGGTGATGTGCTTACGCCACATGCCGATATGAATATATGACATAAAGTAAAGGAGGTGGTTTAAAGTACAATATGATAACACACACATCTTGATACCAATATGGAAGTGACACTTCAATCATGTGTGATTGATTGAGTGTCATATGTTGAGCGTGGTATTAAATGAAAGATAATGTGAATTGTTAATGATGGACTAATATTCCTCAAAGAGGAGGATTGAATCAGAAGTATGATGTATTCGATATCACAGTAAGGATGAGAGAGAAACACATGCTTGTGTTGTTAATCATTTAATGATAAATGATGAGAAAATATATAAGTATGATTGAATACTTATGATATCAATGTATTCTCCTAGATGTGTGGAGCAATGAATTAGGGTTTGGAATAATAATATGAACATGAAACCCTATTCAGCTATAAAGGGAAACCCTAACCCTAATGATGGGAAGGTTGTATTTCTCTTATTGCATAAGCCTTGTAAGGAACGTTAAATACTTGTATAACAAGTATAATGTGTAATGGCCTTGTGATCCATATGAATAAGTTGTTGCCTAATGAGAGGTGACAAGATGTGTAATGGCCTTGTGAGACATATGAATAAGTTGTTGCCTAATGAGAGGTGACAAGATGTGTAATAGCATTGTGAGCCATATGAATAAGTTGTTGCCTAGTGAGAGGTGACAAGATGTGTAATGGCCTTGTGAACCATATGGAATACTTGTACAACAAGTAAAATAAATACCTGGGTCCGAGGACCTAGAGTTAATGATTATCTATTATAGAGATAACAATGTTCAATGATGATCCAAGGGTTTGAATACCCAGATCCAGTAATCATAATAATGATGATGTGAAGGGATGAGAACTCCCAGTGATGTGATGAGGGACTGAGATCTCGAGTATCATGTGTCTTAAAGAGTTGAAAAGTAAGTGATAAGTGTATTACACCATTCTTTGTAGCATTGTTGTGATTAATAATGATAACTTTTTTGATGCTAAAATAATGTTGTAATACATGTAATACATCATTAGGAACTATAAAATGTTGCCCTGACCATAGATCCATCAGAATCAGAATTTGCTGAATGGTGAAATAGGTTCCCTGTGACATAACCCGGAATGCATATTTTTGAATATGTGGAGGCATGGAGCCTAAGTGTCCATGACTCAATAATGTCATAAGAATGTCTCAATAAGAGCACTATGAACTAACTCGTGGCTCAGAGCATTGTGCCCCTGTGACCATGGCTCAAGAGCACGGTGCCTATGTGACCATGGCTCATAGTATGGTGCCTAAGCTACCATAACTCAATAACTGGGAACGGTTGTCGTAGATGTTTCCCCTAAGAGAGCACAGTTGACGTTGTAGCTCTAAGCAAGGATACCTACGTACCCTAGCACAGCTATATTGCAGCTGACACAAGATGTTCTGCTAATCCTAAGTGGTCTCGTATTGATCGAGACAAAGGAGGTCATGGTAACCGGCTCTTCCATTGACCTTGTATGGTACTGACATGTGAGAAGTTTGTGGTCGGTTGGAGATGAATGAGGTATGCTTCATCTCCTTAGGGCATAAGTGTGATTGTAAAATATGTTCAGCCGTGTAGCTTATCTTCTTAAGGATGAAATACATAAAATATTGTTTGATGCACAATACAATTATACATCTTCAATTGATAGATGTTATTTATGTTTCATTACATTCCTTGCAAAGAAAATAGATGATTTATAACTCTACCATGGGTATATGCAATGTTCTCCTTGAGAAAGGATATTATTTTATTCTATTCATACAATGATTAATCTTGTCTGTTAAATAAAAAAGAACCCCTGCTCAGTTTTATAATGTTTATTTGCAATAATAATATGATCGACAGAGAGTTATATCTCTTGCTGGGACAATTGTCTCACCCCGTGGGATCCACAATTTTTAGGTGGACAAGCACAAAGTGGTGGGGATCTTTTTGTAGGGGATGAACAACAGCTAATACAGCAGTGATACCTCAGGTTGAGTGTATTGTCTATTGTGTCTTGTAGATAAAAGTCCTATGTGTCATCTCTGTACTCCCAGGTCCTTGGAGTTGGTTCGTAATGGTTCCATGAACAATCCGAGATTTTGGCTTGTATGCCTTGAAGTTTTATGTTGCT
The DNA here is from genome assembly GCA_963693085.1 of Alisma plantago-aquatica. NCBI lineage: Eukaryota > Viridiplantae > Streptophyta > Magnoliopsida > Alismatales > Alismataceae > Alisma > Alisma plantago-aquatica. The sequence continues at coordinate 766,318,142 of OY856411.1, forward strand.
CCAGTATGTGTTTTGATAGAGCAATTGTTATAGTTGTCCTTGAGATGAAATGAAATAATGTTGTACAATGTAAATCATGATATGTATCAGTTTTGGACCATTCATTAAAGGTTTTATGGACAAGGATCTCCTTGAAAAAATGGTTTTGAATTTTAGTGATTTTTGTTAATCCTCTATTTATGTTTATTCCTCTTAATCAGTAACAATTTGTTTGTCATTTTGATGACGTTCGTTACACGAACCATCATACACATTCACATTCTTTACGTGATACAAGTATTCCTCATATCTCATTTTAGCATATTAAAAAAATACTATAGCCCTTATTTGGCTATAACCATTTATTACTATTATTACGTTAAGGGTTTCCTAGTTCCCTGGTTTATTTTGAACATTATCATCTCTTACATTAATCTTTAGATCATGAGACTTTTATAAACATCTTGTTACCTCTCACTAGGCAATACTATTCACATGGCTCACAAGGCCATCACACATCTTGTCACCTCTCACTAGGCAAAAACTATTCACATGGCTCACAAGGCCCATTACACATCTTATCACCTCTCTCTAGGAAACAACTATTCACATGGCTTACAAGGCCATTACACATCTTGTCACCTCTCACTAGGCAACAACTATTCACATGGCTCACAAGGCCATTACATATCTTGTCACCTCTCACTAGGCAACAACTATTCACATGGCTCACAAGGCCATTAAATATCTTGTCACCTCTCACTAGGCAACAACTATTTCTAGGTCATAAGGCCTATACAAACATTATACTTGTTGTACAAGTATTTCACATATATCACAAGGCTTATGCAATAAGAGAAATACAACCTTCCCATTATTAGGGTTTGGGTTTCCCTTTACAGCCGAATAGGGTTTCAAGTTCATATTATCAATCCACCTAATTCATTGCTCCACACATCTAGGAGAATACATTGATATCATAAGTATTCAATCATACTTATTTATTCTCATCATTTATCATTAAATGATTATCAACACAAAGTATGAGTTTCTCTCATCCTCACTAGGATATTGATTACATCATACTTTATTAACTTGGCTTAACCCTTTATCAAAGGTATATTAGCCTACACTTATCAAAGTGCATTAAACTTTGTATGTCTTAATGTATCATTTGACATAACACACTACATGTGTCACTCAATCAAGTATATTGAATGAGGTGCTTCCACCCTATCGGGCAAAGAGGGGTGTTCTTGCTTCCATATCGGGTAAAGAGGTGTGTGTGCGCTTCACACCATATCGGGAAAAGAGGTGTGTGTGCACTTCACACCATATCGGGCAAAGAGGTGTGTGGGTTATTCACACCATATCAGGAAAAGAGGTGTGTGTGTGTACTTCACACCATATCGAGAAAAGAGGTGTGTGTGTGCTTTACACCATATCGGGCAAAGAGGTGTGTATGCTTCACACCATATTGTGCATAAGGGGTATTGTTGACCTCATATCGTGAAATAGGTGTATACTACAACACCATATCGTGCAAGGAAGTATAAACTCATATCCATATCGTTTTAGTAGTGTAGGTGCATCACCATATCGGGTTAGAGGTGCTTGCTTATTTACTTGAACCAGATATCACTTTATAAGGTGATACCATCATCTTCAATATCTAGACCTTTGTTCTACTTGTTCTAGTTCATGGACAACAGTCCTAGGTTACTACTAAAGCTCATGGATTCATCAATTATGCAAGAAAATTCTATTTGAAAGTAAATCATTTAACTAAGGCAAGATTGATCATAAATAATAACATAATTGAGTTCAAGTTATATAACCCGCCTCAAGAGCAACTTCAAAGATCCAAGCTCCAAAGCTTCACATTCCGAAGGTTGAAGGTGAGCTTCTCAAAGGTCCAATACTTGAGCTCCTCAATGATATGCACGATACCTCACCACTTGTGGCCGATATCCCTCACTTATGGTTGATGTCCCTCACTTGGCCGAAATCACTTTGCAATGGGCAATATCACTTTGCTATGTGTGATACCAAAGCTCTATGCATGATACTCCTTCAAACTTGCATGATATCTAGACTCTATGCATGATATCTAAGAGCAAGGGGGTGATATATTTTGAAAAATTCCACTTATGGGTGAAAGGAAGGGTATATATACTTGAGGTTCATGAAAGAGTGTGTATATGAGGTGTCACCATTTTAAGCTACTAGGTACCACGTGTCCATGCATGGTTGACACCTATCCTTGCATGTACTCATATTTATCTTAACATGCAAAACACTAGAGGATAATATAGAGATGATATTTCGGCCATTAGTTATTTTGTTTGATAAGATATCTCATCTTTATCTCATAAATTAAGAAAACCGATACAACTTTTCCAAGGAGCTTCTAACTCGACATGGATCACCTTCTTGAGGTGCTTTTCCCATCATGGACAAGAACAAGAGTCCACAAACCAATATCAGATCCCCTCTATGGCTCCTTCGCCGATAGGCACTCCCATATGGACTCTACAACCCGATACAAGCTCCAATTAGGGTTTCACACTCAACCCTTTCTTGGTCTTTTCATTACCAAGAATATCATACTCAAATATGATTCAAAATGTGATGACCCGATTACAAGCTAAGCCATCACTAGTAAAAATGTGGAATTATCAAAAATAACAAAATTAATAAAAATCGCTAAAAATTAAAACCATTTTGCACAACTTTACATACACACAGTTCATGTCATACATTCAGTATGGCGTCTCTTCTCGAGGATAACAAGTATCAGTTGCTTTACTCTGATATATATACAGTGGCATTATAAAAACCTCCATATAAGAAAACCAAAATCTCAAGTCGTTCATGAAAACCACTAAGAATTATCTCCCAAGGACCTAAGAGTACAAAGATGACACATAGACATATATCTACAAAACCCTGACAGGAAGTGTATTTGACTTGAAAATACTACTGCTATTCTTGCTGACACGATCCTTCTTATGCAGCTTGGTTCCTAGTCCCTTGTTCGCGACCACCTAAAAAAAATTGTGGATCCCACAGGGTGAGACTATTGTCCCAGCGAGAGATATAACTCTCTGCCAGCAATATTATTATCACAGAAAATAATATAAAATTGAACTACAGGTATTCTATTTGCTTAACAAATATATCTTTTAAGTACCAAGCAAGCATATTGATAACAAGTCTATAAATCATATTTTTCTTGAAAAGGGATATGAAGAACATGTGTAACATGTATCCATCGAGATGTATAAAAGTAATAAGGCATCAACCAATGTTTCTGTAGTTGTTCCTTAAACAAATATACTACACGACTGATTACATGTTCACATTCATACTTATGCCCAGAGGATATGAGATATATTGCTCATACTCCAACCGACCACTAGTAAGTCTAAATCGGTACCATACAAGGTCAATGGCAGAGCCGACTGTCAAGACCTTATTGGTATGTATGCCCTGAGAGCCAATCATGGGATGATTGGTGGGATACATTAAGATTGATTTGATAAATTTCAAAGGCAAGCAAGCTTCCAATTCTTTTTGGTTCAGTCATATGAGATAGTGATAGGATAGATTGAATGTCTAGAGAATGACAGTACTCAATGACGTATGCTTTCAGGTTAAGGACCTGAACGATGAGATCATACATATGCTAAGAGTTTGTACATTCTTGTTATGTCCCTAGTCGGATGTCATTGTGGAAGGTAGATAGATAGCAATGACACACAAGACTAGATTGTGGTGTTGGTTGATGACAGAATCTCATTAGTCATGATATAGAGATATCAAACCAAACACATAGGTACTTGTTAGAGAACAAGTGTACCGGACAGACCCACCGTGAGTTTGACACATGGAACCATGACATGGTAGTCACAGTCAGTACTCACAGTGATAGTGGTGAGTGTGATTCTTTGACCTGAAATCACTACACTCAACACATGTCATTGGGCACACTTTGACATCATCAAAAGCAGTCCTGAAACATGGGTTGTTATAAAGGTAATGATTGGGTGGCTTTGACACATGGGGCTTTTGAGGGGTGAGTGATAGATATGGGATTTGTCCCTCCTGAGGGAGTTTGATATCCATGGCCACTTGATGAGTAGGATTGAGAAAGGTGTACACACATGTGTGAATCAGTATGTGATATTGATGTCATACATATCTCTTCCAATCTACTCTGAGATCAAGAAAGTGAATGAACGTTGATAGGATGATTGTTCCATGCCTCGAGTTCATTCGGGATATCAGTGACAAAGGAACTATACATTCACTGTAACACCATTCATAGATTGTAGGATTGAAAGTTGTTCTCCAACTTTCTATTTCATTTAGGTAGAACTGATGTGTGACTAGGCACCGCTCTTTGCTTGTGAAGTCATAAGTGTTATGGACTTTCACTGCCAACGTGAAATGGACCTGCAGGGTCACACACATAGTATTTAACCTGGAAGAGGATTTTTGTCCACAAACAATGTTTAGATTGATTACTAAAGGAGTTTAGTAGTTCAATTAAACACTCAATTAATTGATAGCTCAATGTCATAATGTTCAAGGTGTTGGACATATTGATTGGAGTATCGAATTGATTGAAACTGCAATTGACTGATTTTGCACAATCTGCACTCCCAACCGATCGGCTCATGTGATGAACCAATCGGCTGAGCTTGGTGAACCGATCGGCTCAGATGGTGAGTCGATTGGCTCATGGACAGGGTGAAACGATTGCTTCAAGTGTTGAAATGATCGGTTCAACTGATGCAACCGAGCAAGTTGGGAAAGTAGTATTGGTGAGAAATTTCATTTCATTTCACTTGCCCAATTTGATTGGAACAAGGATTGGTATTTGGTACCAATTAGAAACAAAAAGAGGAAAAGTTAATCGGAAACTGATAAGGACCACGAACTGACCGGTTCATATGTGAACTGACCGTTTCATGGGTCCCAACCGATCAGTTGAGGTGTCAACCGACCAGCTCAGGTCCCCAACCGACCGTTTCTGAAATGAAACGATCGGTTCAGGTTGCGCAGTTGGTTGTTTTTGTGGAAAATCTCAAACCCTTCTACTCCTGCTTTAGTCCAACATTGCCCAGGATAGAGAACCCTGTCCCATGACCCTCCTATATATAGGGGTATTGTGGGCTTCTCAAAGAACTGAAAAACACTAGAGGGGGGGTGAATAGAGTTTTAAAACAATTTAACAATTATTTAACTCAAACAACCACAATTGAGATTAGAAGAAGGAGACAGGTGTTTAGAGTGGTTCCAACTTTAGCAAATACTAAAGTTGTCAGTCCACTACCCGGTTGCTTACCCAACCGGGATTTTGAAAGTATTTATTTTATTACCTTCTCAAGGATTTATACAAAATACAATACTTTCCTTTACACCCCTTGAACAGCCTTCACTTGAAGTAGGTGCACCAACTTGAGGTAGCCTTCTTGAAGTAACTCCAAGCTCCCCCTTGAAGTAGCCTTCCTCTCTAGAAGTAACCTCCCATTGCACCAGCCTTCTGAAGTAGCTCAAGGTCGCCTTCTTCACCAAGAAGATCTCCACCCTCTCCAATCCACAGCCTCCAACCTAGGAGTAGCAAGGAGAGTACAAACAGTAATAGAGAACAAGAAAGGAAAAAGGAAATTACAACTTATCCTTTGTAGCCCAAGGCTTGATTTGCCTAGATCAAGCGTATAGATCTCCTAACCAAGTGTATGGACTTGTGATTGCAGTGGGTAGGAGATACTAGCCTATAGGACACGAATTTTGAGCTAAGGAAGGAAGTGTCCAATTGTCACAATGCTCAAATTTGCTCACAAACAGATTGCTCAAAGTATGCTCAAGGATTTCTCAAGTGTAACAAGTTGGTTTGAGTGTCCTATGGCTTGTCCTATTTATAGGAATGGTCTAAGGATGCTTAAGGACGTTCTAGACAACTTCTAGGGGTTTCTAAGTGCTTAACTAGCCGTTAGGTACAAGTTTGTTACTTTAGCAACGGCTAATTAATTTACTCTGCAGTTGCTGTCAGAGTTCATCTCGGTCGAGGAATGGTCGACCGAGATACCTACTCGGTCGAAGTTTTGTCGACCGACAGGCTCTCTGGATCAAGTGATTTGCAACATCTATATCCAACTACCAACTACCTTGTCAGTTGTGTCTAACGGCTACTTTGGATCTTTCTCGGTCGAGAAGATTGTCGACTGAGAGTGTCTCGGTCGAGGAGTTGGTCGACCGAGATTGATCATGTTTCAATGTTTCAATTTAGGCACTAATTATATGTATGAGTGTGCAAATGTGATCCTATTTGAAGGGGATGACTTATCTAAATGTGGTGTTTAGCCAGGGAAGATCTAACGCTTGATTTACATGCAATCTAAGTACTTGTACATTATATATTTGTACAAGCTTTTACAAGGCGATTACATTGCATGAAAATATAAATATGGAAGCATATGGATTTCCCTAGTACTTTGTCATCCGCCTTGTTCCTGCACACTCAAGTAGCTCGTTAGATCAATAAGAATGAAATGTTTGTCATAATCAAAACAAAGGGATTTATAGATGTCCATTTAGCCAACAATAACAACGCAGTGCAACCAGTTGCTCTGTAAAGTTGTTGTTATCTCTGGTTTTGGTAACCGAGAGAGCCTGAGCAAGTGCTACCCGATAAGGGAGGCACATCAAGGGAAAGTCAACTGCAGAAAGCGACTGGTGGTAGGAGAGTGTGTCAGTGACTAGTACACTGACAGGAGGGTGTGACTCCTTCCAATTCCTTGTGGGATAAGGAGATTGGAGTTCCAGGTGGTCCATGTGGACTACTTCAGAGGTGGGAGATTTTTGGCGCTCAGAGGACAGCTGTCAATCTTGACAGTCCCGGTGAGACCAGGAATCGTCAGTTTCGGTGCGACTAGGAGCTACACATACACCGTCCATGACTGGAGGTGAAGACCCTGCAAGCCGCGAGGTATTGTCACCAAGCAAGCCTTGGGACAAGGTATGATTCCACAAACCATCCTTTCCTATTGTATAGACGTTGACGCGTTTCCTTGTAATGGGTTTGGGGAGTAGAAAATTTTTGTTTCCGCTGCCTTCTTTGCCTCTCCTAAAACCCAACAGTGGTATCAAAGCCACGTCAACTGCTCTATACTTTAGGATTATCGATATGATCGATTTTGGTTTATCGCCTTTATTTATTGCATACGATGCGAATAAAATTAGCTTTATGCATGTCCAATCCTAAATCCACAAATCCCAATTTACATATATGATATGTATTATGAATGCACTCAATATGTGTCGCCCTTTAAAAGAGTTTTTTGGTGGATGTATAGCATGGTTATGGCCAATAAACCCTATCTGTGTATGGTTGTATGTGGTTGCTTGCATCTCGGTCTGCGCACCGATCTTCATTCTCCTATTCCTGATGTAACTCAAAATAATTCAAGATTTCTTTCCTACCTTTGATCCCCTCAAATGTAACTCGAGGTTTCTCTTTTTACAATGTAAAATAGGATAGAATTTTATTTCCTATTATGTCAAAGAACGACGGACATCCTGACGATAGCTGAGACGATCGGTTCAAGGAGTGAACCGATTGGTTGACATTCCAGACGATCAGTTCAAGGAGTGAGCCGATCAGTTTATGACCGGTTCGAGGAGCGAGACGAGCGGGTGGCGGCCATGATGAGATGCACAATGACCAGGCGAACCGATTGGTTGGAGGAGCCAACCGATCGGCTGGTGGCACCCAGCCGACCGGCCTGATGGCGAGCCGATCAGTCATGTGATGAGTTGATCAAACCCAGAAAGGAAAAGCACAGAGTTCATCTTGTACAGGTTGCATGTGATGTAGACCTAGATGACTGTGATTCCTCTTGGCTCGAGGAATCACATTAGGATGGCCATAATCATCGCTTTTATCATTTTTCATGTTTTCTGTGGGATATAACATGTATATGATATGTACTAAGTATTGTGGTGATTGGATATGTAGATGTATATAAAACCAAATCCCTCATTAAAATATTAAGTCTTATATGCCTTCAATTAGTGGCACACATGAAAAACTCGATCAACCAAGCGTAGGTTACGCCAAAGCGTGGTGCGCCGTCTATCTTGTGGAAGTTTGAAGGGTAGACATGTAGGTTCTGCCAAAACAGGGTGCATGTTTACCGTGTCAGCTTTTGGGTTAGACTTAACTGGTGATTCTTAGAGTTTCTAAGCCCAGAGGCAAGGAATGTTCATGGCAAGGTGTTGCGCATGTTCATTCATCAAGAGTTGCATATGATGCAATTGGCATGATGGCCTACCTAAATAGTCAAGATTGTGGGCGATCAGCCAAAGCTGACTCATGACTTGATGAAATATGGATCTTGCCCACTAGAAGGTTGTACACTGCAATCTTCCAAATTGATGGTGAGGGATATCAATTTGAAGTAAAATAGTGGGAGCGATAATTAATTAAAGGCCTAATTATATCGTCAACTTTTCAAATCAATCAAATAAGTCAAAAGGAATTTTGGACTAAAATTGCATATTTTCCCTTTTGTAGTACAAATGGAAACAAACAACAATCACTTTTCTTTGCGATCCTTCCGGGAAAAGGACAAGTTAAATGGGAATAATTTCCATGATTGGTTAGGATGTTGAGAAGCGTTCTCAATCAAAGAGCGAAAGCTCTAAGTCCTAGTTATACCAGAACCAGATGAACTCGATCCCACCACATCAATGGCTGAAAGTATGCTTATGGAAGCATATCGAGGATGACATTGATGAGGATTGTTTGATGTTGTGTTCTCTGAACTATGAGTTGTAGAGACAACATGAGACATATGATGTCTCCAAGACATTGTCCTAGTATGTCATGACAGAAGGAGATCCAGTAAGGTATTCACACACTCCATATGATTGGGTATGTGGAAAGACCTGACTAAGAAGGATTACCTCTGAGCCAAGAGTTGGCTAATGGTATGATACTGCAAATGTTGCGAGAATCATATAGTTCATGATGAATTACAACATGAACAACTTTGACAAGCATTGACAAAGTTGTTGGACATGTTGAGGATAGTAGAGGAAAATATGAAGAAAGACTAACCCTAATCTTTGATGAGATCAATGAAAGGTAAGTCTTAAGGGCAAGGGCAAGGGCAAAGCAAAGAAGTGTTTTGATGCTAGCCAACAGCCCAAACTGTCTTCAACCTCAAGGCACATGGGGAAAGGGTGTATGAGGGAATTGCCCTCTATATCTGGAAGAAGAAAAGAAGATGAAGAAGGGGATGGAGATCTCCACCAAAGATATCATGAAATGAACCACTTCTTAATCAAAGGTATATGATATCAAGATATGGATATGTCATATATGATATGCAATATCCACAAAGAAGTGACGGCCTTTGTGAAAGGACCAAGAAAGGAGTGCCCATCATTGGAGCAAGTGTTGCTACGATAGATAGGAGTACCTTTCAGTTTATTTTAGCCTAAAGGGCAGGAAATAGAGTTGAGAACTGCTATTTCATATTTTCCAATAGATAGAAACACTTTATTTTTGCATATTGTATGACAATGATGGCAATCAATGAAGAGATGTTTCAATTTATAAAGATATGATATTTGTGGCAATGCCTTATTTATCTTGTGGTATTTGATATGCATAAGATAAAATGATACCTAAAAGTTATAGATAACTCAAACAATCAAATTAGCATCAATCATGAGAAATTCATTTCTAGTTTCCATGTGATGGATAAATCTAGACTCTTTTGGTTAGAGAACCAGTAAGAGACATGAATATCTTGGAGATGATTAATCAATCTTCACTAAAGGTAGTGGGAGAATGATTATTCTATCAGGTATGATACATGTGATGTATTTTCATACCTATTGGAACAAATGCTAATACTTCAAATGGTGTTTAGAGAAATACCAATATGAATATCTTGAAGGGTTCAAGATTATCATAGATGAAGTGCAAATTTGGTAAAGTTTTAATTCTTGATGAGATCAATGAATGAAATACTTGGACCAAATGTTTGAGATCCTTATGAGTGATTATGATAGTGTATCATAGTGAACTCATGATTAAGGCATGGTGATGTCTAAATAAAGAAGGAATCATACTCTAAGGAATTAGAGAATGATTATCAAATAACTGAATTCTTCTTAATAAAAGAATACCCCACACTAATAAAGGACATTAAGAATCACAAGGAGTTGTAAGTTCTTATATCCTTGACAGATACACCTCATTTATCTATGTGATGAGTTGTTCATGTGATGAGTCAACTATCTAGATGAATATGAGGAACCGAATTTTGAGTTATGGTTTATGACCATTACATCCTAAATGACATCCACGTGAACCATAAGGTATGACCTTGATGGTAGCACCCATTCGATGAAATCCATAAGTGCAAATGAATCTTAAGTGTTAAGACACATGGATAACATTTTGAGAAGGATGATGCTTGTTGATTGCAACTTAATGACTAAGCATTTGACATATGGATACTAAAACCACATTCCTATGAGGAATAAAACAAGGATGTGTACGTGACACAACCTATAAGGTTTATGAATCCACTAATGCAAATGAGGTATATAAGTTACAATTGACCAATCAATGTGATTGATTGAGTACAAGCAACTCAGAATTGGATCTTTACTTTGATGATATAGTCAAAGGGTTTGACTGATATATCAAAGATACAGAAGGGATCTATGATTTAGTGGGAGCATATTCACATTCCACATGTTGATGTGAAATGGAAATGTTCTAGAATGGAAATCCAAAAGTGGAAATTATCTTTATAGAAGATAGAGATGTTTCCTATGTGATAGGAATATAGATCTATAGAGATAGTTCTTGAAAAACCTCTTGACTTGAAAAGAGAAAGCATACATTGGCAATCTGTACTGAAGGGTTCAGTATGCATAGATTCAGTGGGAGAAAACTTGTCCATGTTACATGGAATTAGTATCCCAAGGCCAAGTGTCCAATTCTTATGAAGAATGGGAAGACTAAGAATAGATATGGATCTATCATGTATGTAATCATCCCATTATTTTTCATGTATAGACATGGAAAGAATAAAATGCATTCATCATCTTGTATGTAGGACATGGCAATATGATGTGCTCATCCTAATAACTCGTATGTGGGACATGACGAGTGGATGTCTGTCTACTTCCAGTAAGGGTTACTGGAATACCATGAGAACTTGATAAGTACTGGAGAAGTACTAGTTCTATGGAGATAAGGAAGAGTTCAATGTAAAGAGTTACATTGATGCGAACTTCCGAAAGGACAGAAAATTAATCACAAAATATATATAGGATATATAAAAGTGAAAGTTTGTTGATAATTGGAAGTGTTCCAATAAAACCATTTAAAAGGAACTGCCGAGTATCTATGTGTTGGAGAACAACAGTGGATACTATATGGATCTGGAAGTTCATGAGATGAACTTATAGATATTCTGCTCATTGATGACAAATATGGAATCCTTGATCATGCAATGTGGCTAAAGGTTAGCAAAGGAATACTGGATCACATATTATGGCAACTTCATCTCATACGTGTAACGTACAGCAAAGAGATGTGAGACATGCCATTTATATTGACTTTGGCAAGGTGTTGCCATAACTCACTATGTTCGCACTAGAGCACAGTAACATTTGGGACATGTTTGAAAATCACTATGAATATGATTCAAGGGTGATTGGCTCGCAGTGCAAGTGGGAGTCTGTTGGTATGTATGCCCTGAGAGACAATCATGGGATGATTGGTGGGATACATTAAGATTGATTTGATAAACATCAAAGGCAAGCTTCCAATTCTCTCTGGTTCAGTCATATGAGATAGTGATAGAACAGATTGAATGTCTAGAGAATGATAGTACTCAATGACATATGCTTTCAGGTTTAAGGACCTGAACGATGAGATCATATAGATGCTAAGAGTTTGTACATTCTTGTTATGTCCCTAGTCGGATGTCATTGTGGAAGGTAGATAGACAACAATGACACACAAGACTAGATTGTGGTGTTGGTTGATGACAGAATCTCATTAGTCATGATATAGAGATATCAAACCAAACACATAGGTACTTGTTAGAGAACAAGTGTACCGAACAGACCCACCGTGAGTTTGACACATGGAACCATGAGATGGTAGTCACAGTCAGTACTCACAGTGATGGCGGTGAGTGTGATTCTTTGACCTGAAATAACTACACTCAACACATGTCGTTGGGCACACTTTGACATCATCAAACGCAGTCCTGAAACATGGGTTGTTATAAAGGTGATGATTGGGTGGCTTTGACACATGGGGCTTTTGAGGGGTGAGTGATAGATATGGGATTTGTCCCTCCTGAGGGAGTTTGATATCCATGGCCACTTGATGAGTAGGATTGAGAAAGGTTTGCACGCATGTGTGAATCAGTATGTGATATTGATGTCATACATATCTCTTCCAATCTACTCTGAGATCAAGAAAGTGAATGAACGTTGACAGGATGATTGTTCCATGCCTCGAGTTCATTTGGGATATCAGTGACAAAGGAATTATACATTCACTGTAACACCATTCATAGATTGTAGGATTGAAAGTTGTTCTCCAACTTTCTATTTCACTTGGGTAGCACAGATGTGTGACTAGGCACCGCTCTTTGCTTGTGAAGTCATAAGTGTTATGGACTTTCACTGCCATGTGAAATGGACCTACAGGGTCACACACATAGGAATTAACATGGAAGAGGATTTTGTCCACAAACAATGTTTAGATTGATTACTAAAGGAGTTTAGTAGTTCAATTAAACACTCAATTAATTGATATCTCAATGTCATAATGTTCAAGGTGTTGGACATATTGATTGGAGTATCGGATTGATTGAAACTGCAATTGACTGATTCTGCACAATCTGCACTCCCAACCGATCGGCTCATGTGATGAACCGATCGGCTCAGATGGTGAGTCAATCGGCTCATGGACAGGGTGAAATGATTGCTTCAAGTGTTGAAATGATCGGTTCAACTAATGCAACCGAGAAAGTTGGGAAAGTAGGATTGGTGAGAAATTTCCTTTCATTTCACTTTCCCAATTTGATTGGAACAAGGATTGGTAATTGGTAACAATTAGAAACAAAAAGAGGAAAAGTCAATCGGGAACTGATCAGGACCACGAACCGACCGGTTCATATGTGAACCAACCGTTTCATGGGTCCCAACCGATCGTTTGAGGTGTCAACCGACCAGCTCAGGTCCCCAACTGACCGTTTCATAAATGAAACGATCGGTACAGGTTGCGTAGTTGATTATTTTTGCGGAAAATCTCAAAGGGAGCTTTAGTCCCACATTGCCCGGGATAGAGAACCTTGTCCCATGAACTTCCTATATATAGGGGTATTGGGGGCTTCTCAAAGAACAACACAGTGCAACCAGTTGCTCTGTAAAGTTGTTGTTCTCTCTGGTTTTGGTAATCGAGAGAGCCTGAGCAAGTGCTAGCCGATAAGGGAGGCACAATAAGGGAAAGACAACTACAGAAAGTGACTGGTGACATGAGAGTGTGTCAGTGACTAGTACGCTGACAGGAGGGTGTGACTCCTTCCAATTCCTTGTAGGACAAGGAGATTGGAGTTCCAGGTGGTCCGTGTAGACTACTTCAGAGGTGGGAGATTTCTGCCGCTCGGAGGACAACTATCAATCCCGACAGTCCCAGTGAGACCAGGAGACGTCAGTCCCAGTATGACCAGGAGCTGCACAGACATCGTCCAAGACCGGAGGTGAAGACCGCACAAGCCGTGAGGTATTGTCGCCGAGCAAGCCTTGGGACAAGGTATGATTCCACAAACCATCCTTTCCTATTGTATAGACATTGAGGCGTTTCCTTGTTCTAGGTTTGGGGAGGAGAAAAATTTTTGTTTCCGCTGCCTTCTCTGCCTCCCCTAAAACCAAACACACCTCACCTTTCTCAATCTATACAAGAACACTTAGGTAACACTTAGGTTTAGCATGACATTTTGTATCTGCTGTGATTAGCTATGCCATGGTATAGCGGCATATTCGCTATAGAGTTATTGTTGTATCATGTACTCTCTTCAGAAGAAGACCACTTATCTTTCTTGGTTTATCAGGATGACCACTGAGCAATCCTATTTTGATTTTTATCAAGAAGTACATTGAGCAACCTGATGTATTTAGGGTGTCCACTGAGCACCCTTATATTATCGCATATGCAAAAATATGCATTACGAGTAAAAACTCATTTCACCATTTAGAAAATGCTGACACTAAATGGATCTATGGTCTGGGCAACTACATGATAATATCCATCTTTCTAAATTAAGTGCATTATTGTATCTTTTAGCATCAATCAAGTTACAAACAAGATTTACAAAGAAAAGCATAATTGCATTTATCAAATACTTTCATATTCCTTGAGTCACATAGTTCTCTTAGAATAGAAATCTCTTTTCATCATCACACTTGGGTATTCAACCCTTAATTCATCACTGAGTACTGTCACCACTTAGCAGATGATCATTACCTCTAGGTCATCAGACCCGAGTATTTATTCACATAGTCCACATAGCTCATTGCATTGTTTCACATAACAACATAGTTCTTACTCGTCCATGCTCATAGCCTTAGGATACTTGCATGATTATTATATCATATTATCAACAATTTCAAACACATGTCTATAAGATACTAAGGAACACATCCTCTTTTATGAATTAGGGTTATAGTCAACCAATTAGGATTTCAAGATCTCATTAGTAATATTATATCTTAACTCATACTCTAGTCTTCTTAGGAGTATTATCGAAGGTTAATATTATAGTCATCTTGCCATTATTAGTTTCTCTTTCATTCTTACTAATATGTAGGTTACTTAATTCACATAATTAAGGTTGACAAATCATCATTATCAAGTTGAGTTAAGCATATTCATCACTTAGACAAGCTCAATGATTAAGGACATGCCTACCATATCAAGTAGCATGATTGATAATGTCATTCTAATGTATTTAGAAATGCATATATTCAATTAATCACATGGTGAAACCACATCCTCATATCGGGTATAGGGCATATCCCTTATCACCATATCGTGTAGTCATGTTAGTTTGGTATCATTTTACCTTTCTCATCTTAAGTCCACTTCATATCGTGTACTAGGGTACACCATATCGGGCATGTCTATATCTCATGTAAACAATATTATATTGTTTCTAATCCTTAGTTGGTTATGTTAACTCTCAATTTAAACTCCCATATTGGTCTTCCATCATATCAGGTTGTCTCTTGTATTTCCATATCAGGGTGCATCTTGGATTTCTATATTGGGATCCATCTTGGATTACCATATCGTGCACTCACATTGGACTTGCCATATGTTGGGTATCATATCGTGATCTCATGTTGGACATCATATTGGTTTTCACCATAATAATTTATCTCATAGGTTCACCATATTGTCTCCTTCTTTCTCTCTCCTCTAGATAACACTAGGTAAAAGTAAAAACAATCTAGAGGTGATAAATTACACATTAACCCTACATTTTGTACATACTATAAATTTTACTAGAATCGATGCATCAAGCACTTAGCATTATTTACACAAGTTCTCACTTAGGGTTTAGGCTTTGCACAAGACACCACTTAGCATCATATTCTCTTTCATGATATACAAAAACACTTAGAATATATTCAACATGTAACATTTGCAACATAACCCCTCATCTTGGGTAAGTTACACTTCTCACTTAGATTATCATATAATGCACACATAGCTTTGCATATAAGCTCAAATTTGAAAAAAAAAACTTCACAAAGGTCTTAATTACTTTTCAAAAGATAAGAACAAGTTTGTAAGAAACTTACTTAAGCAAAAAATCTAGGGTTAGGTCAGAACCCAGGTCAGGGGTGTTACAATTATCAATCCCTAAAAGAAGGATTTTGTCCTTGAAATCTCAAGAGAAAAGAGAAGGGTACTTCTTCCTCATCTCTTCCTCTAACTCCCATGTGACTTATTCAACACCACGGTGATTCCAGAGAAATTTCACAGGAACAATATCTTTCTTCTTCAACTTCTTGACCCTTTTGTCAAGAATCATCATAGGGCCTTCCACATAGGATATATCTTCACTCAATTCAACCTCTATAGGTTGTAGTACCATCTCTGCACCAGGATGCCACTTTCTCAGCATAGACACATGAAACACTGGATGTAGTCTATGTAGCTCAGGTGGCAAGTCCAACCTATAAGCTACTTTCTCGATCCATGCTATCATTGGGTAAGGTCCCATAAATCTAGGGGCTAACTTACCTTTCTTCCCAAATCTAATAACACCTTTCCAAGGAGATACCTTGAGATACACTCTGTCTCCAACTTAAAACTCTAGAGGTCTATGACGTTTATCAACATAATACTTCTATCTATCCTGTGTAGCCTTCAACTGTTGTTGTATAACTTTAATCTTTTCAGTTGTTTGTTGTACTAACTCAGGACCCAAAAGTTGGTATTCTCCAGTTTCAAACCAGCATAATAGAGATCTACAACGTCTTCCATATAATGCTTCATATGGTTCCATATAAATACTGGCCTGATAACTATTATTATAAGCAAACTCAATCAAGCTTAAGTGTAAGTCCCAACTTTCCACAAACTGAAGGACACATGCCCTAAGCAAGTCCTCCAAGATGTGTATGGTCCTTTCAGACTGCCCATATGTCTGAGGATGAAAGGTTGTACTAAACTTTAACTGTGTACCCAAAGCTTTATGTAATCATTCCCAAAAATGACTTGTAAACTGGGGACCTCTATCAGATACAATCATAGCTCGGACTCCGTGCAACTGCACTATCTCATCTATATAGATCTGTGCAAGCTTGTCCGCAGTGTAGGTTGTTTTGACAGGAAGAAAATGTGTTGTCTTAGTCAACCTATCCACTATCACCCAGATGGAATCATGACTTTTGGTTTTCCTAGATAGACCAAACACAAAGTCTATTATCACGTGATCCCGTTTCCACTGAGGTATGGTAGGGGTTGTAACATCCCTGCAGGATTCTGGTGTTCTGCTTTAACCTGTTGACACACCGGACACTGCATGACAAACTTAGCTACATCTTTCTTAAGACCGGGCTACCAATACATATCTTTTAAGTTATGGTACATTTTGGTGCTCCCTGGATGCATTGCATACATGGATGAGTGAGCTTCCTCCATAACTAACTTCCTTAAGTTATTGCTATTAGGAACTACCATCCTACCATGGTAACAAACTATCCCATCCTCTGACTCATGGAAACCGTCCCATTTCTCACTACCCAACTCTGACTTACTTTGTTGAATCACAGTATCAGCATGTTGTGCCTCTTTGATATGTTCCTTCAGAGTGGGTTTCACATGCATCTCAGCTAATAACCCTGCTAACAAAGATACTTCTAACTGCAAATTCATCTATCTCAAGAGACAAACATATCCCACTTACAACATATTAAGGAATTCAGTTGTACATCATATGAGGGTGAAGATGAGGATTTTCTACTGAGTGCATCATCTACTACATTGGCTTTACCTGGATGATCAACAATTGTACAATCGTAGTCTTTGATTAACTCCATCCAGCGACGTTGTCTCATATTCAGCTCATGCTAAGAGAAGATGTATTTTACATTTTTATGATCTGTGAAGATCTGGTATGTTTCTCCATAAAGGTAATGCCTCCAGATCTTTAACGCATGAACTACTATAGCGAGTTCTAGATCATGTGTCGGATAATTCTCCTCGTGTTTCTTGAGCTGTCGAGAAGAAAAAGAAACTACATGATCATTTTGCATCAACAAATAGCCTAGACCATTCTTAGAAGCATCACAGAAAACAACATACCCCATTCCCTACTCAGGTAAAACTAACACAGGTGCACTAGTCAACTTTTCTTTCAAAATCTATAAAGAATGTTGATACTTGTCATTCCAGACAAAAAGAACTTCTTTCCTTGTCATCCTGGTTAAGGGTAATGCTATAGAGATGAAATCTTTGATCAACCTTCTATAGTATCCTGCCAAGCCTAGGAAACTGTGAACCTCAGTCGCTGTCTTAGGTTGTTCCCATTCCACAATAGATTCTACTTTCTTAGGATCAACACGGATACCTGAAGCAGATATGACTTGTCCAAGAAAAGAAACTTCTAATAACCAGAACTCACACTTGCTAAACTTAGCATATAACTTATGTTGTCTCAACAAGGTTAAGGCTTGACGAAGATGTTGTTCATGATGTTGACTGTCTCTACTATATATCAAGATGTCATCTATGAAAACCACATCAAACTGATCAAGGAAAGGATAAAAGATTATATTCATCAACTCCATGAATGTAGTTGGTGCATTAGTTAGTCCAAACAACATAACTACAAACTCATAATGACCGTACCTCACTCTAAAGGCCAACTTAGGTATGTCACTCTCCTTGATACATAACTGATCATATCCTACCCTTAGATCAATCTTAGAAAACACCATTGCACCATGCAACTGGTCAAACGGATAATCAATCCTTGGTAAGGGATATTTGTCCTTAATAGTCACCTTGTTTAGCTGTCTGTAATCTATGCATAGTCTCATAGACCCATCCTTCTTTTTAACGAAAAGAACTGGAGCACCCCATGGTGAAGTACTCGGTCGTATGAAGCGTTTCTCCAACAAATTGTGCAACTGTTTCTTAAGTTCTACCATCTCAGATGGTGCCATTCTATAAGAGGTTTGGGCTATAGATTGTGTATACAAAACAAGATTAATCTCAAAATAAATCTCTCAAGGTGGAGGAATACCTGGTAGTTCCTTGCGAAACACATCCTCGAATTCCTTAACAACCAAAACTTCAGAAAGACTAAGGCTCTTTATCCTGGTTTCTACCACATGTGCCAAGAATGTGAAGCATCCTTGTCTCATCAACTTATCTACCACCATAGCTGACACTAAATAGGTTGGAAGAATCTTCTCTCCCCCTGAAAGACCCATGTCTTATCATCGCATGTGAACATGTCCTACTTGGACCCACAATCCAAGACAACTTTATATTTCTCTAAGGTGTCCATCCCCAGAATTACATCAAACGCATGCATTTCAAGTGGTATAAGATCCACTTGAATGTTGTGTTCTGAGAAGGAAAGAACACAGGGAGAGCATACCTCCCGGAAAATCACAGATCCCTCTAACGGGGTTTCTAATAACAGATTATCCTTTCTAGGATTAACAACCATATTATAGTCATGAATCACCTCATGGGTGATAAAATAATGTGTAGCACCTGGATCAATCAAAACAGATATGAAACATGATGAAGATGTATCAAAATGAAATAATTCCATCTGACCTGTCATAACTCGTGGGTTAACCACTGCCTTCGGCTGATTCATAGCATAGAATCTCGATGTAACTTGCTGCCGACCTCGTCCTCTATTAGCCGGTGCAAATGATCTTCCTGAGATGCTTGTCCACGTCCCCTAGAGACACTATTGAACGGTTGTCTCTAAGAGCCTTACTAGCTCTACCTCGATGGTTGGGTCACTTCCACGTCCATAACTGGACAGTCCTTAATCACATGTCTTGTCTGTCTACAACTGTAGCAGACTTTGTCATCCCACTGCGACCTAGGCAGTCCTATCACTAACATTGATGTTGAACTCTGAGTTCCTCCTGATGGAAAACTATGGCCTCTACCTCATCTAGATGTCCACTATGTCTGAGTATTGAATCTCTATGGTTCCACAGGTGTAGAAAACCTCAATTTCTTAAAACTATCAGACCTTCAATTCTGAAACTGTGTAGGTGTCTTCCTACTATTCACCTCTCATTTCTCTATCAAGGACCTCTCTATCTGTCTAACTGACTCCACAAAGGTAGCAAACCTCTCCCTATTCTCTAGGGCAGATACAAGTGTGGTCAATTCAGCGCTCAAACCTTTCTTGAAATGCCAAATTCTCTCCTCATTTGTGGTGGCCATGTGCAGACAAAACTGCAGAACCTCCATAAACATGGCTTCATACTCATTAACCTTATCATCCCCTGTCTAATCTGCTCAAACTGTGAAAACTTCTCATCCAGATAAGCCTTGGGGAAGTATCTATTGACAAACTCTTATCACAATTCTTGCCATCTGACCCCAACTCCCGGTCGTTTCTCTTCTTCTATGGCCCACCAATGGCCAGCACTTCCCTTCAAAAGGTATACAACATACTTAACCTTATCATTTTCTGGGATATCAAAGATCTTAAAGGCTTTCTCTATCTCAGTAAGCCATAAATCTACATATGTTGGGTCAGCTGTGCTAGCATATTCAATGGATCCTACTCGATGCAACCATTCAAAAGTCTTGCCAGCTCCATGTCTCTCACTAGACCATGATGTCCTAGGGGTTGGTACTGGTATCTGATCAGCCATATGCATCACTGCATTCATGATCTTCCCAAAAAGGTCTTGAAAAGCTGGGTTTTCTAATCGAGTTTGGTCAGGCTGGGGATTCTTAGGCACTGGTTCAACATTATCCTGATCCCTTGCACCACCTCCAGGCGCAGCAACACTGCTCTCAATAGTGTGTTCTTCGTGTGCTCCATACATCTTTGGTTCCTACTTCTTCTCATGTACAAGGAGAATTTTACTATAATATATACTAGAGGGCACTAGAACAGACTCAACAAACTTAATCCTATGTCTCTGTAGACTCAGCGAACCTTAGGCTTTGATACCAAAACTTTGTGACGACCCGATTACAAGTCAAGCCATCACCAGTAAAAATGCAGAATTATCACAAATAATAGAATTAATAAAACCCGCTAAAAATTAAAACCATTTTGCACATAGATCCCTATCCAGTAAGCTTTTACACAAAGGACCAAAGTTTTACATACACATAGTTCATGTCATACATTCAGTATGGTGTCTCTTCTTGAGGATAACAAGTATCAGTTTCTTTACTCTGATATATATACAATGGCATTATAAAAAACTCGAGATAATCAAACCAAAATCTCAAGTCATTCGTGAAAGCCACTAAGAACTATCTCCCAAGGACCTGAGAGTACAGAGATGACACATATACATCTATCTACAAAACCCTGACAGGCAGCGTATTTGACCTAAAAATACTACTGCTATTCTCGCTAACACGATCCTTCTTCTATAGCTTGGTTCCTAGTCCCTGGTTCGCGAGCACCTAAAAAAATTTGTGGATCCCAGGGGGTGAGACTATTATCCCAGCGAGAGATATAACTCTCTGCCAACAATATTATTATCATAGAAAATAATATAAAACTGAATTGCAGGTATTCTATTTATTTAAAAGATATATCCTCAAGTACCAAGCAAGGATATTGATAACAAATCTATAAATCATCTTTTGCTTGAAAAGGGATATGAAGAACGTGTATAACATATATCCATCAAGATGTATAAAAGTAATAAGCCATCAACCAATGTTTCTGTAGTTGGTCCTTAAACAAATATACTACATGGCTAATTATATGTTCACATTCATACTTATGCCCAGAGGAGATGCGATATACCACTCATACTCCAACCGATGACTAGTATGTCAAAATCAGTACCATACAAAGTCAATGGCAGAGTCGTCTATCAAGAACTCACCTTTCTCGGTCAGTACGAGAATAATTAGGTAGCACCGAGGTTTAGCATGACATCTTGTGTCTGTTGTGATTAGCTATGTCGTGGTATAGTGGCATCTTCACTATAGAGTTACTACCGTAGCATGTACTCTCTTCGAGAGAAGACCACTTAGCTTTCCCAGATTATCAGGACGACCATTGAGCAATCTTGTTTTGATTTTTATTAGGAAGTACACTGAGCAACATGATGTAATTAGGGAGTCCACTGAGCACCCTTATATTATCGCATATTCAAAAATATGCGATCCGAGTAAAAACTCGTTTCACCATTTAGCAAATGCTGACGTTGAATGGATAAATGGTCTAGGCAACTACATGATAATATCCATCTTGCTTAATTAAGTGCATTACTGTATCTTTTAGCATCAATTAAGTTACAAACAAGATTTACAAAGAAAAGCATAATTGCATTTATCAAATACTTTCATATTTCTTAGTCACATAGTTCTCTTAGAATCTCAATCTCTTATCATCATCACACCTGGGTATTCAACCCTTAATTCATCACTGAGTATTGTCACCACTTAGTAGATGAATATTACCTATAGGCCATCAGACCCAGGTATTTATTCACATATTCCACATAGCTCATTGCATTGTTTCACATAGCAACATAGTTCTTACTTGTCCATGCTCATAGCCTTAAGATACTTGCATGATTATTATATCATATTATCAAGTTTCAAAGATAAAAAACATATCAGGTTTCTATGGTTTTGCTCATATCAAGAAAAGGTATTCCTTTTACCTTGTATCATGTACAAGGTGATAGATTGGAGTCCTCCATACCATTCATAGAACCTATGATGACCTATCTCCATATCAGACAAGTCTCTATGTTGGGTCCCATATCAGTTGTCCCAAGTCTTCAACCCATGCCGGGTTGCAAGATCTTCAACCCATCTTAGGTTGTTCAAGAGTGATCAACTCATATCGGGTATCCAATGATGATGTCATCATCATCAACCTCAAGATCATTAATTGGTTCAAAATTATGGATAGTAGTCCTAATTACATATTGGAACTCATGATTATATCAATTGATCATAGGAAGTCCTAATTTGCAAATATTCAACAAAATTGAATAATATTGAAGAAAGGGTAATAATATTGAAGGGTTTGAGTTATATAACCCACCTCTTGAAGAGCTTCCAAGCTTCAAGCTTCACTTCACACATTCCAAGGTTGAAGAAGAGCCTTCTCCAAGCTCTAACACTTGAACTCCAAGCTCCTACACGATATCTCCAATCTCCTTGGGCGATATCACCTCACTTGGTTGCTTCAACCTTCTTTGGCTGATATATCTTCTCCTTGGCCTATACCACTTAACTCTCTTCACTATGGGCGACACAAGAGAGGGTTTTGCACGATATAAGAGGAATGGCACTTTCTAGATCCAAAAATCTTGCCAACAAATGAAGGTCAATGTATTTATACATTAGGTTTACAGAAAAGAGTGTAATAGGTGTCATTATCCTAAGGTACTTCATGCCACCTAGCCATGCAAGGTTGACACATGCTCTTTCATGCTTGCCACTTATTATCTAGCCATGAAATAATAAAAGTCCAAGGGTAAAATGGAAGACAAGGATCGGCTCTTGAGTTGTCCTCTAGGGCAATCTTTCTTCCACTATTTTATTATTATATTCAACTCCATCATTTCCACGGAAAAATAAAATCGATGCTTCAACATTTCCTTGAAGTGCCTTGCCCATCATGGGCCAAGCCAAATCTCCACAAACCAATAGGATGCTCTCCTTATGGCTTTATGGCCGATAGGGACTCCTTTCCTAAGTCCACAATCAATATGGCTCATGTGTATAACTTCAACTTATGCATTTTCTTATTTTTTTCATTATTAAGAGCACTAACACTTCAAGTTGCTTCAAACGTATTGTTTCCTTCTTTCTCTCTCCTCTAGATAACACTAGGTAAGAGTAAAAACAATCTAGAGGTGATAAATTACACACTAACCCTACATTTTGTACATATTGAAAATTGTACTACAATTGATGCATCTAGCACTTAGCATTATTTACACAAGTTATCACTTAGGGTTTAGGCTTTGCACAAACCACCACTTAGCATCATATTCTCTTTCATGATATACAAAAACACTTAGAATATATTCAACATGTAACATTTGCAACATAACATGTCATCTTGGGTAAGTTACACTTCTCACTTAGATTATCATATAATGCACACATAGCTTTGCATATAAGCTCAAATTTTAAAATAAACTTCACAAAGGCCTTAATTACTTTTCAAAAGATAAGAACAAGTTTGTAAGCAACTTACTTAAGCAAAACATCTAGGGTTAGTTCATAACCCAGGTCAGGAGTGTTACACAAACATGGTGCCTCCTTCTTTCTCTCTCCACTAAAAGATACTAGGAGGGAGTAGGGACACTCTAGAGGTGGTAATTTGCATATCAACCCTATACTTTGGGTGAATTACAACTTGCACCAAAATTGATACACAAGTCACTAGCATTATTCAAACAAGTTCAAACTTGGAATTTAGGCTTTCCACAAGCCATCACCTTGCATAATACTCTCTATAATGATTCTAAAACACATGAGGTATGTTTATCATGTGACATATTGCAATATGACCCCTCATCTTGGGTAATTTAGATTTTGGTCCAAAACATGAGAACATTGCTCAAACATTATTCAAACAGGACCAAATTTGAAACATAAGTTTGTTACTAGATAAAAAAACACCTTATAGGATTATATTAAAGTTCTAAGCAACTTATTTAGCCAAAATAAATAGGTTAACTCATAACCCAGGTCAGGTTCACTACATTCTCCCTCTGTTGTATGGTCCCTACCTCCTCGTCCTCGTCCACCTAAATATGTTGGTGACCAACGGGGTGAGACCCATGTCCCAGCGAGAGATATAACTCTCCGCCAACAATATTATTATTGTAGATAAATAGTAATAAACTGAGAAGAGGATTCTTTTATATTAATAAGTAGGATCTAATCACTTTTTAAGCAGAGTAGAGCAATATCATCTTCTGAAGCATTGTAGCTATATATGATAAAGCAGTAATTAATCTATTCATTTTATGAGGAATATGAGGAAGATGTATAACATCTATCCATTTAATATGCATAAAAGAAATGTAACATCAACCAATATTTTTCGTATTCAATCCTTAAGCAAATACGCTACACGGATTATTACATTTTACAATCACACTTATGCCCTGAGGAGATGAGGTATATCTCTCATACTCCAACTGACCATGACTCTGTAAAGCATTGGTACCATACAAGGTCAGTGGGAGAGCCGGCTGCCATGACCTTTGTTTTCTCAGTCAGTGTGAGACCACTAGCAGGACATCTCGTGTCAACTGCAAACTAGCTTACCAGGGTATACTGGTATCTTTGCTATAGAGCTACAACCACATCATGCACTCTCTTAAGGGAGATTTTCGTTATCCATCCTCGACATTTATCATCGGGAGATTCATGATACATCCATCCCATCATTTATAATGAAGGAGATCTCACATCAATCCCTCATTAGGACGTCTGGATATTAGCGCCCATTGCCCCCACATATTCAAAAATATGTGTTCTAGGAGATCCCGTGGGAAAACCTATTTCACCATTAAGCAGCTACTGACGCTGATGGATCTATGGTCATGGCACTACATGATGAGATTCCACTTGATTAATTAGGTGAAATACAATATCTTTTAGCATCAAACAAGTTTCAAACTTGAATTATTATAATAGATGCTACAAAGAAAAGTGTAATACATCTATCAAGTACTTTTCAAATCTTTAGAACACATATAACATTCAAGATCTCAATCCCTTATCTCATTACTGGGAATTCTCATCCCTTAGAATTATCATCATCATGATTACTAGATTTCGGTATTCAAACCCTTAGTTCATCACTGAACACTATTACCATTTATCAGGTAACTATTACCACTAGGTCCTCAGACCAAGGTATACATGATACTTGTTGTACAAGCATCTCACATGGATCATAAGGCCCATTTAAATCTATATCATATAAAACATCATAGCTCATACCTAGCTATGCTCATCATCTCGTGATACCTTCATGGTTAGTACTTCATGATAACAGTCATATCAAATACATATCAACACCATGCAATACAAGGGTAATACCATGATCCCAATATTAGGGTTAGGGTTTCCCTTTCTTATTGATTAGAATTTCACATTACATATCCTCACCCTTCATTAGGGTTAGGGTTTCCCATTATTAACCATTAAGGGTTTCAAGATCATATTTATCAAGAATCAAACCCTAATTCATACTCTACTCATATTAGGAGTATGCTTATTACATGATTATCAGAGAAGTATGAGTTTCTCTCTCATCCTTACTAGGATGTTGATCACTTCATACTTTAATAAGTTGGCTCAACCTTTCCTTCAAGGTACATTGGCCTACTCAATCAATATTCATTAAAATCCATACCTCTTAATGTATGACTTGATATAAGACACTTCATGTGTTACTCCATCAAGTACATTGAATCTAATGTTCTTTCCTTCATATGGGATTTGAGGTGCTTCCACCATATTAGGTATGAGGTGTGTGCTTGCTACCCATATCAATTTAGAGGTGTATGTGTGCTTACCATATCGGGTATGAGGTGTATGTGTGCTTACCATACCACCCTTCAGGTGTATGTGTTCTTACCATATCGGGTATGATATGTAAGTGCACTTACCATATCACCCTTGAGGTGTATGTGTGCTTACCATATCGGGTATGAGGTGTATGTGTGCTTACCATATCACCCTTGAGGTGTATGTGTACTTACCATATCGGGTATGAGGTGTATGTGTGCTTACCATATCACCCTTGAGGTGTATGTGTGCTTACCATATCACCCTTGAGGTGCATGTTTGCTTCCATATCACTTTAGAGGTGTATTTGTTCTTCACACCATATTGGGCAAAGAGGTGTGTGCTTGCTTCCATATCACTTTATAGGTGTGTGTGTGTGTGTGCTTCACACCATATTGGGCAAAGAGGGGTGTGTGTGCTTCACACCATATTGGGAAAAGAGGTGTGTGTGTACTTCACACCATATCGGGCAAAGAGGTGTGTATGTGCTTCACACCATATCGCGTATGAGGTGTATATGTCCTTCACACCATATCGGGTTAAGAGGTGTGTTCTTAACTCGATATCATTTTACCCTTGATGATGTCATCACCATCAACCTCTAGACTCTTGTTCTTACTATTCTAAGTCATGGACACCAGTCCCATGAAGCTTTTAGAACTCAAAGGATCATCAATTATTCAAGAGAAATCGAAATTGCAAGTAGATCAACAAGTATGACAAAATTGAAAGTGCATAATATTATAATTGGGTTCAAGTTATATAACCCACCTCAAGAACAACTTCAAAGCTCCAAGATCCAAAGCTTCACGTTCCTAAGGTTGAAGATAAACTTCAAAACTCCTCCATATGCAAAGAATCACCATGGATAAGCATTTGGTGAAGAAGAAAAGAATGGAAGATCAAAACCCTAGATTCATGCTTCAATCCAAGGTTGAATATGATCATGGCCTCACCTTAGGGTTAAGAATTGAGATCCGTATTGCTCCTTATCACCTTGCATGATACCTCACTACTCATGCACGATTTCCCAACACTTGTGGCCGATATCCACTTCACTTGTGGCCAAAACCACTCCACTATGGTCGATATCACCTTGTTAGGTCGATATCACCTTGCTATGGGTGATACCAAAGCCTTATGCACGATACCACTTCACCCTTGCTCCATACCAAGACCCTATGCACGATACCTTAGGGAAATATGGTGGTACGATTCGAAAATTTTCACTAATGGGTGAAAAGAAGGGTATATATACTTGAGGTTCATGAACAAGTGTGTAAATGAGGTGTCATCAATTTAAGCTACTAGGTGTCATGTGTCCATGCATGGTTGACACATGTACATGCATGAATTTACATTTATCTTGACATGCAAAACACTTGAGGATAATATATAGATTAAATTTCGTCCATTACCTATCTCTTTGGATAAGATATATCAACTAAAT
The DNA here is from genome assembly GCA_963693085.1 of Alisma plantago-aquatica. Classification (NCBI taxonomy): domain Eukaryota; kingdom Viridiplantae; phylum Streptophyta; class Magnoliopsida; order Alismatales; family Alismataceae; genus Alisma; species Alisma plantago-aquatica. The sequence continues at coordinate 766,345,933 of OY856411.1, forward strand.
CACCACTTTATTCACAAACTGATACAACTTTTCTAAGGAAGTTGTAAACTGATACCCCTCACCTCCGTGAGGTGATTTTCCCATCATGGCCTTTTCCAAGTGTCCAAAAAAAGATATGAGACTCCCCCTATGGATCCTTGGCCGATAGGCACTCATATATAAGCTTTTCAACTTGATACAACTCAAGTTAGGGTTCCGCATTCAACACCTTTCTTGGTCTTTTCATCACCAAGAATACCATCACTCATAATTGCTTCAAACATGGTTTCTCATTCTTTATCTCTCCTCTAGATGATACTAGGAGGGATTAGTGACACTCTAGGGGTGGTTATTTGCATATCAACCCTACAATTTGGGTAAATTACAATTTGTACCAAAATTGGTGCACAATGCACTAACATTATTCAAACAAGTTTCAAATTGAAATTTAGGCTTTCCACAAGACATCCTTTAGCATCATTCTCTTTATTATGATGCTAAAACACATGAGGTACATTCAACATGTGACATTTTGCATTATATCCCTTCATCTTGGGTAAATTACACTTTATGCCCAAACTATCATATAATGCACAAACAGTTTGCAAATAAGCTCAAACTTGAAAATTTAAATTCTAAAAGAGTATTAATTACTTTTCAAAAGGTTATAAACAAATTTGTAAATAAATTATTTAAGCAAAAATTCTAGTTTTAAGCCATAACCCAGATCAAGGATGTTACAATCATCAACCCCTAATAGGGATTTCGTCCTTGAAATCTCAAGAGAAAAGAGAAGGGTACTTCCTCCTCATCCCTTCCTCTAGATCCCATGTGGCTTCTTCAATGCCACGGTGATGCCATAGAACTTTCACACGAACTATGTCCTTCTTTTTCAACTTCTTGATTCTTCTGTCAAGAATCAACATTGGGCCTTCCACATAGGATATGCCCTCGTTTAATTCTACCTCTACAAGTTGCAACACCTACTATGTATTGAGATGACACTTTCTTAGCATAGATACATGGAACAATGGATTTAGTCTATGTAGTTCAAGTGGAAACTTCAACCTATAAGCTACCTTTCCCATCCATTCTATCACTGGGTAAGGTCTCATAAATCTAGGAGCTAACTTTCCCTTTCTCCCAAATCTGAGAACACCTTTCCAAGGAGAGACTTTGAGATACACCCTATGAAATGATAGTCATCAAACTGACAAACAAATTGTTAATAATTAAGCAGAATAAACATAAACAACGAATTAACAAAAATCACTTAAATTTAAAACCATTTTGCAAGGAGATCCTTGTCTAGAAAACTGTTACTGGAAGATTCAAAACTCATACATATCATGATTTACATTGTACAACATTGTTTCATCTCATCTCAAGGACAACATATAATAGTTTCTCTATCAAAACACATATTGGAGAAACATAAAACATTGAGGTATTCAAGCCAAAATCTCATATCATTCATGAAACTAGTACGAACCAACTCCAAGGACCTGAGAGTGTAGAGATGACACTTAGGACTTCTATCTACAAGTCACGACAGACAATACACTCAACCTAAGTTGTTACTATTTCCCCAACTGTTGTTCCTCCTCTGTGGGAAGGTCTCCATCGCCTCGTACACGTCCACCTAAAAATTGTGCATCCCACAGGGTGATACAATTGTCCTAGCGAGAGATATAACTCTCCACCGACCATATTATTATTGTAGATTAACATTATAAAAATGAGCAGGGGTTCTTTTATATTTAACTGGTAGGATTAATCATTGTATGAACAGAATAAGATAATCTCCTTTCTTAAGGAGAACATTACATCTACCCATGGTAGAGTTATAAATCATCTATCTTCTTTGCAAGGAATGTAAATAAACATAAATAACATCTATCAACTAAGATGCATAACTATATTGCGCATCAAACAATGTTTTCCATATTCGATCCTTAAGCAGATATGCTACACGGCTGAACATATTTTACAATCACACTTATGTCATCTAGTGTATTGGGTTACCCACCATATTGTTTTAAAGATGTATGCTCAACACTATATCATCCAAGAGGTGTATGCTTAACCCAATATCGGTTTAGATGTGTATGCTTGCTACCCATATCACTTTAGAGGTGTATGTGTGCTTACCATATCACTTTAGAGGTGTATGTGTGCTTTACACCATATTGGGCAAAGAGGTGTATGTGTGCTTACCATATCACTTTAGAGGTGTATGGGTGCTTTACATCATATCGGGCAAAGAGGTGTGTACTTTCTTCCATATCACTTTATAGGTGTATGTGTGCTTACCATATCACTTTAGAGGTGTATGTGTGCTTTACACCATATCGGCCAGATAGGTGTGTGTGTGCTTCACACCTTATCAGGCAAAGAGGTGTGTGTGTGCTTCACACCATATCGGGAAAAGAGGTGCCTGCTTGCTTCCATATCACTTTAGAGGTGTATGTGTGCTATACACCATATCGGGTAGAGAGGTGTGTGTGTGTGCTTCACACCATATCGGGCAAAGAGGGGTGTGTGTGCTTCACACCATATCGGGCATATGTGCGCTATACACCATATCGGGTAGAGAGGTGTGTGTGTGTGCTTCACACCATATCGGGCAAAGAGGGGTGTGTGTGCTTCACACCATATCGGGCAAAGAGGTGTATGCTTGCTTCCATATCACTTTAGAGGTGTATGTGTGATTTACATCATATCGGACAGATATATGTGTGTGTGCTTCACACCATATCGGGCAAAAAGGTGTGTGTGTGCTTCACACCATATCGGGTAAAGAGGTGTGTGTGTGCTTCACACCATATCGGGCAAAGAGGTGTATGCGTCAACCCAATATCACTTTACCCTTGATGATGTCATCGCCATCAACCTCTAGACTCTTGTTCTTACTATTATAAGTCATAGACAACAGTCCCATGAATCTTTTAGAACTCAAAGGATCATCAATTATTCAAGAGAAATCGAAATGGAAAATAGATCAACATATGACAAAATTGAAAGTGCATAATAATATAATTGGGATCAAGTTATATAACTCGCCTCAAGAAAAAATTCAAAGCTCCAAGATCCAAAGCTTCACATTCCTAATGTTGAAGATGAACTTCAAAACTCCTCTATATGCAAATAATCACCATGGATAAGCAATTGGTAAAGAAGAAAAGAAAGGAAGATCATAACCCTAGATCCATGCTTCAATCCAAGGTTGAAGATGATCATGGCCTCACCTTAGGATTAAGACTTGAGATCCTTCTTGCTCCTTAGCACCTTGCACGATACCTCACTTCTAATGCACTATGTTCCATCACTTTTGGCCGATATCCCCCTCACTTGTGGCCAAAAAACACTCCACTTGGTCGATATCAACATGCTATGGCCAATATCAACATGCTATGGCCGATACCACTTGTTGTGGCCGATACCCAAGCCCTATGCACGATACTACATCACCTATGCATGATACCAAGGTTCTATGCACGATATATAAGAGAAAGGAGGCAGTAGGATTCGAAAACGTTCACTAAGGGGTGAAAGGAAGGGTATATATACTTGAGGTTCATGAAAAAGTGTGTATATGAGGTGTCATCAATTTACTACTAGTAGGTGTCACATGGCCATGCATGGATTGACACATGTACTTGCATGCACTCCATCTTTATATTTCCATGAAAAATAAAAACTTGAGGATAATACAAGGGATAAGGGTCGGCCCCCTTTGGTTATCTTCTAGGACAAGCCACTTCCACTCATATTATTATTATATTCACAAATCAATGCAACCTTTCCCAAGAAAAGTTGCAAGCAAATAACAATTGCTTTATTGAAGTGCTTAGATAATTTTTGAAAATTTAGAGAGTTCAAAACATGATATGTGGGTCTCTTCTTTGGCTCATTGGCCTATAGGGACTCCCATTTAATCACTACAACCTGATGCACTTAATACAAGCTCAAACTAGGGTTTCCATTCAACCCCTTTCTTGGTTTTTCATCACCAAGAATACTACCACTCATAAATGATTTCAACATGGTGTCTCATTCATTATATCTCCTCTAAATGATACATAGAAGAAGTAGGAACACACTAGATGTGGTAATTTGCATATCAACCCCACATTTTGGGTAAATTACAATTCGTACCAAAATCGGTGCACGAGGTACTAGCATTATTCAAACAAGTTCAAACTTGGAATTCAGGCTTTCTACAAGCCACCACTTAGCATCATTCTCTCTAATATGATGATAAATAACTTAATGCACGTTCAATATGTGACATATTGCAATATAACCCCTCATCTTGGGTAAATTGCACTTTGGTCCAAAATAAAGGAACATTGCTCAAACAGCATTCAATCAGGACCAAACTTTAAACATAAGTGTGTCACATGATGACAAAACTCCTTATACGAGTATATTAAATTTCTAAGCAACTTAATTAGCCAAAAAAAACAAGGTTACCTCATAACCCAGGTTAGGTTCATTACAAGTTATAAACCGCTAACAAGGATTTCGTCCCTGAAATCCCAGGTAAAGGGAGACCGATATATTCATTCATCATATCATCAAGTCTCCACATAACATCTTAATGTAATGGAGATACCATAGAACTTTGATCAACACAAAGTTCTTCCACATAGGGTTATCATAGAATTTGTCACATAGGACACATACTCCACTGTCTTTTTCATTATTGATTATAGAGTCAACTATGTGCCAGGTAACACTTTTCTTAGTCAGAGAAACATTATACATACCTTATTTAACTCAGGTGTCAAACCTCATTGATTTTTCACCTTTCTCAACTTAAAACTTTATGTGACAAGATTCTTGATTCTAGGGAGTCTTCCATACCCCTCATTCAGTTTAGCATTTCACTTCCAAAGAAAGACTAGAGTTACGTTTTGTCACCAACTTGGGATTATAAGTCTTATCATACATCTGATGTGACATCTAACCTGCTAACACAACACGAAATTTTCTTACTACTTGTACCAACTATCTCAATAGTTGTACATTCTCTTGTCATAAGGGGAGGTTAATTTTCAATTAAGAACTTATCTTAGAGGTATCTTTATATGTTATGTATAAGTTGTAAGACCCCTGACCTGGGTTATGGCCTAACCCTAGAAGTTTTCCTTAAATAAGTTACTTACCAACTATTTATAATCTTTTGAAAAGTAATTAAGGCTTCTTGTGAAGTTGTTTTCAAAGTTTGAGCTAAATTGCAAACTAATTGTGCCTTATATGAAAGTCTGAGTGAAAAGTGCAATTTACCCAAGATGAGGGGTTATATTGCAAAATGACACATGTAGAATGTGTTTTAAGTGTTTTAGTATCTCAAGAAAGAGAATGATGATAAGTGGTGGCTTGTGGAAATCCTAAATCCCAAGTTACAACTCGTTTGAACAATGCCAGTACCTTGTACACCAATTTTGGTACAATTTGTAATTTACCCAATATGTGGGGTTAAAATTTAGATTACCACCTCTAGAGTGTCCCTACTCCCTATATGAATATTTTATAGGAAAGATAATTAAGGGGGTGCTATGTTTGAATCACCATTGAGTGATGATACTCTTGGTAATGAAAGACCAAGAATGAGTTGAAGACAAGAGCCTTATATGTGTTGTATCGAGTTGTAAGACTTGATATAAGGAGCCTATTAGCCAAGGAGCCAAAGTGGGAGCCTCCTATTGGTTTTTTGAGCCTTGGCAAAGACCATTACGGTAAAAGCACCTCAAGGAGGTGGCCCGTGATGAGTTGCAAAGTTCCTTACAAAAAGTGTATCGGGTTGCTTATGTAATGAGATAAAGATGATATAACTTGCCCAACAAGATAAGTAAGGACTGAGATATTGTCTCTAGGTTATCCCCAAGACTTTTGCATGGCAAGATATACATGTGTGTATGCATTTACACGTGTCAACCATGCATGGCCATGTGTCATTTAGTAGCTTAAGGTGAAGACACCTCTTATATGTGTTATCTCATGAATTCAAGTATATATACTTCACCATTCACCAACTTATGAAAGTTTATGATCCTCATAACCACTCCCCTTGGAGATATTGTGCAAAGACCCTTAGGTATCGTGAAAAGAAGCTCAAGGAGCTAGGAGAGCTCGAGCACCAAGCTTTAGGTAAGGCTTTGGTCACCTTCAACCTTGGTTGAAGTAGGATATCCGGTTATGGATATTCTTTTCTTTTCTTCTTCACCAAGTGCTTAAATATAGTGATCTCTTGTCCATGGAGTAGTTGTAAACAAGAATGGACCTTGGATAAACTCTTCTTCAACATTAGGACATGAAGATTTGGATCTTGGAGTTTTGAAGCTACTCACAAGTGGATTATATACCTTGAACCCTATCATGTTTTTATTCATCACCTAAATTGATATGCTTAAATGAACTACTTTTAATTCTGAAATCTTCTGAAATAATTGATGACATTATGAGTTCTAGTAGTTTCCTAGACATGTTTCCATGAACTTTAACTATTATAACGAAGGTATAGAGCTTGAAGAAGATGGTATCACTTTATAAAGTGATATCGGGTTCAAGCATACACATAAGTTGCTCTAACCCGATATGGGTATTATACTTACATCACTTGCACAATATGCTTGTGAGATTACATACCCTTGCACGATATGGAGATGTAGCTACTATCTTGGAACATGATATGGTGTTAACCATAACCCTTTGCATGAAAGGGAGGCAAGTAAGGTCTCCATGCACGATATAGTGTCAAGTAGGCACTTCAAGGGATTTAATATGTTGAAACCCTAATTTGAGTAACCCAATATGAGTGGAGGTAGCAAGTATTTCTTTCCTGATATGAACATGTAATTATATACTTGTGCATGATATCATGAAGCACACATTTGGTGCACGATATGAATAAATTAATAAAATACGTATGCATGATATTAGGATGGATTCAAGAACAAAGTGTAACTTGATATGGTTGGAATACATCTACCTGATATGAAACCCTAGATAGGGTTAACCCGATATGAAGATGGATGCTAGCTCATACATGATATGAGTCATGATTGTTGCATGATATGAGAGATATCTATTTATCCTTATGCATGATAAAAATCTATACTACACCTCTTATACGATATAGGAGTGGTGAACACTCTAGTCAACATAGAGTTGGAAACCCAAGATGATGGGTAAACCAAGATGAGTGGTGGATGATACCATGCGTATGAGATGAATGATATCTTTATATTGATAAAGAATAGTACCTACTTTTATCTTTTGAATGATATGAAGTTCAAACTCATACTTCATGGACGATATGGCATGATGTAACCAATTAAGTGGAAAACCCTAGATGAGGGATTAAAACCTGATATACCCTAGCCGTAGTGAAATGGGTTGTGGTATGAAAATTCAATAAGACATCTAGAATGTCATGAAACTATATGATGAGGTTGATCCTTGAAGGAATGAAGGGATCATGATTTTATGGGTTTACCTAACATGGTAACCCGATATGATACTAGATATGGATGCCCGATATGATACCCGATATGGATGCCCAATATGATACCCGATATGGATGCCTGATATGTTACCCAATATGGATGTCTGATATGGGGCATATTTTATGCACAACATGGCACTAAACACAAAGATTATACCTGATATGGGGTCAAGCATCTAGCTCAAACCTGAAACAAAACTAATCTTAAGTAATAAGATCTAAGTGATAGTCCATCTGATGTGAGTACATGATATGCTGATTAGGGTTTACACCCTCAAAACGTGACATGGTGATGTGGTTATACCACATGCCGATATGAATATATGACATAAAGTAAAGGATGTGGTTTAAAGTATAATATGATAACACACACATTCTGATACCAATATGGAAGTGACACCTCAATCATCTGTGATTGATTGAGTGACATATGTTGAATGTGGTGTTAAGTGAAAGATAATGTGAATTGTTAATGATGGACTAATATTCCTCAAAGAGGAGGATTGAATAAAAAGTATGATGTATTCGATATCCTAGTAGGGATGAGAGAGAATCACATGCTTGTGTTGTTAATCATTTAATGATAAATGATGAGAAAATATATAAGTATGATTGAATACTTATGATATCAATGTATGCTCCTAGATGTGTAGAGAAATGAATTAGGGTTTGGATTAATAATATGTACATGAAACCCTTTTCAGCTACAAAGAGAAACCCTAACCCTAATGATGGGAAGGTTGTATTTCTCTTATTACATGAGCCTTGTGAGGCATGTTAAATACTTGTATAACAAGTACAATGTGTAATGGCCTTGTGAGCCATATGAATAAGTTGTTTCCTAGTGAGAGGTGACAAGATGTATAATGGCCTTATGAGCCATATGAATAAGTTGTTGCCTAGTGAGAGGTAACAAGATGTGTAATGGCCTTGTAAGCCATATGAATAAGTTGTTTCCTAGTGAGAGGCGAGAAGATGTGTAATGGCCTTGTGAGCCATATGAATTAGTTGTTTCCTAGTGTGAGGTGACAAGATGTGTAATGGCCTTGTGAGCCATATGAATAAGTTGTTGCCAAGTGAGAGGTGACAAGATGTGTAATGGCCTTGTGAGTCGTATGAATAAGTTGTTGCCTAGTGAGAGGTGATATTCCCCTAAGAGAGCATAGTTGATGTTGTGTCTCTAAGTGAGGATGCCTATGTACCCTGGGCACAGCTATATTGCAGCTGACACAATATGTCCTGGTAAGCCTAAGTGGTCTTGTACTGACTGATACAAGTGATGTCATGGCAAATAGCACTCCCATTGACCTTTTATGGTACCGACTTGTGAGAAATTTGTGGTTGGTTGGAGATGAACGGGGTATGCTTCATCTCCTCAGGGAATAAGTGTGATTGTTAAAATATGTTCAGCCGTGTATCATATCTGCTTAAGGATCGATTACATAAAATATTGTTTGATGCACAATTCAGTTATATATTTTAGTTGATAGATGTTATTTATGATTCCTTACATTCCTTGCAAAGCATATAGATGATTTATAACTCTACCATGGGTAGATGCAGTGTTCTCCCTGAGAAAGGAGATTATCTTATTCTGTTCATATAATGATTAATCTTGCATGTTAACATAAAAGAACCCCTGCTCAGTTTTTATAATGTTTATCGTCAATAATAATATGGTCAATGGAGAGTTATATCTCTCGCTGGGACAATTGTCTCACCCCGTGGGATCCATGATTTTTAGGTGGACATGCAAGAGGCAGTGGAGACCTTTCTCCAGAGGAGGAACAACAGCTGGGGCAGCAGTAACAGCTCAGGTTGAGTGTATTGTCTGTCGTGTCTTGTAGATATAAGTCATATGTGTCGTCTCTTTACTCTCAGGTCCTTGGAGTTGGTTCGTACTGGTTTCATGAATGATCTGGGATTTTGGCTTGAATGCCTCAAGGTTTTATGTAGCTCCAGTATGTATTTTGATAGAGCAAATCTTATATGTTGTCCTCGAGATGAGATGAAACAATGTTGTACAATGTAAATCATGATTTGTATGAGTTTTGGATCTTTCAATAAAAGTTTTCTGGACAAGGATCTCCTTGAAAATGGTTTTAAAATTTTAGTGATTTTTGTTAATCTGTTGTTTATGTTTATTCCACTTAATTAGTAACGATTTGTTTGTCAGTTTGATGATTGTCGTTACATACGTTTCCTTAAAAGATCTAGATAGGGGTATTGTAAGGAATTATTTTTAGCTTGATAAACTTTTCCCACAATGATTTTACAATTGTTCCTTCAATTAGTACATCCTTATCGATGTTATGTTTACACAAAGCATATACCCCTAACATATGATGTCCATACTATTTTATGTAACTAGGCTGATTTCACAGTTGGCCATTCCAGGTAACCAACATAAATCATCTGATTATGAGTTATGTTTTTACTTTCCCATACCACCTGATATTTCTTAGATACCATAATTCCTTACTTTGGTATCTATCACATGAGTCAAAATCACATCACATCCTCATCATTTCCATCTCTCTATTGTTATTACCAAAGCCACACATATAAAAGGATCTTTCTTTCATCTTTGGGACATTATTTATTACACATATCTTTATCTAGGAACCGAAGTCCAAGATGAACTCTTAACCTATAGAACCATCCCAAAGGAGCTGGTGAAAGTCATTAGTTCCGAAATATGTAATGGTAGTAGTACTACCATGTTTAATTCCGAGCATTCTAATTTGAATTGTATGAATTCCAATGTTTTAGCCTGCTTGAGGGAGGCGGGATGAATAAAAGAGTTCCCTGAAGTATGCACTTTGTGTACTGTCATATTCCTTACTTTTTGTATCATCACAAATACAAGATTTAACATTCCTAGATTTTCTCCAGGCATCACTTCTATATCTCATCCTCTTTCACTCAGATAAGAGTAATTATAGAACATTTAAAAGAATACTGAACAGAATATAAATTCTAGTTCTCATCATTTCTTCCCTATGTTCCCATAGTACAATCAATAGGGAGGTCCATAACATCAATCCTTTTTATGATTATCAGATAACATCAAGATAAGGCATATCAAAATGAAAAATCTCTATCTGATTGTTACCCCTCATGGTCATCCACCAATTCAGGTTGAATCAACACATAGAGTCTAGTTGTTTCATGTTGTTTCTCTTATCTTTTTACACTATTGGGTTGTAACTTTCGTAAGCCCTACCTATTCTACCTCGATTGTTGAGTCATTTCCTCCCTTCTTTTCAAATAAAAGAGTTTAGTATGCTCAACATGTCCATATCTATAACATGTCTTGCCCTTGTACCATGGTCTTATCGGTCTTATTACCGATGTAAAAACTAAGCCATGGGTTCTTACAAGTGGAAAGTTAGGACTTTTGCCTTTACATGGTGATTACTACCCTGGTGCACTAGGCGTTTATTGCACTGGTGGCATCGAAAACTTTAGCTTTGTAGAACAACTAGGCAAATGTATCTAGAATGGTAATGACATTTCCTTAATTCTTGTCTTATTGCCCCTTCTTGGGCACTGCCATCATAGATATACTATCTGTCTAAACTTATGGCAGAGTCTATTTTCTTTCCAAATGTTAATCCTTCCAACATTTCCATTGTTCCAACATGACCATGTCATCCAGGAACCCTTTTTAAAGCTCAAAGTTTCTTCATTGAGGATTGGTAGCCTAGGTTGTAATGCTAGTATCCAGTCTACTATATGCATCACTGTTGTTCAAACTTGCCCAATAAGAGCATAAAAAGTAGGATTCTCTATCCTAATTGGGTCAAGATGGGAATTCTCAAGTACTTGTTCTCCTTTTGTCTGATTCCTTGCACCCTCTCCTGGTGCAACAACATTGCTCTTAGTAATGTGTTCCTCATGTTCTCCAATCATTTTTAAACTTCACCCTTTCTTTTGCATAAGCAGAAGTCGCTATAGGGTATATTGGAGGACACTAGAACAGACTCAACACCTTAGTCCTTTGTCTCTATAGACTCATTGAACCTTAAGCTATGATACCAAACTTGAAAAGACAGTCATCAAATCAACAAACAAATCGTTACTAATTAAGTGTAATAAACATAAATAGCAGATTAACAAAAATCACTAAAATTTAAAACCATTTTGCAAGGAGATCCTTGTCCAAAAAACTTTTACTAAAAGATCCAAAACTCATACATATCATGATTCACATTGTACAACATTGTTTCATCTCATCTTGAGGACAACATATAACAGTTGCTCTATCAAAACACATACTAGAGAAACATAAAACCTCAAGGCATTCAAGACAAAATCGTAGATCATTCATGAAACCAGTATGAACCAACTCCAAGGACTGAGAGTATAGAGACGACACATAGGAATTCTATCTACAAGTCATGATAGACATTACACTCAACCTGAGTTGTTACTACTGCCCCAGCTATTGTTCCTCCTCTATAGAAAGGTCTCCACCACCTCGTGTATGTCCACCTAAAAATTGTGGATCCCATGGGGTGAGACAATTGTCCCAGTGAGAGATATAACTCTCCGCCGACCATATTATTATTGCAGATAAACATTATAAAAGTGAGTAGGGGTTCTTTTATATTTAACAAACAGGATGAATCATTGTATGAACAGAATAAGACAATCTCCTTTCTTAAGGAGAACATTGCATCTACCCATGGTAGAGTAATAAATCATCTACCTGCTTTGCAAGGAATGTAAAGAAACATAAATAACATTTGTCAACTAAGATGTATAACTGTATTGTGCATCAAATAATGTTTTCTGTATCTGATCCTTAAGCAGATATGCTACACGGCTGAACATATTTTACAATCACACTTATGTCATCTAGTGTATTGGGTTACCCACCATATTGTTTTAGAGATGTGTGCTCAACACTATATCATCAAAGAGGTGTATGCGTAACCCAATATCAGTTTAGAGGTGTATTCTTGCTACCCATATCACTTTAGAGGTGTATGTGTGTTTTACACCATATCGGGCAAAGAGGTGTGTGCTTGCTTCCATATCACTTTAGAGGTGTATGTGTGCTTACCATATCACTTTAGAGGTGTATGTGTGCTTTACACCATATCGGGCAGAGAGGTGTGTGTGTGCTTCACACCATATCATGCAAAGAGGTGTATGTGTGCTTCACACCATATCGGGCAAAGAGGTGTGTGTGTGCTTCACACCATATCGGGCAAAGAGGTGTATGCTTGCTTCCATATCACTTTAGAGGTGTATGTGTGCTTTACACCATATCGGGCAGAGAGGTGTGTGTGTGTGTGCTTCACACCATATCGGGAAAAGAGATGTGTGTGTGCTTCACACCATACACTAGTACAGAACCGACCTTTAGTGTCAGTTATTTAAGGCCTTTGGCGTCGGTTTCAAAGCGACACCCATGAGGGTGCCGCTAAAAGTCGAAACCTTCAGCGTCGATTTTTACACCGACGCCATAACCCTTCCCCCCACCAAAAATGTGCCAGCAAGGGCACTATAGGCGTCGGTTATTTAATAAAATCGACACTATATCCAGGTCAAAGACATCGGTGTTTCACAAAAATTGACGTCATAACCCTTCCCGACACCAATAAAATGCGCCCGTAAGGGCACCATCGGTATCGGTTTTTATATATAACTGACACTTTATCCAGCTAAAGACGTCGGTTTTATACTAATAACCGACACCATATCCCTGGTGCCATGAAGACCCCACCACGGTCATGCTTCCCAGCATGGTCGTGGTACCTAGCCACATAGATGTCGGTTTTTTGCTAATAACCGATGTTGTATGTCTTTGTTGTCAGTTTTATACTAATAACAGACGCCTATGTTCTGATTTTTTTTATAAGTTTGTAGGCCTACTGTATGACTGGTCAGCAGGATGCAGAACCTGCATTTCAGTTCTGAACTGCAGGTTTACAACATCCATTGATATCGGCCAACAACAGGCCACAAACCTACAAAATTAACAAGATGGACAATAATTTATGATCACATATATGTATAAGAACATTTGATTTATATTATTTTTCATCACACACATCTAGAAACCAGTAGTTCCATTTCAAATTTCCTCCATTTTCACACACATTTAGCAACTTGCAGTTCCATTCATTTCATCTCTTTTCACATTCAGACACATGTAGAAACATTCATGTATTGATCATCTTCACATTCACACATGACAATTTAGAAAAAAATCATTCACATTCACACAAAAATAATTATGAGAACAAAGTTTAGAAATATCATTCTTTATTCATCATCATCATTATCACCATTAGTATCCCAATCATATTTAAAAATTCCCACTACTTGTAGGGCTTTTGCCCATTGTTCTCTTACATCATTTAAGTCTTCCATCGTATAGGGAGTATGTACATCTAATAACTTTTGACCTATAGTGAAGTCAGTTTTAAACAACTGCAAAGAGAATGACGTATATATATAATTAATAATATATAATAAGATTGATATATTTCATATTATCTAATGAGACTATATATAATACCTGATGTATGGTATCGATTTCCATTACGGCATGTTTGATAATTAGGTCCATAAATCGCATCACATAATATGCACATGCCCAGTCATTTTCTTGTGTAGCACACAATAATTTGAAAACATACAAAATATTCAAAAATACAAATAAGCATAGTTCACATAAATAATATATACATTGGAGTTGTGAAATTACTTTCACATTCTCCCAAATTAGTGGTTGTTTCATTTTCTTGGGGACCTTTCCTCCAGCTTTTTAGAACTTATGTAGATCCCTAAATGTTAATGTAACACATTAAATTGCATAATTAAATAGTAATGTAATAACAGATGTTAACGGATATGAAAATATGAAATATTTCTCACGAGAATAATGGCCTTTTCATTGTGTGTCCATATAATGTATTCAATTCCTTCCCCATAGGATCTAGATAATAGATAGTGAACATCTTGGGGACAATAACCAGTAACTCCCAATGCCTACCACTAGAGTTAAGAAAGTTAAAAATTACTAACTCAAAATCCACAAAAAAATGTAATTTTGTTAAGTCCAAATTATAAGCAAAGTAAACTTACTCAACATTGAATGGAGCTATTATCACCGTCTTCTTTTTTTTACCAAAATATTTAAAAGTAGCAGAGCAGTATGAAGTAATTAATGAAGGGTCTTTATCTACAAGACTAATCAAAGATGGAACCAAAAATCCCACATGGGAAAATGAAAAATCTATACATATCGTGTGCAAGTGGCTGCAAAACATGTATTACGTATGAATTAATATATAAGAAGCAAGATCACCGTATATAAAATAAGGTATATGGATGTATAAACAAGATCTCACCATATCCATAGCTCTATCATATATGTATCCAACCAATCATAACGAAACAACTCCAAAATATCTTGTATAAATAGATTGTTATCGTATGATTGACCTACAGCATCCTCCGGAACAGAAACATTTATAGGGAAATTTGGATCATGTTCGCCTATCCATACTGTCATACCCCTACAATTAGGACCTAACAAGGTGTGTAGATCCCTTGGAAGTCAACTTGGTACTTCAGGAGGTGGAGGTGGAGGCTGAGATGTAGCGGGTGTCTTCCTTTTTACCTGTATATATAATTTCAGATCAATTGACTCATATATACACACTAACAAATTAACATAATGTAAATTTACCATACAATATTAGTATAGACGACATCCACTTCGGGCCACAATATCACTCTGCCTTCTGCCTCACCAAGCATTTCAGAATCTGGGTGGGTATATGGCAATGGAAGATCCCTCCAATTGGGGAGTACATGTATTGGGCTCAAACGAATCGCACCATCTGGTATTGGAGTCCCATGAAACATGTTCCCTGGAAGGGGTGGGTAAGCCTCGGCCTCTACAATGATATATTCTTGACTTTTTAGATGGGATGGCTTCAACCCCTACAAATTTACGTAAAGAATGTTATATACAAATATACATAAACATATCATCTTGAAAAGACTAGCTACTATGTCATAAAAATACGGCGGATGTGCTAGGTGGGTCTACAGGATTACTCCCATCCTCTGTAGTAGGAGAAGAGCGGTGTGCGACAGGTACTGTCTGAGTGGTAGTCTGAGACGCTTGCCACTTCACCATTGCTTCGTGGATTCTCTTATTAATTAACTCATCTACATATACATCGATAAAAGAAACTCTAGCTTTTGATTATTGAATTCCCTTTCACAATAACATTCTAAAAAAAGAATAGGTTACCTCAACATTTGATAATCCTACTTTTGGGACAGGTTTGCACTGTGATGGCCCAATGAACGCTTTTATGCCCACACCAGGACATGCACCCCTAACACGTCCAGGATGTTCTGGGTTACCTAGAGAAACTATCAATTCATCCCTTGTGCCCTCAGGGATGAACTTTCCTTCCTTCCTCTACTCTTGAATCTCCTGCTACTCACCATTAATAGAAATTGGTAAGTAAACATAACAATAATCAATATCAATTGATGTAAGAGTTGAATTTTACCATTTTTGCAATTGCCTCAGCAGTTGCAGGCTTGGTTATATCTCCTTTCTTGTTTTGCCTCCCAGCTATCCACATAGCATGGCGAGGTAGAGGTGTGGGACCAATAGTAGAGGACTATGTAGTCTCTTGAGTAGTAGTAGACTGAGCAGGAGACTCAACCTGTAGTCTTTGGCAAACACCTACATAGCCTTTTGGACCCATCGTGTGGTCATGCACATATAGTGCATGCCTTGCTCTTTGAGCATTGTTGATAGCCTTGTTAGTAAGCACATTGATTTGGTTAGTAACACTAAAGGTTAATATTGAATAGGTGAATACATAAGAATGTATATTAATTAAATTGGGAGTGGCACTAAATACCTTGAATTCATTAGTTTTTCTTTTAGTAACAAACTCATCCCAATCATTGGGGTCCAGGTAGTTTTATTGCTCAGTGGTTGGCTTCTTCCTCTTCTCATCATCTCGTATGTAATCTCGGGTGAGATTTGTCCTATAGTTCCTTCGGACCCTCCCATAGCATTGCATCACGCATTTACAATGTATCTTTTCATCCAGTTTAAATATACTCTGCAAAATAGAATTTCTATTAACTAGTATCCTAAAAATTAGTAATATACAAAATAGAATTGCAAATAATAATAACTCACGCATAGTTCCTTCCATACTAACTATGTCTTCCCCTTAGTAACTTTATGCCAAGATTCTACATTAGGACTACAATGGATACGAGTAAGAACCCCAAGATATGAAATAAATGAGTTGTGGTTCACTCCTATTGGATTTCATGCATGATCAAAATCAATAGCCAGTTTGGGTCTATTGCCCCTTTGTTGTAGTAACTTGTTCATCATAGTGATGCCCCTCACTTTTTCAATTTTTTTTTGCTTCTTATCAAGTGCCCCAAGTTCTTCAGGGGGTACATCATCAAACTAAAATTTGACAAAATAAACACACTTACATGATATAACTATAAATGGACATATAGATAGAAATATAGGATATATTTTAAAACTTACATTGTGAGGCAGCACATTGATATCCTCACCCTCATAGTAATCATCATCATAGTCATCATGCTCATGCTCAGCCATCTGAAAGAGTCATTAAAAAATCAAACATTTAGCATTTGACATAACTAGAAGATAATAAAACATTGTAAAGTTCACATTCAGAAAAACAAACCATATAAAAAATATAAATATGCATGCCTCTAATATTGCAATCTTTTATCAATTAACAATCCTTCATTGTGATATTCGTGTACATACAAGTCGTCATTAGCTTCAATATTTGGTGGTGTTGGCAACC
Organism: Alisma plantago-aquatica; assembly: GCA_963693085.1. NCBI lineage: Eukaryota > Viridiplantae > Streptophyta > Magnoliopsida > Alismatales > Alismataceae > Alisma > Alisma plantago-aquatica. Next base: position 766,363,285 of record OY856411.1, read on the forward strand.
CAACTGAGAATGGACTGGAGTCATCATACTTATCATAGTACTCTTCTTCATCTAGAGGATCTTCAATGAACTATCTTTTACCATGAAGAACAACCGACCATTTATCATTTGCAGGATCATCGATATAAAATACTTATTTCACATGTGATGTCAATATGAATGGTTCACCCTTCTCACCAATCTTTTCAAAGTCCACTAATGTGAAACCCAATTCATCCAATATAACTCCTTGGTGTTATCAACCCAATTACATTTAAAGAGTGAAATTCTGAAATCTACATAGTCAAACTCCCATATGTCTTCAATGACACCATAATATGACATTTTAGCTTCACATGGACTCTTATCCTTTGCACTTGCAAAAAACAATGAAGACGCTTGAAGGGTGACCCCACAGTTTTGGATGACACTCTTATCATCTTGACGCTTTGTGTAATATGAGAATCCATTCATGTCAAACCCTTCATAATACATAACATTCAATTTTGGTTTAAAGGCGAGGCATTTGATAGTTTCAGTAAGATTATTTGGTGTCTTAGATAGTTGATATAAGACTTTATCTTCAAACCATAAATGTCTTATTATGCTCTCTACAAAGCCACATTGAATTGGCTTGAGGATATTGTCTCTTGATGAAATTGGCATGTTCCTCGGTATAAACACTCACTTCGTCGATGTTGTGTAAAATATACAAGTGACCTTGTTCCAACTGCTCATGGATGATTATTGTCATCCGTGATCCCAAAATGCTTTTGGCAGAATACTCCTCAATATTTTTGTCATTAACAGGAGTGTCATTACCACTTAGAAAGTCATTGCAAAAATACATAACCTCTCTCACCACATAACCCTAAATAATACTCCCTTCAGGCCGATAACGGTTTCGAACATCACCTTCAAAAATGCTCATGTATCATTCGAAGGGATACATCCAATGCAAGAAAATTGGTCCCAACATTTTCACTTCCCTAGTCAAGTGGACAACAAGATGTACTATGATATCAAAGAACAAAAGAGGAAAATACATCTCAAGCTGACATAGGGTAACAACCACTTCTCTTTGCAATTTATCGAGAGTATCAGGGTCAATAACTTTACTGCACAGACTGGTGAAAAAGAAACAAAGCCTGGTGATTGCAAACCTTACATGCTTCGACAATATAGATCGAATTGTCACAGGAAATATTTGTTGCATTAGAGTGTGACAATCATGAGATTTAAGACCTATCAACTTCATATCATTCATTGATACCAATCTACAGATGTTGGATGAGTAACCCTGTGGCACCTTAACATTTACCAAGCATTCACAAAAAGCTTTCTTCTCCTTTCTAGACAACGTGTAACAAGTGGGAGGTAAGTATGTTCTCCGATCACTACTAACTACTTCTGTTAATTTTGTCCTTATACCCATTTCACGTATGTCCATTCTGGATTTTATCCCATCTTTAGTCTTACCTGGTATATTCAATAGAGTACCAATGATGCTATCACAGACATTTTTCTCAACGTGCATGACATCGATACAATGTCTGACTGCCAAAGAACTCCGATAAGGAAGATCCCAAAATATTGACTTCTTCTTAAATAAATATTTGTCACTCTGTGTGGCCATGGTACATTGTGAACTATTACCAAATTCATTTGCAAAGTCTTTTACTCTTTCATAAACAACCTCCCCTGGTATAGGTTTAGGTGCACTTTGTTCCTCATTCCATCTATTGAATGTTTTGTGCAACCTACGATACGGATGGAATTTTGGAAGAAACCTTCAATGACCAAGATATACAGTCTTGTCGCCATGTTTTAATCATATTGAATCAGTGTTCTCTTCACATATAGGACACGCTTTAGATCCTTTGACACTATATCCAAACAAATTCCCATATGCTAGAAAGTCATTAACAGTGAAAAACAACATAGCGTGCAAACACAATGTCTCTCTTCGTGAAGCATCATAGGTCATCACACCTTCACCGCAGAGGTTCAAGACAAACGTAAATATCATTTCCAGGTTGTTTAGGGCCCGGTATCAACAACGACAACTTAACGTACTTATTTTTCATACACAACCTGGGAGGAAGACTGTATATAACAAGCATAACTGGCCAAGTCCTATGTTGGCTGCTCAATGTCCCGTATGGATTCATCCCATCTGTACAAAGCCCAAGTCTTAGATTCCTGGCTTCTTCACCAAATTTAGGGTACAATAAATCAATCTTCTTCCACTGTGGGGAATCAGACGCATGTCGTAGGATCCCATCATTATTTTTCTTAACATCTGCATGCCACCTCAAATTCTACTCATATATCAGATTGGCAAACAAGCATTGAAACCATGATATTATAGGTAGATACCACATCACCTTGGCAGGAGAACTAGTTTTAGACTCCCCCGAAGTCATCAATTTATACCTTGACGTACCACATTTTGGACAATCTTTCAAATCCACAGTCCTTTTGAAATAATACACAATCATTCGGGCATGTGTGTATCTTCTTAGCCTCCATTCCCATTGGGCACAACAATTTCTTTAATAGGTATGTTGAGATTGGTAGCTTGTTTCCTTCAGGAAGAATTTCTTTCAACAAAGACAACAATGACGTGAAGCTTTTGTCGCTCCATCTATTGTTAGCTTTCAGCTTATACAATCCCAACACAACGCTAAGCTTCATAAACTTAGTACAACCTGTGTATAATGATATCTCAACATCATACACAATGTTTCTAAACATGGGAGGTGGATCAGTGTGCTCTACCCCAAAACTATCCAGCATTGCATCAACAATGTCTACTGGAACTGGTTCATTCACATCTACGTCATCGGAGGCAATTTCTTCTTCCACACAAGAACTACTATCGACATCCACTGATTTTAGGTTTGAAATCTCTCCATTACAGTGACATTTTGTATAGCCTTGTACAATCTTGTTGCACATGAAATGACTTTTGATTTCATCACTAGTGTTGACTTTCAAGTTGTTACTGCAATGCCTACATGGACAGTAGAACCTATCTCCAGGTTGTTTCCTATGTTCCTTGGCAAATCTAATAAACTGATCAAGACTAGAAATAAACTTTGGGGTGCAATGATTTGGAATGGACATCCATGATCTATCCATTTTATGATCAATGATAAAACAAGTATATATTAGAGTTTAGGGTTAAAAGATTAGGGTCTAGGGTTAAAAGATTAGGGTTTATGGCTAAAAGTTTAGGGTTTAAGGTCTTATATATAATAAATGTGTACCGCCTATCCCATTCTTGAACACCTAATCTCACTAGTAAGTGTATAATGTGTATTGGGTTTTCAAGAAAATTTTGGCAGCATTTCCCCGATGTTCTCCAAGTACATATGTACTTAGAGAACAAATGGGGAAATGCTACCGAAATTTTCTTAAAAACTTAATACACATTATACACTTACATCCTAAGTGAGATTAAGTGTTCAAGAATAGTCCCAAACTGGGACTATCTAATATTTACTCCTAATGAGTAAATCTTGGATGGGTTTCTAGGCCAACAAATACATGTATGTTGTCATTCTTATACCTACAATCCTAGTTTCATCATTAATATCCTAAGTTTTGTGTAACATCATTTAATCATGCTTATTAGTAAATACTAAATAGTAAATAAACCATGATTCCATATATCAAAGAATTGAATCAAAATGAATCCTAATGGCACATTGGGAGAGTGAGAATAGTATACCTCACTTGAAGGCTGAAGAAGAAATATATGCAAATCAACAGGAAGTCAACAACACCTGCAACAACACAAATGCATGATTCAATTCTATTATAATGTATTAATTAGGGGTCAATCTTGAAGTTTTAACTAGAGCTTCATATATCAACATACATACTAGGTCATATTTCAAGTCAAGATTTAGCCATTTAATCACCTTAGGGTGCATACATGATTCACAAGGTATTTGGGTGCACAAAGAATAATATATGTTACTGATTTCGGAGTTCTCATAATCATTTTATAAATAGAAGACCCACATGTGAGTTAATTTTGAGATTCAACATCAATGTATCTTTAACACGCATATTTCAAGGTTCAAAGCACATAATCAAATCAAATTAGGATGCTAGAATGGACAAGTTTGAATCTTATTTCAACATACATCAAAATTTATTGAATTAGGTCAAGCATGAGGATTAGAAGCACAAATACATGCAAGCACAAGATTTTTTCATATCCTAGATTGATTTACAATAGAGACATCTTGTAGTCTTAATATTACCCTAGTCTAGGTATCGTATTCTATAACATTGATTTCAACATCTCCAATGTACATGCATGTTCATCATCAAGATAATCATTACACACAAATGTAGGTATCTTATCATTCATAATTGAGTGATATAGTTAATACAAGATTAGGGTGAAATGTGTACAAGATTAGGTCCTAAACATAGCAACATGAACATTAGGTCACATTTCATTTGGATTAGTTAATCAAGAGAGAAATCAAACATTATCATCATCAATCTATATCATACAATATGGATTCACAGCACAAAATCAGCCACCACGGCCGTGCTACCACCACGGTCGTGCTTCCCAGCATGACTGTGCCAATGAATGAAGCATCGCCAGTGTCAGTTTCAGTCCTAAGGTCTCAGATAAGTAAATGATGTGTGATACGAAGACCATGGTTGTTCGATAACAATGTTCATTAATAGGGAGCTTGCTACATACCTTATCGTGTGACGAGATGTGGTTACTCCAACCACCAGAACCAATCTTCACGATGCCTCAAGTTGCGGTAGACACTGGATGGTTTTGTGATTGTACAAGGCTTGTATCCTCATTTATCAGGAGGAGAAGTGTAGTTAGGGTAGGTGACACCGGAAAAGGAGATGGTCGGGAGAGGAGGAAAGAGGTTGTTATCTACCTCTTTATGCACACTGATGGTGCTGGGAACGGATGAGATAGGAAAAGAGAAATGTAAGGAGCAGACAAGCAGCAAGTCCAAGCTCCTTGCAGTGGTGGAAGGCAGTGGCAGATGGAGGCGGCAGGAAGTGGCAGATGGCGGCGGAAGCAGATGGCGAAGGGTGGTGAGCAAATCGCCAGAGACCTAACGGAGCTGGGAACGGGTGAGACAGGAGAAGAGAATTGTAAGGAGCAGACGAGTGGTAGGTCCAAGATCCTTCTGGCGGCGGTAGATGGCAGTGATAACAGACAGTGGTGGGTGGTGAGAAAATTGCCAGAGACTTGGAAACACTAGTGAAATTGCGATGAAATAGAGAATGGGGAAGATTCTATTTCATAGGGGCTATTAAGTTAACCATCGTCATCGGTTGTTTCAGAAACTAACACCTAAGATCCAAAGTGTCGGTCACCAAAAAAAACCAACACCTATGTTCAATCATAGTCGTCAGTTTCAACTAGAAAAAATGATGTCTATCTACATATGCCGACAAAAAAATGTTCTTGAATTACGACCATATTCGTCATTTTCCATAAAAAACCGACGCCAAATGGGCAATTTGGGGGTAAAAATTTTCATTGGGACAGCGCACGAACGCACATCGGCATCGGTTATTGTAAGCAAACCGACGAAAAAAATGGGGCCAATTTCTGTCTTGTGATTAATATTTAGTCGTCAGTTATTTGGTAAACAACTGACGCCATATGTGAAATTTTGGAGGTAATTTTTTTGCACTGGAAAATTTGGATTTCGCAGGCGATTTTAGGCATCGATTTCTTATTGAGCAACCAACACTAAATCAAAAGTGATACTCGTGTCTGGTCGGTCTACACATATAGATGTCGGTTTGTGTTTTCAACTGACGTTGTAGGGTTTAGGTGTCAGTTTTTTGGATACAAAAGATGCCTCTAAATGTGACGTTATAAGCTATTTCTGTAGTAGTGATATCAGGAAAAGAGGTGTATGCTTTCTTCCATATCACTTTAGAGGTGTATGTGTGCTTTACATCATATCGAGAAGAGAGATATGTGTGTGCTTCACACCATATTGGGCAAAGAGGTGTGTGTGTGCTTCACACCATATTGGGCAAAGAGGTGTGTGTGTACTTCACACCATATTGGGCAAAGAGGTGTATGCTTCAACCCGATATCACTTTACTCTTGATGATGTCATCACCATCAACCTCTAAAATCTTGTTATTACTATTCTAAGTCGTGGAAAATATTTCCATGAATCTTTTAGAACTCAAAGGATCATCAATTATTCAAGAGAAATTAAAATTGCAAATAGATCAAGAAGTATGACAAAATTGAAAGTGCATAATAATATAATGGGGTTCAAGTTATATAACCCGCCTCAAGAACAACTTCAAAGCTCCAAGATCCAAAGATTCACGTTTCTTATGTTGAATATGAACTTCACAACTCATCCATATGCAACGAATCACCATGGATAAGCATTTGGTGAAGAAGAAAAGAAAGGAAGATCATAACCCTAGATCCATGTTTCAATCCAAGGTTAAAGATGATCATGGCCTCACCATAGGGTTAAGACTTGAGCTCCTTCTTGCTCCTTAGCACCTTGCACGATACCTTACTACTAATACACGATATGCCATCACTTTTAGCCGATATCCCCTCACTTGTGGCCAAAAACACTCCATTTGGTTGATATCAACATGCTATGGCCAATATCAACATGCTATGGTCGATACCACTTGCTATGGATGCTACCCAACCCTATGCACTATACCACATCACCTATGCACGATACCAAGGCTCTATGCACAATATCTAAGAGAAAGGAGGTGGTAGGATTCGAAAAAGTTCACTAAGGGGTTAAAGGAAGGGTATATATACTTGAGGTTCATGAAAAAGTGTGTATATGAGGTGTCATCAATTTACTACTAGTAGGTTCCACATGGCCATGCATGGATTGACACATGTACTTGCATGAACTCCATATTTATATTTCCATGAAAAATAAAAATTTGAGGATAATGCAAGGGATAAGGGTCGGCCCCTTTAGTTATCTTCTAGGACAAGCCACTTCCACTCATTTGTTTTTAATTCACAAATCAATGCAACCTTTCCCAAGGAAAGTTGCAAGCCAATAACCATTTCTTTATTGAGGTGCTTAGTTCGTTTTTGAAAAGTCAAAGAGTTAACAACACGATATGGAGGTCTCTTATTTGGCTCCTTGGACGATAGGGACTCCCATTTAATCACTACAACCCGATACACTTAATACAAGCTCAAATTAGGGTTTCCATTCAACCCCTTTCTTGGTCTTTTCATCACCAAGAATACTACCACTCATAAATGATTCCAACATGTTGTATCATTCATTCTCTCTCCTATAAATGATACATATAGGAAGTAGGAACACTCTAGAGGTGGTAATTTGTATATCAACCTCATATTTTAGGTAAATTACAATTTGTACCAAAATTGGTGCACAAGGTACTAGCATTATTCAAACAAGTCCAAACTTGGAATTTAGGCTTTCGACAAGCCACCTCTTAGAATCATTGTCTCTCTTATGATGCTAAAGAACTCAATGCACGTTCAACATGTGACATATTGCAATATAACCCCTCATCTTAGGTAAATTGCTCTTTGGTCCAAAATAAAGTAACATTGCTCAAACAACATTCAATCAAGACCAAACTTGAAACATAAGTGTGTCATAGAATAACAAAACTCATTAGAGAATTATATTAAATTTCTAAGCAACTTACTTAGCCAAAACAAACAAGGTTACCTCATAACCCAGGTCAGGGTCATTACACCCTATCTCCAACTTGGAATTCTAAAGGTCTACAACGCTTATCAGCATAAGACTTTTTTCTATCTTGTGCATCTTTCAACTGTTGTTGTATTTCTTTAATCTTCTCAGTTGTCTGTTGCACTAACTCAGGACCCAGAAGTTGGAGTTCTCCTATTTCATACCAGCATAAAGGAGATCTACTCTGTCTACCATATAAGGCTTCATATGGTGTCATGTCAATACTAGTCTGGTAACTGTTGTTGTAGGCAAACTCTATCATGCTCAAGTGTATGTACCAACTTCCTACAAACTGAAGAACACAAGCTGTAAGCAAGTCTTTCGAATTTTGTATAGTTCCTTCAGATTTCCCATCAGTCTGACGATGAAAAGTTGTGCTAAACTTCATCTGAGTACCCAAGGATTTATGTAGTCATTCCCAAAAATGACTTGTAAACTGGGGACCTCTATTAGATACAATTGTAGTTGGAACCCCGTATAATCACACTATCTCATCTATATAGATCTGTGCAAGTTTCTCAGCAGTATAGGTTGTTTTGACAGGAAGAAAATGTGCTGACTGAGTCAACCTATCAACTATCACCCAAATGGAATCATGACCTTTGGTTGTTATGGGTAAACCAACCACAAAATTCATGGTCACGTGATCCCATTTCCACTGTGGTATAGGTAAAGTTTGCAATGGTCCCACAGGCTTATGATGTTTAGCTTTAACCTACTGACACACTGGACACCGCATAACAAACTCAGCTACATCCTTCTTCAAACTAGGCCCGAATACATATCTTTTAATTTATGATACATTTTGGTATTCCCTGGATGCATTGCATACATGGATGAATGAGCTTCCTCCATGACTAGCTTCCTTATTGGCATCAAGTACTACCATCCTACCATGGTAACATACTAACTCATCCTATGACTCATGAAAACTATCATGCTTCTCACTACCATACTCTGACATGATCTACTAAATCAGAGTATCAGCCTATTGTGCCTCTTTGATCTGTTGTTTCAGAGTAGGTTTCACATGCATCTCAGCTAACAATCCAGCTAACAAAGATACTTTAAGTTGTACATTGTCTTGCCTCAAAGAGACAAGCATGTCTCGTTTAAAGCACACTAAAGTGCTCAACTATGCTTTATCTGTAACGACTGCCACCAAACCAATAGCTAAATCGTTACTAATTATGTGGAATAACCATAAGCAGTGGATTAATAAAATTACAAAAAATTAAAACCATTTTGCAAAGAGATCCTATTCCAGGAAACTCTTACTGAAAGAACCAAAACTTTATATACATCAGGGTTCACATTGTACACATATTGTATCATCTCATCTCAAGGATAACATATAGAAGTTGCTTTGTCAAAACATATATTGAAGCAACATAAAACCTCGAGGCATACAAGACAAAATCTCATATTGTTTATAAAACCATCATATACTAAATCCAAGGACCTGAGAGTATAGGACAACACATAGAATACTCAACCTGAGCTATTACTGTTGTCCCTATTGTTGGTGTTCTCCCTCTATAGTATGGTTTCTACCTCCTCGTCCACATCCACCTAAAAATGTTGGTGACCAATGGAGTGAGACCCATATCCCAGAAAGAGATATAACTATCTGCCAACAATATTATTATCACAGTTAAATAGTATAAAATTGGGCAGAGGATTCTTTCACATTAATAATAAGATTTAATCATTGTTTAAGCAGAGTAGAGCAATATCATCTTCTGAAGCATTGCAGCTATATATGATAAATTAGTAGTTCATCTATTCATTTTATAAGGAATATGAAGAGCATGTATAACATCTATCCATTTAAGATTCATTAAAGAAATGTAACATCAACCAATGTTTTCCATATTCAATCCTTAAGCAAATACGCTACATGGTTGATTAAATTTTACAATCACACTTATGCCCTGGGGAGATGAGGTATACCGCTCATGCTCCTACTAACCTCGGCTAAGTAAAGCATCGGTACAATACAAGGTTAATAGAAGAGTCGGCTACCATGACCTCTGTCGTCTCGGTCAATGTGAGACCACTAGCAGGATATCTCGTGTCAACTGCAATTAGCTTGCCAAGGTATATTGGTATCTTCACTATAGAGCTACAACCGTAGCATGCACTCTCTTTAGGGAGACCACACAGCAATCCCCAGTATTCATCATCATCGGGAGATTATGATAAATCCATCCCGGAATTATAATGAAGGAGATCTCACATCAATACCTCATTAGCGCATATGGATATTCACACCCATCACCCCCACATATTCAAAAATATGTGCTCCAGGAAATCCTGTGGGAAGACATGTTTCACCATTCAGCAGTTGCTGACGCTGATGGATATATGGTCAGGGCACTACATGATGAAATTCCACTTGATTAATTAGGTGCATTATAATATCTTTTAGCATCAACCAAGTTTCAAACATGAATTATAACAGATGCTACAAAGAAAGGTATAATACATTTATCAAGTACTTTTATAACCTTTGGAACACTTGGAATGCATAACACTCGGGATCTCGGTCCCTTATCACATTATTGGGAATTCTCATACCTTAACATTATCATCATCATGATTACTAGATCTGGGTATTCAAACCCTTAGTTCATTACTGAACATTGGTACCACTTATCAGGTAACTATTACCTCTAGGTCCTCAAACCAAGGTATACATGATATGTGTTGCACAAGCATCTCACATGGCTCACAAGGCCCATTTAAATATCTTTTCACCTCTCACTAGGCAACAATTATTCACATGGCTCATAAGGACTTAAACATATTATCACCTCTAACTAGGCAACAACTATTCACATGGATTACAAGGCCAATTAAACATCTTGTCACCTCTCACTAGGCAACAACTATTCACATGGCTCACAAGGCCCATTAAACATCTTGTCACCTCTCACTAGGAAACAACTATTCACATGGCTCACAAGGCCCATTAAACATGTGTCAAGATGTTTAACCCTAGGAATTTTGCTTAAGTAAGATACTTACAAGCTAATTCTAATCTTTTGAAAAGTAATTAAGTCCTCTTGTGAAGTTTATTTTCAAGATTGAGCTTAATTACAAACTATGTGTGCATTATATGAAAGTCTGAGTGAAAAGTCCAATTTACCCAAGATGAGGGGTTACATTGCAGAATGTCACATGTGGAATGTGTCCTAAGTGTTTTAATATCATAAGAAAGAGAATGATGCTAAGTGGTGTCTTGTAGAAAGCCTAAATCTTAAAGTATAAATTGTTTGAACAATGCTAGCATTTTGTGCACCAATTTTGGTACAATTTGTATTTTCCCAAATATATGGGGTTAAAATGTAAATCACCACCTCTAGAGTGTTCCTTCTCCATCTATGTATATTTTAGAGGAAAGAAAAAGAAGGGTACACTATGTTTAAATCAAATTTGAGGGGTGATACTCTTGGTAATGAAGGACCAAGAATGAGTTGAAGGCAAGAGCCTTATATGTGATTAATTGAGTTGTAGACTTGATATAAGGAGCCCTATCAGCCAAGGAGCCATAGTAGGAGTCTCCTATCAGTTTTTTGAGCCTTGGCAAAGGCCATGACGGGTAGAGCACCTCAAGGAGGTGGCCCATGATGAGTTGAAAAGTTCCTTACAAAAAGTGTATTTGGTTGCTTATTTAATGAGATAAAGATGAGATAACTTGCCCAACAAGATAAGTAAGGGCTGAGATATTGCCTCTAGGTTATCCTCAAGACTCTTGCATGGAAATATATACATGTGTGCATGCATGTCCACGTGTCAACCATGCATGGCCACGTGTCATCTAGTAGTATGAGGGGAAGACACCTCATATATGCTTTATCCCATGAAGTCAAGTATATATACTTCACCTTTCACAAACTTACGAAAGTTTATGATCCTCATAACCATATCCCTTGGAGATATTGTGAAAAGACCCTTAGGTATCATGCAAAGAAGCTCAAGGATCTAGGAGAGCTCGAGCATCAAGTTTTAGGTAAGGCTTTGGTCACCTCCAACCTTGGTTGAAGTAGGATATCGAGTTATGGATATTATTTTCTTTCCTTCTTCACCAAGTGCTTAACTATGGCGATTTCTTGTCCATGGAAGAGTGATCAAGCCCTAGATTTGGGAGAAGTTCTTCTTCAACCTTAGGATGAGAATCTTTGGATCTTGGAGCTTTGAAGTGTTCACAAGGCGGGTTATATAACTTGAACTCTATCATGTTATTATTCATCACCTAAATTGCTATACTTAATGAACTACTTTTAATTCCGAAATGTTCTGAAATAGTTAATGAAATTATGAGATTTAGTAGTTGCATAGACCTGTTTCCATGAACTAGAATAGTTAGTACGATGGTCTAGAGCTTGAAGAATATGGTATCACTTTATAAAGTGATATCGGGTTCAAGCAACCAAACAAGTAACTCTTACCCTATATGGTAGTATACATGCATCATTTGCACGATATGAATTGAAGATTTCATTTCCTTGCATGATATGAAGGTGAAGTTCATATCTTGGAACATGATATGGTTTTATCCATAAACCTCTTGCATGATACAAAGTCAGGTATAGACTCCATGCACGATACAAAGTTTAATATATACTTGTAAGCCAAAATGAAACCCTAATTTGGGTAACCCGATATGAGTGAGGGTAGCAAGTATTCCTTGCACGATATGATCATGAAATATACCCTGGTACATGATACCTTGAAGCACACATCTGGTTCATGATATGAATAAATGAGTAAAGATTTATGCATGATATAAGGCATGGATTCTAAGTATAACCCGATATGCTTGAAACCCCTCAACCTGATATGAAACCCAAGATGGGGTTAACCCTATATGGGGATAAAGGATAGATCATACACGATATGATCCATGCCCTTTGCATGATATGGGAGATACCCATTTACCCTTATACATAATACAAGTTTAAGACTACAAATCTTATACGATAGAAAGTGAACACTCTAAGCAATATAGAGTTGGATAACCCTAGGTGATGGATAAGCTGATACAAAGTGGTGAGTGATACCACATGTATGATATGAATGATTTCTCTAGATTGATAAGGAATAGCACCTACTCTTATCTTGGGAATGATATGAAGTTCAATTCATACTTCATTCACGATATGGCATGATGTACCCAATCTAGTGGAAAACCCTAGACGATGGATTGAAATCCGATATACCCCCTTTTTTTAGTAATGGATGGTAGTATGAGAATTTAATAAGACACCCAGCTTGTCAAGTAACTATATGATAAGGTTGAGCCTTGAATTAATAAAGGGGTTATGAGTCTAAGGGTCTACCTAAATGGTAACCCGATATGTTACCCAATATGACAATCCTAAAGGGAAACTGATATGGTATCTTGGGTATACTACTCAAATGATATATGATGAGGCATATGCTCTATGCCCGATATGGTGCACACCTTGTGCATGGTATGGTGTCAAGTACATGGATTGTGCATGATATGGCACCAAGCATGTAGCTTATAGTCGATATGGGGTCAAGCACCTAGCTCATCCCCGATATGAAGTTGTCTTGAGATGATAAGAACTAAGTGATAGTCGATTTGATATGGGTACATGATAGGATGATTAGGGTATACACCCTAAAACATGATATGGTGATGTGAGTATATCACCTACCCGATATGGATACACTATGTGAAATAAGAATGTATCTTAAAGCAATTGATGCAAGGGTTTTGAGTCGCTTTTATAGGCTAGTTTTATAATCATTTTGTGTGTGTATTGGTCATATTTGTGGTTAATATCGCATGATTCATTTCCTTTAGCCTACAATCTCATTATGCATCAAAATTTTCTTATTTCATCTTATTTTGTATAAAAGATCATATTTCTCGTATTTGATTTTTCTTCTCTTTATTTCAGGGAATTTGCATATCTGAGGTTGTCGATACCATCGACGGCCGTCGATGCCATCGACATGGCCACAGCAACAAGCCATAGAAAGAGTAGAACCAGTCGATACCATCAATAGGACGATCGATGGTATCGAGATAGCGTCAGTGGGCCAAAGGTCAAAAAGTCGATACCATCGATGTATTTGGTCGATGGTATCGAGCTGCCATCAGAGAGAATGGTAGAAATCAAGGAGTGTTGATACTCTACGAGGGTCGATACCATCGACCGACCGTCGATGGTATCGACACCGTCAGATCGGGAAATAGCCCAAATCGATCTAAATCGAACGGCCATGATATTTTTGTCGGTCGTAAGTGACCCCTATACCTAGTAAAGACAGCCCAAGCCGTACTATCATGTCATTAGCTGCCGCACAAGTCTCGGAAGAGGAGAGGATGAAGAACGGAGACCAGAGCTATGCCCCGGACATTTCTAGAGCTGCAAACAAAGTTTTCTACCACTGAAAGGCTACAGAATGTCCATCCCGCGTCGAGAATCATCTGGTTCTCCTTCGTTCAGGGGTTACACCATCTCCATCCACGTTTCCCCTATGTTTTCTTCTCCTTTCATCGTGTTTCTCATTGAGATGAATATGCAGGGCTAATCCTCTTTGTCTTTAGGACCGAGAGTAGCCCGGATAATCGTTGTATGACACTTTTTACATAGTTAACCATAATTTGTCTCTCAAAATTGTGGTATGATATTGTTTTCTCAATTCTATCATTGTTCTTGATCACCATAATGGTAATTTAATATTTTTAATTGCTTTTGATGAAGAATTAACGGTTGAAAAGACGCAATAATCACATTGACTTATAAATCCTTTGGAAAAGGTAATGTACAGTTAATGGTGGAAACATAGAGATATGTTTTTCATGCACCTAATTTAGGGTATATGTTACTACTGACGTGGAACCGATATAAGTTAAGGTAGTGAATTGTATTGCAGAAGCAAACAATTCTATTAACAGGCTACTACCCGAGATAGGAGACAAGTTGTGATAATTAAGTATGAATTAGTACAATGAGAATTCGTGGTGAAACTGCAATCCTAAAGATTATATTTTAATTGATTAAACCAACCATTTAATCAATTTCTTTGCTTTCTTTTGTTTTTATTTTCTTTTTCAAAACAACTCTCAAACTTTTATAACTGGTCTAGCTGATTGCAAGTAGTTAGTAGTAGTCTACCCAAATTACGTTCCCTAAGTTCGAATCGGGCCTCACAAAGGCCTATATTATATTGATGTGTGCACTTGCATTTTACACACGGTTTAATCCTGTCAAGTTTTTGGTGCCGTTGTCGGGGAACGGCAATTTTCAGAACTACGAGTGCTGTGAGCGGCCACACTAGGCCACTTTTTCATATAATTCTTAAAATTTTAATTTAAATTTCACATATTTTAATTACTTATTTCTTTTTAGAACTGTACTAAAATAATTTCCATCTTTTTAGGTGCTAGTTGATGGTAAAGACGTGTAGCACATACTATGCAGAATTACCAGAAATTCCTCCATTGGGTGAAGAAGTCGAGTTGACAAATCCACCAACCGAGGAAATTGAACAAGAACAGGAAGCAATGGATGAGGAACATACAATATGGGAGAAGATCAAGGCTATGTCTTCATCTGTGTCAAAAGGGCCAATCAAAAGGCAGGCAATCAACAATCCTACATACAAGATTGATCCCGCACTGATTAATCTAGTCAAGTCCAATGCATTTCATGGACTGAAGAATGAAGATACAGTGGCCCACATCAGTCAATTTGTGGATAACTGTGATATGGTAAAGATTGATAGGTTTCCGCAAGAGACACTTTACTTGAAGCTTTTTCCCATGTCTCTAGCGGGAAATGCATGAGAATGGTTGCACAACCTTGATGACGACAAGAAATCACAGCCATCTAGGTTGTCACCACCACATTGTTATTCCACCATCTCCTCCATCTGAATCACCTATGCCTCTTATCTCTCTGGGTAGCCTCCAGATCCTCCTCCTCGTGGCTCAGAAATCCTTCCTCCATTGGATAGTTCTCCTGCGGTAGAGAAATTAGGGGACACCGCCTCTGCTCATTTCATACTAGTCTAAATCTCACAAACACATTAAGGAACTTCCTTCTACTTGTGTGGCCCTTCGATCACAGAAGGTTAGGTCTATAGTCTACTCCCAACTCCACCTTTCTTCTCAGGGACAACAGGTTCACTACCCATGGAAAAGACTACGAAAAATGTTGTTAGAGTTTGCATCCTTCTCCTCTAGACTCATTCTTTCTCATACACTCTCCTTATTCTTCCTTAATTGCACCTACTACTGGCTCCTTATCCCTATCATGGTCAACAAGTTATGGTGGAGAGGCTCTGTTGGAGGATACTTCATTCTCTCTTTGTGGGTGATGGTTTGCCACAAGTTAGGGCGAGTCTTGGAACCAGATGATAGAGGTCTTCTTCGAGAGATTCTTCCCGCCAGAGAAGATGAATGACCTCATAAGAAAGATACACAATTTTAGTCAAAAGGTCAGAGAGACTTGGGAGCGCTTCCAAATAATGTTGAGGAAGTGCCCACATCATGGGTTGGACAAGGAAAAATAAGTAAAAAAATTCTACTTTGCTCTCAATGAGCATGACAGAAGCAACTTGGATTCAGCAGGCTTGGGTTTCTTCTTGAACAACACAGGCACAAGGTGTTGGGAGATATTGAAGAACATGGCCAAGAAACAGTCCTGGGGTGATAGAGATGCGCCAGAACAAGTTAGAGTTGCAGGGGAATCAAAGGCAATTAAAGAGATAAATGAGAAGATGGACCTGATAGCAAAGAGAGTGCAAGCAAAAGAGGAAAAAGGATCTGATGATGAGGTACAGGTTAAATTTATGCACCAACAAGGGAATAGAAATAATGCTTACTCTTGGAGGAAGGACAAAAAGTTCTCATGGAAGGATCCAAATAATTTTCTACAGGATCTGGATGCCAAGCCACAGCCCACTATGGAGGAAAAGAGCAATGAGTTGCTCAATCAGGTGATAAAGAAAAATCAGGAGTTAATGAGCACGTTTGGCCAACAAATTAAATCACAAGGAGAATTCAATAATCAATTTGGCCAAACTCTGCAAAGTCATGGGGCACAGATGAGGACTATTGAGACATCTATAGCACAGATGGAAGCTGAAATAGCCAGTCTAAAGAAGCCCATAGTGCAAGGTTTTCCAGGAAATACAAATGTTCCAGGGGGAACCATCAAGCCAAGGTGATTTTGTTGAGGAGCGGAAAGAAAATTTTAAACTCCAAGGCCGATGAACCAAGCACAGCACATGTAGAAGCAATTGGTGAGGCCGCAGAGGATGTCCTAGTTCCAGAGATAGTGGAGGATGATGCAGAGAAGGCTACAGATGAGCCCATTGCAGAGGAAGAAACTGAGAAGAGGATGCCCTATGTGCCACCACATCAGAGAGCACATACCGTCCCAGTTCCTTATCCCGATAGTCTGAAATCAATGAAAGTGGATGCACAGTTCAAAAAGTTCCTAGTTAGCTTTAGGAAACTTTCGGTTAACATCCCCTTGATAGAAGACATTGAGCAGATACCCTCCTATGGTAAGTTCTTGAAAGATATAATTACCAAGAAGAGGAAGATTCCTGACACAGAGGTGGTAGTCTTTAAGGAGCATGTTAGTGCCTTTATTCTAGGTAAATTGCCACCAAAGCGACAAGATTCGGGTTGCTTCAATATTTCATGCTACATAGGAAAAGTGAAATTTGGCGAAGCACTATGTGATTCTGGGGAAAGTATAAACTTGATGCCCCTCTCAACATTCAAAAAGATTGGTCTCAAGGAATCTAGACAAAGCAACATGACGATTCAACTTGCGGACAACTCTGTGGTATGTCCATATGGGATATGCGAGGATGTCCTCATCAAAGTTGATAGATTTGTATTTTCGGCTGATTTTGTCGTCATGGAGATGCAAAATGAGCAAGGGAATGAGCTGCTCCTAGGAAGACCCTTCCAAGCCACTAGTGATATGATACTGGAGATGGGTAGAAGCCAGTTGACAATGGGTATAGCTGATGACAGATTTGAGATACTCATGCCACTGAATTCAAAGTAGTTATAAGCGAATGAGTAATGTCACAAAGTGAAGCACTTTGATCATAACATCTCACTTTGTTTAGGGAAGCCTTTTCTTGATATGGCTCACATCATGACAAAGGTAGATAAGGGAACACTTGTTGTGGACATCATGGAACAAATAAAGGTGATTTCTCTTATTAAAGTTGTGGGTTATCCCAATGATGATGAAGAGGAAGTCTCACTGTCTACTGAGGATGATGCTATAGCAGTCTCCATCCTTGACTCATACCCGCAATTACCTCTTGAAGTGTGCCTGTTCAATATCATGGATGATTGGATGAGAAGCACATCATTACACGAATGCGTAAAGATGCTTCAAGTTCTTCCTTGCTACTATGCCAAGCACTATGAAGATCTAGGACTGCTACCACCACTGCTTCATTCTTCTTTGGTCAGCCTTCCAGATTTAGAACTTAAACTACTACCCCTCACTTGAAGTATGTCTTCTTAGCGGATAATGAAAAGCTACCGGTAATAATTTCGGCATATCTGAGTGTCAATGAAGAAGAGAAGTGGATGATTGTGTTGAAGAACCACTGTGGTGCGTTCGGGTGGTCAGTTTCTGACATTAAAGGGATTTCCCCTACCCTTTGCCAACACAAGATCCAGCTCATTGAAGGAACCAAGCCAATGATTCAGCCGCAATGTCGAATCAACCCTAGCATGATGGAGGTCGTCAAGAAGGAGGTGATCAAGCTTCTTTCGGCGGGCATCATTTATGCTATTTCAGACTCGACATGGATGAGTCCAACACAGGTAGTCCCTAAAAAGGGGGGAATCACGGTAACACAGAATCTTTTAAATGATCCTGTCACCACCTGATTGGTAACTGGGTGGCATGTTTGCATTGATTACCGTCGCCTAAATTCTGCCACTTTGAAAGATCATTTTCCTCTCCCATTTATTGATCAGATCTTAGAGTGGTTGGATGGCCGCTCTCATTTTTGCTTTTTAGATGGTTATTCTGGCTACAATCAGATTTCCATAGACCCTAAGGATCAAGAGAAGTCTACCTTCACTTGCCCTTATGGGACTTTTGCATATCGCCGTATGTCGTTCGGTTTGTGCAATGCACTGGCCAGTTTTCAACGCTGCATGTTAGCTATTTTTTCGGATATGGTGGAGCGTTGTCTTGAGATTTTTATGGATGATTTTTCTATCTACAATGCATATTTTGATGAGTGTTTGTATAATTTGGATAAAGTTTTGCAGATATGTGAGGACACACATTTAGTCCTCAATTGGGAGAAATGTCATATGATGGTTAGCGAAGGTATCATGCTTGGACACAAGGTGTCTAGTAAGGGACTGGAAGTAGATCCAGTAAATATTGAGGTTATTTCC
This sequence comes from Alisma plantago-aquatica, assembly GCA_963693085.1. Classification (NCBI taxonomy): domain Eukaryota; kingdom Viridiplantae; phylum Streptophyta; class Magnoliopsida; order Alismatales; family Alismataceae; genus Alisma; species Alisma plantago-aquatica. The sequence continues at coordinate 766,382,458 of OY856411.1, forward strand.
AAACTACCTCTACTGAACTCGGTGACAGGGGTTAGGAGTTTCCTTGGTCATGCGGGGTTTTATCGCCGATTTATCAAGGATTTTTCTAAAATCTCTAAACCATTATCTGAATTGCTTGAAAAGGATTCTGTTTTTTATTTCAATGATAAATGTATGCATACCTTTGAGGTGCTTAACCAAAAGTTGATTTCGGCACCGATTGTTAAAATGTTGGATTGGACTAAGCCCTTTGAGCTTATGTGTGATGCGTCAGATTTTGCCGTGGGGGCCGTTCTTGGGCAGCATTTTGAGAACAAACCCACAGTGATTTTTTATGCATCTAAAACTTTGAATGATACCCAACTCAATTACACCACAACAGAGAAAGAATTTCTTTTCGTGGTTTTTGCATTCGAAAAATTTAGGCAATATTTAATGGGGTCTAAAGTTGTGGTTTGGACGGACCATGCTTCCATAAAATATTTAATGGAAAAGAAAGATGTTAAACCTAGACTCATTAGGTGGATCTTACTTTTACAAGAATTTAACATTGAAATTAAGGATAAGGCAGGTGTTGAGAATGTTGTTGCAGACCACTTGTCTTGGTTGGAGAGGGTAGATGAGAGAGATACTAACATACCCATTACCGAGACTATTCTGGATGAGCAAATCCTTTCAATGCAATCTAAGGATCCATGGTTTTCATATATTGTAAATTATCTTGCATTTAAGGAAATCCTAGATGATTGGACTTATCAAGAGAAAAAGAGATTTTCCATTCTTTGAGATATTATTTATGGGATGACCCTATTTTTTTGAGACAGTGCAGGGATGGCATTTTGTGCAGGTGTGTACCCGAATGTGAATATGAAAGTGTGCTTAGTCACTGTCATGCATTACCCACCGGCGGTCATCATGCGAGAACAAGGACGACGGCTAAGGTGTTGGAAAGTGGCCTTTATTGGCCAACGCTCTTCAGAGACGCCTATGACTATGTGAGGAGGTGTGATTCATGTCAAAGGGCAGGTAACATCTCAAAGAGGCAAGAGATGCCCCTCAATATATTTCAAGAGGTTGAGGTATTTGATTTGTGGGGTATTGATTTCATGGGACCTTTTGTGTCCTCTAATTCCAATTTATACATCTTTCTTGCTATTGATTATGTATTGAAGTAGGTAGAGGAAATAACCACAAGGACTAATAATGTTGCAGTCGTGTGCAGGTTCGTGAAGGAGTATATTTTTTTTAGGTTTGGTGTGCCACGGATGATTATTAGTGATGGAGGCACCCACTTCACGAATAGGAAATTCACTGCATTATTGAGTAAATATGTGGTTAAACATAATGTAGGTACCCCATATCACCCGCAGACGCAAGGCCAGGTGGAGATGTCAAATAGAGATATTAAGAAGATATTGGAGCGCACGGTGGCCTCTTCTAGGAAGAATTGGAGTGCACTACTACCAGATGCACTATGGGTGTATAGGACCGCATTTAAGACACCTATAGGGACCACACCTTTAAGGTTGGCTTACAGACGGGCTTGTCATTTTCTAGTAGAATTAAAGCATAAGGCGCACTAGGCGCTAAGGAAGCCCAACTTGAGTATAGATGAGGTAGGGAAGAAGTGAATGTTAGAGCTTAATGAGTTGTATGAGCTAAGGATGAATGCATATGAGAACTCAAGGATATACAAAGAACGGACAAAGCAAATACATGATCGCCACATTCACATGTGAGTGTTCAAGAAGGGTGAGAGTGTGTTGTTATTCAATTCAAGGTTAAAGTTGCATCCCGCGAAATTGAGATCCCGATGGAGTGGACCGTTTGTGATAGAGGAGGTGCGACCCCATGGTGCTATCATGGTTAAAGATGGTGATAGATAATTCTTAGTGAATGGTCAAAGGTTGAAGCATTATTATGGGGAAGATTACAACAGGAAAGTGCATGAGGTTAAACTAATGGCACTAAAAGAGGAATGAAAGGCAGAATTGCATCAATCCTAAGATGTTAAAGTAGGGTGCTTGTTGGGAGGCAACCCAACCTTGGTAGTGTACATGTTTGTTTCTATAACTTTTGTTCACGTTCCTAGGTAATTTTCACTATTGTAGCTTTTAGTCTTTAAAAATGAAACCTTGATTAGTTTGTTAAGTGTGCATAACTATGTGGAAGTCAATACCATCGACCCTTATGTCGATGGTAGTGATGAGGGTGACGAGCAGCAGCTACAGAAAATTTTCTCTGTTACTATCAATGGCCTCATCGATAGTATCGACAACCCAATAGGTTGATCGACTCAAATTCTGGAGCAAGTCGATAGCATCGACCCCAAGGTCGATGCTTGTGAGATCTCTGGAGATATTCAGACAATTTCTTCTCAAAGAAGTCAATGTCATCGACCACCGAGTCGATGGTATCGACCCAGCTTCAGGGAAATTCAGCACCAAGGCCTCGTGAGGACAAAGGATGCATACATAAGTCGATGCTATCGACGCCCGTTGATGGTATCGACGGGCAATGTCAGCGATCCACAAGTCACCATCAACGAAGCATGCCAAATCAGAGATGTCGATCCGTGGGACGGGTCGATACCATCGACCCTCATCGATAGTATCGACACGTCACCGATCTAGGCCCCGACATCCAGCAATCAACGACCATCAATACCATTGAAGAAACGGATCGTGTTGTAGATGTCGATACCATCGACAATAGGGTACCAGGGGTGCCGATCTCAGTTATAAAAGGAGGGATTGTAGTTTATTTCTCTTCACACCTTCAAATCATTCTTCCTCAACTTTGACCTTGAGCATTGGAGAGCAACCAGAGGCACGCAACGAGCATATAGCAAGCGAGAAATCTTCCCTGAGTCCGTCATCGACTGCAGAGATCATCTTCTCCGACCTTCACTGAGCTCTTTTTCTCTATCTTTTCTCTATTCATCATGGTGAGGAATGTAGCTTCATCTTCCTCGCACACTGCCCCAATGGAGATTGAGACATTCATACCACCACCGCCAAGCTCCATTCCACGTCTGAGGCTTGCACATCCCTCGGCGGACGTGAAGAAGATCTTTGATGAGTTAATGAAGCGGCCAATCGATCCCACTCATTATGTTGATCGGGTTATGATCTGAGACCTAGGCTTTGAGGACAACCTCAACTATGTCCTCCATGGCCAAGTTGGGAGGTTGACACCGAGAAAGGAACGAGTTCCCTATCATGTTGAGGGCCATCCTTTCTTTGGCGAGTGGCCGACATACAAGGAAATTGTGGCAGAGTTCGTGGCATCTCTCGACATTTTTGGCATGCCCAACGACCTTATCGCCACCGACCGTGAGTGGATAAAGGGCCGAGTCTCCTTTCAGCTTTTCAAACACAACTACACCATCATGCTTGACCAGTTCAACTCAGTCTACAACTAGTGGCATTCGCCCGAGCAGCATAGACGGCCAGACAGTGGGGCCGACTATGACACAATGTTTGTGGATTTGGTGACCACTCCGATGGGTAAGATGATCAACTACCACAATGCGGTCGTGGCTGATTTTGAGCACCCGTTCGTGCGAGCTTTGCATCGCATGTTATGCATCACTTTCTTTGCTCAAGGAGAACTGTCGCAAAGCAAGTTCTAGGAGACGGGCCTATTTTTCCTCTATAAGCTGATGCTGAAGGAAAATCTTAACTGGGGCGCATTTTTCTTTACGTGTGTGATGGCAGTGAAGAGGAGCACCAGACGATCCCCTGTTCATTTTGGGGGACTTATCACGCCACTAGCCCTCTACCTTGGGCTAGACCTATCCACACTCCGTCCACTGGTCAATAAGAACCCTGTCAATCTTGCCCACTTCCACCACTCAAACCTTCTTACATTCCACGACGGATTGGTATATGCTCATTGCCACATAGGAAAGGAGCACTTGGAGCTATCACTACCATTTCAACATCCAACCAGGCCAGCATTTTCGGTGGCCAATCATTCCTATTGACGAGTCCGAGGAAGAAGTTGAAGCTGCAGACGACGATGACGATGCAGGCGATGATGAGGAGGAGGAAGAGGATACTCTCACACCTCTTCAGTCATGAGTAGCCCTAAGGAAGCATCCACGCTTCTATCTGGGAGCTTCATCTTCCTCTCAGCCACCACCACCACAACCCTCTCAGGAAGGAGAGGATGTTTATTCCATGCGGGGCATGTATACCATGCTCCAGGACATCCAGCAGACGCAATAGCAGCATACTGTGTCTTTCGTCGGTATTCAAGACACGACGAACCGGCTATTTGTGAATCAACAAACAATTTATGAGAATGAGTGCCTCCTCCTCGCCAACTAAGAGAACATACACAATCGGTTGCATAGGATGGCGATGCAACAGTAGCCTTTCTACGACCACTACTGAAGTCAGGACTACTTTGGAGGCTACCCACAGCCGCTGTCGATGCCCCCATCTGATCCTTCATTTCAGGGGCAATATCCTACATGGGATCCCATTGGTTAGCAATACCCGCAGTACCTGCCACCTGAGAAGTAGTAGGATATCACTGTTCCACCTTCTGAGTTTTCTCTTGACTATGAGGCCATAGTCGAATTCAAGCTTAGGGGGGATGGAACAGTTTCTATCTTAATTTTATTTCATTTTCTTTCATTTTAGCATTTTTCTTAGCTTTTTGCAATTTTTCTTCTAGTCGTGCAATTTATTTATTTACAGCTATCTAGGATCCACTTTCTATCTAGTGTAATTAGTGGATGTCTAAATGTAAATTGCATGTCATCTCAATGTTTTTCATATGGGGGTAATGGGTACAATTGTCTGAAATTTGAGCATTAATCAAAATTTTCCAAGAAATTATAAGTTGGACTTGTTTGAAATTGAGCACATAACTTATGAAAATAATTGGGTAGGTCAACTTTAAAACATATGATCATAACTGTACATCCTTATGGTTCAAGAAATGTGGACGAATTTGGATGTTGAACCTAAACTGACCAAACGGTAACGGGACTTTAATCAAAAGTGAGAGAGAGAAACCTGTTGATTGATTGGTACACATGTCAGTAAGGAGGGACATATAATCTTTTCCAATGGTTCTGTCAATTAGTCTTGTGATCTATCCACCCCATTTCATTCACACTCCACCATAAGAATTGAGAGCACATTACAGTTTTTCATTTCTTGATTGCATGTCAACTAGATATGATTGCATTATAGCTAGATTTTGCATAAAAAATGAAAAATGAAAAGATATTTGTAGATTAGTCATGCATGTACACATTCTAGAGTGCATGCCATTGTAGTTGCATAATTACTTTCATATAGTTGCATTTTGCATACTCTTGAGCATATAGGACATTATGTGCCTTACTTATTCTGAAAAATAAGAAATGTGGGGAACTTGTTCTATACTCTCTGAGAAGTGAATTGTAATGCACCAATTGTGGTAGTTATGTGAAAATAAGCCTGGAAAAAAAATTATTGTAAATGTTTCTCTAGTCAAAATTGAGAAGAAGAAGGGCTTGAAAAAAAAGAGAAAAAAAATTAAGCAAAAATTAGAGGGAGAAAAGAACTTGTTTCACATGTATATTAGAAAGAATAAGCACATGATGTAGTTTTGTAGACATTCCATCTCACATTGAGACGGAATAGTAGAGCATGCATCATTCCACCTAAAATGTAGGCATTAGGTCATTTCCATACGCATATGCATCACTTAGGTCATTTTTATTGTTTTTGCATGTTAAACTGTATTGTGCTTCCTCTTCTTCCACATCCGTCCATTTCATCCACCTGTTGCTCAAAATGGTAGGCCACCCACGATTATCTCCTCATTCTTCTATATCAGGAGATCTGCTTCCATGTAGATGGTAGTTAGGATATGAGCAACATAGATAGGAGATCACAAGATGCACCAAGCCTGAACCGGAGGAATTCCTTATATCAACTGCCTTCTTTGATAGTGTTTGTTGGTCTTGGGGTGGGCATCTCTTATGGACGATTATTGTCACCTTTAGGGTAGTTACCGTTCTTTGGTCAGTGAGGGCCAGTATGTGCCTTGCAGGAGGGAATCATTCTGAGATTTCTTTTATGCTAATATGTTCTTTAGTTGACCCTCGCAATTATATTCTGTAGTTTTGTTGCTTGAGGACGAGCAAAGTTCAAGCTTAGGGGAGTTTGATGCAAGGGTTTTGAGTCACTTTTAAGGCTAGTTTTATAATCATTTTGTGCATGTATTGGTCATATTTGTGGTTAATATCGTATGATTCATTTCCTTTAGCCTACAATCTCATTATGCATCAAATTTATCTTATTTCATCTTATTTTGTATAAAAGATCATATTTCTCATATTTGATTGGTGTTATTCTCTTTATTTTAGAGAATTTGCATATATGAGGTTGTCGATACCATCGACGACCATCGATGCCATCGACATGGCCACAGTAACAAGTCAGAGAAAAAGCAGAACCAGTCGATACCATCGACAGGACGGTCGATGGTATCGAGATAGCGTCAGCGTGCCAAAGGTCAACAAGTCGATACCATCGACGTGTCTGGTCAATGGTATCGAGCTTCCATCTGAGAGAACGCCATAAATCAATGAGCACTGATACCCTACGGAGGTCGATACCATCGACCCACCGCCAATGGTATCGACACCGTCAGATCAGGAAACAGCCCAAATCGATCTAAATCGAACGGTTGTGATATTTTTGTCGGCCGTAAGTGATCCCTATACCTAGGAAAGACGGCCCAAGTCGTACTATCATGTCATTAGCTACCGCACAAGACTTGGAAGAGGAGAGGACAAAGAACGGAGACCAGAGCTATAGACGAAATTTTCTACCATCGGAAGGCTGTAGAACGCCCATCCTGCACCGAGAATCATCTGGTTCTCCTTCGTTCAGGGGTTACACCATCTCCATCCATATTTCCCCTATGTTTTCTTCTCCTTTCATCGTGGTTCTCGTCGAGATGAACGTGCAGGGCTAATCCCCTTTGTCTTTAGGACCGGGAGTAGCCCGGATAATCGTTGTATGATACTTTTTATATAGTTAACCATAATTTGTCTTTCGAATCCGTGGTATGATATTGTTTTCTCAATTCTATCATTGTGCTTGATCACCATAATGGTAATTTAATACCTTTAATTGCTTTTGATGAAGAATTAATGGCTGAAAAGACACAATAATCACATTGACTTATAAATACTTTGGAAAAGGCGATGTACGGTTAATGGTGGAAACCTAGAGATATGTTTTTCATGCACCTAATTTAGGGCATAGGTTACTACTGACGTGGAACTGATCTAAGTTAAGGTAGTGAATTGTATCGCGGAAGTGAACAATTCTATTCATAGGCCGCTACTAGGGATAGGAGACAACTTGTGATAATTATATAGGAATTAGTACAATGAGAATATGTGGTGAAATCGCAATCTTAAATATTTTATTTTAATTGATTAAACCAACCATTTAATCGATTGCTTTTCTATCTTTTGTTTTTATTTTCTTTTTCAAAAAAACTCTCAAACTTTTATAATCGGTCTAGATGATTGCAAATAGTTAGTAGTAGTCTACCTAAATTACGTTCCCTGAGTTCGACTCGGGCCTCACAAAGGCCTATATTACATTGACGCGTGCACTTGCATTTTACGCACGGTTTAATCCTGTCAGCAATACATGTTAACATGCATACATCTTGATACCCAATATGGTAGAGACACTTCAATCATATTTGATTGAGTGACACGTGTTGAATGTGGTGCTAATTAAAAGATGATGAGAATTGTTAATGATGAACTAATATTCCTCAAGAGTGTAACGACCGTCATCAAACTGACAAACAAATCATTACTAATTAAGAGGAATAAACATAAACAACGGATTAACAAAAATCACTAAAATTTAAAACCATTTTGCAAGGAGATCCTTGTCCAGAAAACTTATACTAAAAGATCCAAAATTCATACATATCATGATTTACATTGTACAACATTGTTTCATCTCATCTCGAGGACAACATATAATAGTTTCTCTATCAAAACACATACTGGAGTAACATAAAACCTCGAGGAATTCAAGACAAAATCTCATATAATTCCTGAGACCATTACGAACCAACTCCAAGGACCTGAGAGTACAGAGATGACATATAGGACTTCTATCTACAGGAACGACAGACAGTACACTCAACCTGAGCTGTCATTGTTGCCTCAGTTGTTGTTCCTCCTCTGTAGAAAGATCTCTACCGCCTCGTGCATGTCCACCTAAAAATTGTGGATCCCACGGGGTGAGACAATTGTCCCAACAAGATATATAACTCTCTTCTGACCATATTATTATTGCAGATAAACATTATAAAACTGAGCAGGGGTTCATTTATATTAACATGTAGGATTAATCATTGAATGAACAGAGTAAGATAATCTCCTTTCTCAAGGAGAACATTGCATCTACCCATAGTAGAGTTATAAATCATCTATCTTCTTTGCAAGGAATGTAAAGAATCATAAATAAAATCTATCAACTAAAATGTATAACTGAATTGCACATCAAGCAATGTTTTTTGGTATTCGATCCTTAAGCAGATATGCTACACAACTGAACATATTTTAACAATCACACTTATGCCCTAATGAGATGAAGCATACCCCATTCATCTCCCACCAACCACAAACTTCTCACAAGTCAGTACCATACAAGGTCAATGGGAGAGCCGATTGACATCACCTCACTTGTCTCGGTCAGTATGAGACCACTTAGGCTTAGCAGGACATCTTATATCGACTGCAAATAGTTGTGTCAGGGTACGTAGGCATCCTCGCTTAGAGCTACAGCATCAATTGTGCTCTCTTAGGGGAACATCTACAACAACCATCCCCAGATATTGAGTTATGGTCACACAGACACCATACTTTGAGCCATGGTCACATAGGCACCATGCTCTTGAGCCATGGTCACAAGGGCACCATGCTCTGAGCCATAGGTCATTTCACCGTGCTCTTATTGAGACATTCTTATGACATTATTGAGTCATGGTCACTTAGTCACCATGCTCCACATATTCAAAAATATGTGTTCTGGGTTATGCTGCGGGGAACCCATTTCACCATTTAGTAAATTCTGACATTGATGGATCTATGGTCAGGGAAACGTTTTATAATTCCTAATGATGTATTACATGTATTACAACATTCTTTTAGCATCAAACAAGTTATCAATATTAATCACAATAAATGCTACAAAGAAAGGTGTAATACATCTACCACGTACTTTTCAAATCTTTAAGACACATGATACTCGGGATATCAATCCCTCATCACATTACTGGGAGTTCTCATCCCTTCACATCATCATTATTATGATTATTGGACCTGGTTATTCAAACCCTTGGATCATCACACAACATTGTTATCTCTATAATAGATAATCATTACATCTAGGTCCTCAGACCCAGGTATTCATTTTACTTTGTTGTACAAGTATTCCATATGGCTCACAAGGCCATTACACATCTTGTCACCTCTCACTAGGAAACAACTTATTCATATGGATCATAAGGACATTACACATCTTGTCACCTCTCATTAGGCAACAACTTATTCATATGGCTCACAAGGCCATTACACATATTATCACCTCTCACTAGGAAACAACTTATTCATATGGCTCACAAGGCTATTACACATCTTGTCACCTCTCACTAGGCAACAACTTATTCATGTGACTCACAAGGCCATTACACATCTTGTCACCTCTCACTAGGCAACAACTTATTCACATGGATCATAAGGCCATTAATCATTATACTTGTTATACAAGTATGTAACATGCCTCACAAGGCTTATGTAATAAGATAAATACAACCTTAACATCATTAGGGTTAGGGTTTCCCTTTATATCCAAATAGGGTTTCATGTTCATATTATTAATCCAAACCTTAATTCATTGCTCCACACATCTAGGAGCATACATTGATATCATAAGTATTCAATCATACTTATATATTTTCTCATCATTTATCATTAAATGCTTAACAACACAAGCATGTGTTTTTCTCTCATCCTTACTAGGATGTTGAATACATCATACTTTTTTATTCAATCCTCCTTTTTTAGGAATAGTAGTCCATCATTAACAATTCAAATTATCTTTCATTTAACACCACGTTCAACATATGTCTCTCAATCAATCACACATGATTGAAGTGTCACTTCCATATTGGTATCAAGATGTGTGTGTGTTATCATATTATACTTTAAACCACATCCTTTACTTTAGGTCATATATTCATATCGGCATGTGGTATAACCACATCACCATGTCATGTTTTGAGGGTGTAAACCCTAATCAGCATATAATGTACTCACATCAGATGGACTATCACTTAGATCTTATTACTTCAGATTAATTTTGTATCGGGTATGAGCTTAGATGCTTGACCCCATATCAAATATAAGCTTTATGTTTAGTGCCATATCATGCACAAGATATGCCCCATATCGGGCATCCATATCGGGCATCCATCTTAGGTAGCATATCGAGTTACCATTTTAGGTAGACCCTGAAACTCATATCCCCTTCATTCCTTTAAGGATCATCCTTAACATATAATTACTTGACAAGCTAATGGTGTTATTAAATTCTCATACCACCATTCATTACACAAAAAGGGGTATATCAGATTCCAATCCCTCATCTAGGGTTTTCCACTAAATTGGTTACATCATGCCATATCAAGCATGAAGTATGAGTTTGAACTTCATATTGTTCACAAGATAAAATTAGGTGCTATTATTTATCAATCAAGAGATATCATTCATCTCCTACATGTGGTATCATCCACCACTCATCTCGGTTTAGCCATCATCTTGGGTTTCCAACTCTATGTTGATTAAAGTGTTCATTACCTCTATATCGTGTAAGAGGTGTAGTCTAGACTTGTATCGTGCATAAGGATAAGTGGGTATCTCTCATATCATGCAACAAGCATGACTCATATCTTGTATGAGTTAGCATCCATCTTCATATCGGGTTAACCCTATCTAGGGTTTCATATCGGGTAGATGTATTCTAACCATATCGGGTTACATTTTGTTCTTGAATCCATACCTTGTATCATACACTAGGATTTACTTAAGTGTTCATATTGTGCATTAGAGGTGTGTACTTCAAGGTATCAGGTACCAAAGATACATTACATGATCATATCGTGCAAGAGCACTTGCTATTTTTTACTCATATTGGGTTACCCAAATTAGGGTTTCATATCGACTTTCAAGTATGCTTTAGATCTTATATCGGGAAAAGAGTCTATTCTTGACTCCATATCGTGCAAGCATATCATGTAACATATCAGGCAAGAAAAGTCTACACATATCCATCTCGTGTTAGAGCTACTTGAGTGTAAGCTTGAACCCGATATCAACTTTTAAAGTGATACCATCTTATTCAAGATCTAGACCTCCGTTCTAATAGTTAAAGTTCATGGAAAAAGGTCTAAACAACTACTAGAACTCATAATTTCATCAATTATTTTAGAAGATTTCAGAATTAAAAGTAGTTCATTTAAGCATAGCAATTTAGGTGATGAATAATAACATGATAGGGTTCAAGTTATATAACCCGCATTGTGATCAGCTTCAAGGCTCCAAGCTCCAAAGCTTCACGTCCTAAGGTTGAAGAAGAACTTCTCCAAGGTCCAGGCTCATTCACAACTCCTCCATGGACAAGAGATCACCATAGTTAAGCACTTGGTGAAGAAGAAAAGAAAGGAGTATTCATAACCCGATATCCTACTTCATCCAAGGTTGAAGGTGACTAAAGCCTTACCTAAAGCTTGGTGCTCAAGATCTCCTAGCTCCTTGAGCTGCTTTTCATGATACCTAAGGGTCTTTGCACGATATCTCCAAGGGGAGTGGTTATGAGGATTGAAACTTTCATAAATTGGTGAAAGGTGAAGTATATATACTTGACTTCATGAGATAAAGCATATATGAGGTGTCTTTCCCTAATGCTACTAGATGACACATGGCCATGCATGGTTGACACGTGGACATTCATGCACACATGTATATCTTTCCATTCAAGAGTCTTGAGGATAACCTAGATACAATATCTCGGCCCTTACTTATCTTGTTGGGCAAGTTATCTCTTCTTTATTCTCATTAAATAAGGTACTCGATACACTTTTTGTAAGGAACTTTGAAACCCATCATGGGCCACCTCCTTGAGGTTATCTTCCCATCATGGTTCTTTCCAAGGCTCAAAAAACTAATAGGAGTCTCCCACTTTGTCTCCTTGGCTGATAGGCTCCTTATATCAAGTCTACAACTTGATACAACACATATAAGGCTCTTGCCTTCAACTCATTCTTGGTCTTTCATTACCAAGAGTATCATCACTCAATGGTGATCCAAACATAGTGCCCCATTCTTTCTCTCTCCTCTAAAAGATACATAGATGGAGTAGGGACACTCTAGAGGTGGTTATTTACATTTTAACCCCACATATTGGGTAAATTACAAATTGTACCAAAATTGGTGTACAAGGTACTAGCATTGTTCAAACGAGTTGTAACTAGGGATTTAGGCTTTCCACAAGCCACTACTTATCATCATTCTCTTTCTTGAGATAATAAAACACTTAAACACATTCCACATGTGACATTTTGCAATGTAAACCCCCATCTTGGGTAAATTGCACTTTTCACTCAGATTTTCATATAATGCACAATTAGTTTGCAATTAAGCTCAAACTTTGAAAACAACTTCTCAAGAAGCCTTAATTACTTTTCAAAATATTAGAACCAGTTGGTAAGTAACTTACTTGAGAAAAACTTCTAGGGTTAATCCATAACCCAGGTCAGGGGTATTACAATTATAAACCCCTAACAAGGATTTCGTCCCTGAAATCCCAGATGAAGGAAGACAATCATCATTCATGCCTCGTGTCATTAATCTACACATAACGTCTTGATGTCATGGAGATGTCATAGAACTTTGACCCGTACAATGTCCTTCCACTCAGGGTTATCATTTGAATCTATCATACAAGACATATATATTCAACTTCCTTCTCATTATTGACATGCAGTATATATATTGTGTCAGGTAACACCTTCTATATCAAAGAAGTATTATCCATACTTTGAATGATTCAGGTGTCAAATCCCACTTAGTTTTAACATTTCTCTTTCATGGAGAGATTATGGTTACATTTTGTCACCCACTTGGGACTGTAGGTCTTATCAAACATGTTTAGCTTTGATAATCTTTTTCTAAGAACAGTTCTATAATTGTTCCTTCAATTAATACATCTTTATCAAAGTTATGTTTATGCAGAGCATAAACCCCTAACATATTATTTTTCTACTAGAATTCTCTAAAGGTTGACCCTTCTAGATAACCAAACATTATTCATCTTATCAGAAGTCATATTCTCACTTCCCCATATCACTTGGCACATCTTGGATACCAGAATTTCTTATCTTGGGACAATATGTTACACATATCTTTATCTTGGAACCAAAGTCCAAGACAAACGGATACTTTACAAAGAAATATATTCCTTTCATCACCCCATCATTACCCAGGGTTATTCATCAAAGAGGAGACATCATCGTCTCCTAGGATTATTACATGAACTTTTACTGTTCATGAGTCATTTATACTTGTTGCATCTCAGGTTCCTTGTTACAACCCCAATTTTTGGGTTCCTTTGGGTGAGAAATGTAATTTCTCACATTAAAGATAATTGGACAAATAATGATACAATTTGTTGTGAATAAATGGATTTCGTTTACAATAGCCTTGATGATTGTGTTGTGGGCTTTATTGGCTATTGGGCCCAATAACAAGGAAATTCAATTAATAAATGAATAATCGAGTTTTTGAGAAAAAAAAGATGTGGAAACCTCTAGAAGGCAAAATAGTATAATCCAAAGTTGGATTTCATGCCTCTTGGGTTCGTTGGGTCCCAAGGAGTCCAAAATTGCAAAGATAAAGCAATAAGAAAAGAAAAGATCAATTAGATATTTCTTTATTAAGAAAGAAATTGAAAACAATGATAAAATGTGGAAAATAAGTGAAAAGAGGTACAATTGAGTTATCCTTGGTGGATTTTCGTATCCAAAGGGTTTCTACTATTAAAAGGAAAATAAAAAGAGAGATAAAAAGAGAGATCCTCAAAAAGAGATATTTTAATAAAAAGATAAGGAAAATATGTGAAATAGACATAAATAAAAGGATAAAGGCAAATAGATGTTCCCCAATATGGGAATCCGTGCCTTTAGGATTTCTTGAGGTGCAAGGGACCCAAGATAACAAGATAATAACAAAGGAAAAAGGAATATTAATTAATTTGGACTAATTAATGAGATAACTTGGGGGAGAAGGAAGGCTTCTCATCCATTAGAATTTGTTTCCCAAATTTCGAACAAAGCTAGATAATGCCAATATAAACCTTCCTTTGAAATTTGAGTTAAAAAGGAGCAAGGGTTTGGGAGATACGAGTTTCTTAAGGTATTCCAAATTTGGGATTTATTCTGAAATAGGAAAATGATTTTCCTTTTTATTTGAACGTGTGCAACTTAGACCGTTGGATCTTAATCCAACATCAGGCAGTCATCGTCTAAGTCCCACTGGGACTGGGATTCTACGAGTTTCAGAGGATCTTTCCTCTCTGATTTCCTTGCGATCCAGGGTAGATGCGAGCTTGCAATGTTTCCCATTGCATTTAGGAGAGGAAACAGCAGGGATTCCTACCTGGTTCGACTAGGATTGGTCGCCAATTCAGGAAACGCCCAATCCTCGCAAGCCTGACCTCGACCCTATATATAGGGGAGGGTGGAGGAGGGAACCAGCATCGCTTTTTGTTGGCTTGATCTCTAAGGTGGAGTGCAAGGATCATCCTCGCACCTTTGATTGAGCTTTTCATCCTAACTTGCACCCTATTTCAGTGGTGGACCTCGTCAGAGTCTGATGAGCTGGAGACGGGGCTAGCACGGCAAGGACAAGAAATTGGGGACATGGTTGAGTTCGGCGAAGGGAGGTGAAGCTCCCTGGATGATCAGCACACTCGCAGGAGATCAAAACCCCAGAGTCAACCCTGAGGTTGACCACAGGCAAGCACCGGCTCGCGAACAGGGATGGACTTGCGAGGAAGAAGAAGAAGAAGAAGAAAAGGGGGAAAAGACTGTGTTGTCCCCAATAGCTGTGAAGGAAGGTAAGGACAGACTTATCCTTCGTATCCTTTTATTTGCAATGATAGGTGTGTGTGTTCATGGTCGTTGGATCCTAAGTGGATCAACGGACCACGGATCAAAAGGTCCATATTTTTCTAAAATTCAAGTTGTAAGAAACTTACTTAAGCAAAACATCTAGGTTTAGGTTATAACCCAGGTCAAGGGCGTTACACCAATTTAATCACTTCCTTAGTTAACTGGTGGGACAACTCTAGCAATACTTTTGGGTTTCCCCCTTTTGAGATGAGTGTAACCCTTCAAGATGTTGCAATTCTTTTAGGCCTTAGGATTTATGGCCCACTGGTTATAGCTTCATATCCTTTAGGCATAGATGAGGGGAAAATTTTCTTCATGGTCTCACCTTTGTGAGAGTTTCTTAGGAGATGTACTAGATGGGATGTCTAAGGGGCATATCTCCTTGATATGGTTGCGTGAGACCTTTAGGGATATGGATTTCACTTTGGGATATGAAGAACAACAAAGACAAATGAGGATGAGGTATACTAGAGCATATCTCCTATACTTTTTAGGTAGTTACCTTATTCCTGATAGTACCGGGGATAGAGTTCATGTATGTTACCTCCCACTTGTGTCTGACTTTGCAAGTCATAGCACTCTATCTTGGTGTGCTACAACTCTAGAATACTTGTATAGGGAGTTGTACAAGGCTACCACCCGTTCTAAGAAAACTGTCCACCTGTCTAGTTGTGTATGTCTACTGCAGATGTGGTGTTGGGAAAGGTTAGGAATTGGATGCCCAGGTTCACTGGTTATGAACTGGGGGGAGTGGTCAGAAGATGTTCCCTTGGGTTACAGGTAAAGATTTACACAATTTATTTATACATTTATCCAAACATTTTATAATGTTTATCTAAATTTAGTTTTTCAATTTAATAGGTGGCCTACATTTGTTCAAAGGAGTGACGGTTCAGTTTTATGATTCATCATTTGACCATATTTTTCCCTCTCAGGTATAACTTACTTACTTCTACTAACATGTTGTATGATATATGTTGTATTTTTTATGCAATTTACTCCATTTTATATGATACATGTTGTATCTATTTGAATAACAGATAGTTAACTCCTTATGTTGTTGATATTCTAGAGAGACATCCAGCCTTGTGTCGAGAGGGTCATGATATTTGGTTGGCACAAGTGCCTTTATTGTGCTACACAGTAGTAGAGTGGCACTTCCCTGACAGAGTACTTGGACAATTCGGATTTGTTCAAGTACAACCTACTCTGGAGTTGCCACACCTTAGTAGGATAGATGGGAGGGGTCATGCGGTTGAGGATTGGTTGCATCATTATAGGCGGGAGGTGCAACTTTGGAACAATAGACGTGAGAGCTTAGTTCCCCCTCCACCAGCGGAGACACTCTTCCGTCCATAGGTGCACTACGCATGGTATCATCCCCAGTATGTACTTCCCCCTCCAGCACAGCCTCCGACCACATACTACCCACAAAGTTATCGTCAACAACAATTTGTGAGTATCATTTATATTTTTTTACAAATTATTATTATTTATCTTTATTATTTGTGATATATGTAATTGGTCTTTATTATTTGTACATACTTTGTTTGAACAGGTAGAATCACATGTGTGGATCTGAGCGGCTTTACAGCATGCCCCTGCACAGATTAGAGATGACATCTATGTCATCCAGGGGACTTACTTTGGCAGTCTTCCCGACTATGCTCACCCGTATGATCCCATACCCACTCATACCATAGCCCCTGAGCCCACTCCTACTCCTACTCCTACTCCTGTGCTTACTGCTCCTGAGCCCACTCCCACTTCTCAGTTCATGGCATGGGGACCGACAAGGACATACTTTTCAGGAGTTGGTTCATTTTCTTCATACATCACCCCACCTCCACCAGCATCCTACTGTGGAGCAGGTTCTTCTTTTGTTCCATACACCACTCCCACCACCAGTTATTCATGACAGTCGACCACCATCTTATGTCACATACTCACCGACTCCATTTGATTTCTCAGGATGCACCCCACCTGATGCCCCACATCCTAGTATTCAGAGACTCCTCACCCCACCTCTAGCTTTTCATTACTTCCTTGGTCCTCGTCAGCCTACTGCTACGCAATTGTCCCCCATTGAGGCATCTCTAGATGACTTCGGTACTCAGGAGCAAGATGTACTGGGAGGTGGGCGAGGACGTCGTAGACGTGGAGGACGTGCTTAGTTTTTCATATATTGTATTGTGTTGTATATATGTCTTTGTTCAGATATTTATTTGGCTTGTATGTGGATCTATCATATTATGATATCATATTGGTTCATTTTGGATCTATCATATTATTTTTTTGTGTATTATTTTCTCGTCAAGTTAGTTCATGTTTATAACCTTATTTTTAATGATATCTCAATTTTTTGGATTAATTTCTTCTTATATAATCAATTAGGAACCAACTAGTTTCGATTGCAATACCACTTCTATAATCCACATGCATGTTCAGAGCTATTCAAATTAACAAATTTATAATAATTGGCTATATTATAGACATTCAAATACAAGTGAACGAATAGTAAATGTACAAATATAATCAATATTGTTAATATACATATCAATATGCATGAAAGAATAATAATGAATAAAAAAATTAAAAAATTACAATACGTCATGTATGGGGACGCATTGCTTTCTTGTGGGGACAATACGTTCATACGTATGACGCATTGCTTTCCTGTGGGGACAATGTGTCCCGACCGGAGACGCATTAGCCCCATGGCAGGGCAATGTGTCCCGCGTCAGGACGCATTGGTCTGTGGTGGGACCAATGCGTCCCGCCTGGAGACGCATTGCTCTGTCGTAGAGTAATACGTCCTAACCAGGGACGCATTGGCCTTTGTGGGGCCAATGTATCCCCCGTGGGGACGCATTGCTCTGCGATAGAGCAATGTGTCTCAAGGTGGAACGCATTGCTTCCAAAATGTGTTATTTTGGTAATTAAGTTCAAGAATGTGCTATTCTGAGAATTAAAATTGCCAAATGTGTCATTTTGATTTTTTGGTCAATCTTATATGATGTACGTCCTACTGCCGGCTTTTGGAGCAATGCGTCCTCCGGGACGCTTTATTCCCAAAATGTGTCATTTTGAGAATTAAGTTCAAGAAATTGCTATTCTGGGAATTAAAATGGCCAAACGTGCCATTTTGTTTTTTGGCCAATCTTATATGATTTACGTCCTACTGCCGGCTTTTACATAGACCAAAGACGTTCACTAGGTAACCACGACCTGCAACTGTGAGCGACGTAGATAGTGATACGAGATACCCAATTCGACACGACATCATGTAACGGCCACTGCCTATATTACATGGCATGCAACCCGCCGCATATTTCCGCTTTATGCGTTCAGTTCGCTTTAGTAAACAGTAGATACGTGCGAGGAGACCAAACAGGTGCTGCAAATATCTGATGAGCCGCTCAACCAAAATGGCAATGGAGAGTCTGATTGAGAGAACTAACGAGGGCAAATACACCAAGACTGGACAGCCAACATGAAGTAAGAAAAGATGGTCACATTACATGAAGCAGAGGACCACAAGAAACGAGATGATGAAGCAGCACTCAACAATGTCCCTCTGGTGTGGCTCAATGTCCTGTGCCTTAGGATCTACTAACCCCGTGGGAACAAGGGTAACCTACACCCCATATTAGATTAATACCATGTGTCAAACAGATTGAATCCAAGCCTACCGAAACCATTGTTTTAGTTGTGTTACATACGTAGAGCATGTTTTTTTTTTCAACACCAGAACCAACTAATCTGAATGAGTACAAAAGGGACTACCCAGATTTAGCCTGCAAGTCTCTACTCATATAATCCAATCTATATCTGGCATACATACCTTGTATCGATAGACGGTAGGCTGGGCCAAGATATTAGAAGTACAATTTTTTCCATGTCAACCCAATGAAAGCAAAGCCGAGCTTGTAAGCCCAAATACTCAATTTACCATAAGCCTTGTATGTATTATCCATTATATAACGTCAGTCATATACAAAAAATATTTTAGCATCTGATATTTTGCTTGAACATGGTTTACATTGTGTGTTTAATTGGCCATATTGAAATATAAAGTACAAGATTTTATAAAATATCTTCTTTCATCAAGTAATTTTTCTAGTTCTTTTGTGGATTTTTCTAATGCTTTCAACTTGGCGAATGTCTTATCGTTGATCCCTGAGGTGAGGAGTTGTCTGTCTATTTCTTTTGGAACTACTTTTTCCTTATATTGCATCTACTTGTTCATAAGAACGGAAACAAGTGCAAACTTCTTCTTCATGCTTGATATCTTGATGAAGGGACCATCATCGGGGACCCATTGGAGATGTTCAAGGTGCATGACATCATTCAGTACACTGGTCTAAGGTTGGAGCTTGTTTTGAATATTTCCAGGCCTACTTACAATGGTACGAAACTTCATAAGGGGTTGCTTCTCATAGACATTAGGAGGCCTCTATTGAAGTAAAGCTAATTGGAGTTGTTAGTAGAGAAAAAGATATATACAAGAGTTGACCTTGAGGAGGGATATCAAAATTGTTGACTTGATGCATCTTCTCCCACAGTTACTATTAGAGGACCCATTACACTAAATGATATTACTCAAAATATAAAACACAATCAATCACTAATTAACCACATACTCAAAAATATGGGTAAATTAAAACTGATTTCAACGCCAGCACCCGCTCAGAAACATTTGCATAAGAGCCCAACATCTTTCTTGTATCCATACTATGCTAAGAATTTGATACAAATTGTTCTATCGTCTTAGCCACAACATATATATACCGGAGAACAATATGTGTATATGCCACAGAAACAAGCATTAATATGTTAACAAAAGTCTGATTTGTTTGAAACACCATATACAAACTTTTTCTGTCCAGATTTGAGAGTATAAGGACGACTCTAGGAGACACTAGACATCTAATCAACTTTATCAAAGATTCATTACTATAGCTCCTCTTTTCTGTCATATGTTTGTTTTCGTCACTTCAGATTACCTAAAAAAATGTGGTGAACCACAAGGGTGAGACCCATGTCCCAGCAAGAGATATAACATCCAACAATGTTTATTGATTACAACATCTTTAAGTAATTAAATAGTTAAGAAGTTTGGTCAGATATAACAAATAAAATCAGCAGTACTGATGATTAACAAAATACATAAAGGAGCAGATAATAACTATCAGCATTAGCCAGAATATCATCCTTTATCTTGTTGATAATATAAGCAATTTAGTAGCATATGCATATCTAGCATCATGAGCAAGTCTAGTAACATAGCATAGCTAACAACATGAGCATGTCTAATTGGTTGAACATATCAACAACATAAGAAGAGCTAAAATCATAAGCATAACTATCTGGATAAGCATGATTAGTAGTATGTGCATCTCTAGTTAAAAAGGCATGGCTAGCATGCTAAACATAACTAATAACATGAGATATCTAGCATCATGATTATAATCAGAAGTAGCAGTATAGTTATCAACACAAGCATAGCTATTGTATATACGCATCTAAAATCTTAAGCATATCCACAACCTAAGTATATCTACTATCTCTCATTTGCACTAAGCATCATCTTTATGTAAAGATAACATTCAAGGGTTATCATCCAATGTGAAATGTTGTGCATAATCCTAAATAAATATGCTACACGGCTGTATTATATCTTTTATTACACCCTGGGGAATTTGAATCATACCATTTAAAGTCCAATCGACCCTTGTGAAGGGCTATTTAGTTCCATACAAGATCTAGGAGTGATATTATCCTAAGATCTCTTCCCCTCGGTCAGTACGAGTAAAAGGCAGTGATATATCAGTCAAAGCTGTCACCACAGTGAAATATAGTCATGTAACTAGCCCACCTTGGTACAGGTCATGGCGCTAGCATCTAGGGTATTCAAACCCAATCACTGAGGTACAACCGTCGTTGTCCTCTAATCACACCATGTTATAATCATCGAGACACGACTGCAGCCGTTCTAAATCACATCAGATGTATGAGGCATGACCATAGCCAACCTCCACAATTTGCATTGTGGATGACAAGGATATATCCTCAACCTACCACCCTCACATACTCAATAGTATGCCCTCTGAGTTTCTCTTAGGAATACTCATTTCACCATCCAGCAAGTTCTGACACTAAAGATGGTTCTACGGTACAGGGCACTACATGATTAGAGTTGTACTTGATTACTTATGCCAATTGGGTGAATTAAGGATGCATCAAACAAGTAGACATACAAACCTTAATTCACTTCTAGAAAGCATATAAATATCACAACTTTGAAAAGATATAAAATGTGTGAAACATAATTTCTCATCTCATCATCACATGTACTATTCACTTTCCATTCATGAGACCACACTAGTCATCATACTATCACAAGATATAAATCCTTTTCACAATATCACAGGGTATCAACTCTTATCAACATAAGAGGATTACACCTCATCCAGGGCTCAACCATGCCCAAAGGTCATTAAGACCATCATACTATCACAGGAAATAAATCCTTTTCACAATATCACAAGGTATCAACCCTTATCAACGCAAGAGGATTACACCTCATTCAGGGCTCAACCATGCGCAAAGGTCATTAAGACCATCATACTATTCCCTACAAGATCATCATTATCTTTGCATGCCTTATAACAAGGCTCAACAACATCACTTACATATAATACACCGGATCAACACAATATTGCATTAATGATCTAGGAGATATTCATAAACAATCATAGTAGGGTTATATTAACATTAAGAACATTCCTTTATTACATCAACATGCAAGGAATCTAGATATGATTAACCCTCATCATATTCATAATGCACATGTTTAGCATAAGAAAGTATGAACCATGTGTCTATGATAACCACCAATTAACATAAAGATTATGATCATATTAAGTAGGTTATTCCACCATCATTTCATCATATAATAATTTGAAACATGAATACTCATCTTTATCTATTTGCATTAGAGTTAGGTTCAACAAGATAAATTATATTAATGTTACTAACCAACAATTATACCCAAACCCTAACTCACGGAATCCCCACTAGATCATGGATGCATAATGTGAAGCATCACCATCACATTCCATACTATTCTCAAGTATGAACCAACACATAACTGAAGGTGTAACCATCGGGTTATAGCATACTAGGGTTTCAACAACAATAAGAGAGTACCCCATGATTACCTGTCATTCAAGGACTATTCATACATGATTACCATCATTTAGTTATATTAAAGCTAGGTATAACAAGCTATACCTCATTAGGGTTACATATCCACACAATATGGTTACCATCCCTTCTAATCATATGAGTGAATAGGTAAGACTACCTTGTTAAGGGTAACCCTCCATTTGTTACATCATCATTCAACCCATATCACCATACCACAATGTCACCCAGAATCATTGGATGTTTAAAAGGTAAGACCATTTATTGTTTATATAAGTAAACACCTTGGATAGACCACCTATGAAGTCCTTGATTCGTGCTCTAGAAAGAGTCACCATTTAACCCTAGACATCCCTTGATTAACAACACAAAAAGATCCATTGAGAGTAGGGTAAAACCCACAATCGACTGTTCATTTAAAACAAGCCATCCATTTTCAACAAGTAAGCTCCTTAAGTTGATCATATAAAGGAAACCATCTAAATCACATTATTAGGACCAACATATTACATTAGCCATCATTCCACTTTATTGGAGGAATAAATAGTAAATCTTGACCATTGGGTCAAGTTCATATGTTAAAACCATCAATTACAATATAGGTCTGACCATTGCATCAAGTGACCCAAGAAACCATTGGTCTAAGGATTAATTGATTCTACAACTACAATGCTTAACTCAACATAGGTTGTAGAGACCTGATCCACCATCATTAGTGACCATTAAATCACCAAAGGTTGTTAGGTCAACACTATATTCATTAATCAGCATCAAATATTAAGCTAATGTCATCATTGATTGATAACATCAGTAGGATACTTAATGGTTGATCATTAAACTTCTAATTGATACAAAACCTAACCTAAGGGGGTGACCATAGGTTGTCACCATCGTATGCCACCTTTGTTCTCAGCCATCAGCTATCATGAAGACAACAGCATAGGGTTGTTGCAATGGTACCATCATCGGGTCATGGGTTTATAGAAGAAATCAGCTTTAAACCCTAAAATTGACCATTAGTTGATAGGTGCTTAGCACCATAGGTTGTAAAACCAACCTGATTCAAGTCATATTATACCTTAGTAATAATGTACACATGATCACAGGTTCATCTACAACTGAAATCAGAATAGGAAACATTATAAAAATCGAAATCCAAGTCAAGCATAGCTTTTTAGTGCATGAATCATCATTTTCAAGCAAGAACATGAGCTAGCAAGCTTATGGTAAGCAATAAATATGGAGAAAGTTATAAAACTTGATTCTTATGAGAAGATAAACTCCCACACATAAGAAAACATGAGAAGGTAGGGTAGAAAATACAATCATAAGCTGTGAACTCATCCATCTAGCACCTTTCTTCATCAAATGAGCAAACCCTAAGCACAAGGAGCAAGAAAGGTAGGGTTTTAGAGCTTTAGAGCAATTTCTACCATGGATCAGCAAGGTTCCGACATAGATAAAGGTAGTAGGAAGGATAGAAAAGAAATAAATGGAGGAAAGAAGGGGATTCTTACTCTTTTAGGTCAAGATCGCTAGAAGGAAACTTTTCAAACCCTAAAAGGTAGTCAATTGCAACCCTAGATTCTTTTTCTAAGAAGATCCCCTCTTTGTTATTCCTTGGATAGGAAATTCATTGAAGCACAGAGGGATAACAAGGTTCATAGAAGGAGGGAAGTTGTGGAGAGAAAATGGCTCGTTTTGGTGCTTAGGGATAAGTATATGAAACTTTAAGATAAAGAGAAAAAAAAGTTGAAGTTCTAGTATCTTTCCAAGTGTCCATGGCCTTAAACTATTCAGAATATACAATCACACACACAATAAGCTCCCCCACCATCCATATAGACATACTTATCCCTCATTTCTTGAATTTACAAGAAAACAAATAATTCATTAGTTGATAGCTACTAAAGGTAGCTCATCCATGAAGGGGTAAACCCTAAAATACCCTTGGAGAAAAAACATTCAAACCAAGGATTAAATAGGTGCCCCATGGCTCACCAAGATCAAGAATGATGATATAATATACAAGGAACATAATGCAAGTGATAAATTGCAAAGGAAACCTCTCAATTAAGTAAATTTCAGAAAAGTCCAAAATGTGCATAAAATTGCATAACTTGCTCAAACAGTGTCCAAATTGGACCAAATTTGAAAATTAAGTTTTTCTTATGATTTAAAAGCATATCACAATGTTATATAAGGGTTATAAGAATTAAATAATGATAATTAAGCTTATTAAACTCATTAAGAAAGTTTAGGGGCCTTATAGTTACATGACCTACAAAGTTAGCTTCTTTGCTCTGATCTTGCATGGGTATCTTAATGCACATGTTTTCACTATATTTTTAAGGATATTTTAGACATATTTTCATAGGAAAATCTCAATTATTCCAATATTTTATGCATATTTTTTCAAAATAGCCTATGATAGTTGGTTTGCATCCACTTTATCAATTTTTTATGTATTTTGTTTGAAGTTATTATATTTTTTGTAATCCAATGCATTGTATGCTTTATTGTAGATAGATAAAGTATAAATTGCCACCTAAATATTGGACAATTGGTATAAGGAGGCACTCTCCAATCATCCCTCCCAAGTTTGAATCCCACTAATGGCAGACTGGATACAAAAAAATTGATTGGTGGGTGCCTGACCAAGCAATAGCTCTGACGGCATAACACGCTATCGAGTGTGGCATGGGGATCAGTGGCCGCCATACATCTGGCCCCAAAGTTTAACCTTCTAGGGTGAGACCATTGGTAAATCTACCTAGGAGGAGTTCCTCATCATCAACCAAAACTAGTAAAAATTGTAGGAAGTACCACCAACGTGGAAACAAAGAGGCAAAGTCACCTAGTCATCTCAGTTGCACTAAGATAGGACTCGATGCCACTGAGACACCAAGTTGGTGCCAATAGTTGGAAATCATGGAGGAAAAAAAATAGAAGAATAACATAAACTTTCTCCATGATTCCTATAAGTATATCTTGTCAAAAGTGATGTATCGAAAAAGAGGGTGTATGAGGTTGTAGGGAAATATGGCATCAGGTAGGCAGAGAAGAAAAAATTACTACCATATTTCTCATTAAATTTGCGGATAGCATCAACAACTATATAATAGAAAGGATGGTTTCGAGGATATACCTAGTCCTAGAGCAAGTTCAACCAAAATATCCTCGTCATTGTTGTGCAGCTTCCTTCTAGTTGTACTAAGACAGTGTCTTTAGCAGCTCCTTGGTCTCAACCATGGACAGTAGGATGACGTTGTCCTCCTAGAGGAAGGAAACGACCTTCATGCCTCTATGGAAGTCCACATGGACAACCTAGAACCCATGTAGTTCTAGTAGAACAGATAGGAAGGAGTTGTCCCTCCCATTGGTGTACTAGTCACCAACTTTCTCTCCTACAATTATTCTCACTTCTATCCCTCCCTTTATCGGGTATGACTTTCTCAGGTTCTCTTGGTTACTACAACTAGAGAAGACAAACAATTGTTAGAGGCAATTGATGTGTTTGAGAATTCCTCAGTACCCCTCTATTTATAGGAGGGTTAAGTTTGGGTTCCCAGTCTGTATGGGAGTGGAAAGGACCTAAATCTTATAAAAACTCACAACCTATGATAGGAAAAAATAGTCAGTTTGCGGAGTGAACCGATCGGTAGGCATGTGAGTCGTTCGGTTCACCCAATGAACTTGTCATTTTGTCATGTTTCTCGACTGCAATTGTATTGGTAATTCTAATCCAACTAATGCATGACATTACGTTAGCACTAATCCATGATGCAATCGAATAGCTCTACAAACTGGGCATTTTTGCTTCATGAAGCGGTCATTTGGAGACTATGAACTGATCGGTTCACTAAGTGAAATGGTCAGTTTGCTCCCTAGCTCATCCAGAATTCAGCCAATGAAATATCCAATGAACCTAACACTCCAATCAATTAGTTTAACCCTTGAATCGGTCAGTTGGGAGTCCAGACAGTTAATTTGTTTCTTGAATTGAATACCTAAACACTTTAGCAATCAATTCAATTATCATTCATGATTAAACTCCTCTCCTAGGTGTATCCTTTGTGTGTGACCCTATAGGTCCCATGTTATGTTAGCAGTGAATGTCCATAACCAATTATGAAATCACAAGCAAGGAGTGATGCCTAGTCACACATCATTGCTACCCAAATAAATAGAAAGTTGAAGTTCTAGTATCTTTCCAAGTGTCCATGGCCTTAAACTATTAAGAATATACAATCACACACAAACGAAGCTCCCCCACCATCCATATAGACATACTTATCCCTCATTTATTGAATTTCCAAGAAAAACAAATAATTCATTAGTTGATAGCTACTAAAGGTAGCTCATCCATGAAGGGGTAAACCCTAAAATACCCTTGGAGAAATAACCTTCAAACCAAGGATTAAATAGGTGCCCCATGGCTCACCAAGATAAAGAATGACAATAGAATATCCAAGGAACATAATGCAAGTGATAAATTGCAAAGGAAACCTCTCAATTAAGAAAATTTCAGAAAAGTCCAAAATGTGCATAAAATTGCATAACTTGCTCAAACAGTGTCCAAATTGGACCAAATTTGAAACTTAAGCTTGTATTATGCTTTAAAAGCATATCAAAAGGTTATATTAGGGTTAAATTAAATAATTATAATTAATCTTATTCAACTCATTAAGCAAGTTTAGGGGCCTTACAGTTACATGACCTATAAAGTTAGCTTCTTTGCTCTGATCTTGCATGGGTATCTTAATGCACATGTTTTGACTATATTTTTAAGGATATTTTAGACATATTTTCATAGTAAAATCTCAATTATTCACATATTTTATGCATATTTTTTTCAAAATAGCCTATGATAGTTGGTGTGCATCCACTTTATCAATTTTTTATGTATTTTGTTTGAAATTATTATATTTTTTTGTAATCCAATGCATTGTATGCTTTACTGTAGATAGATAAAGTATAAATTTCCACCTAACTATTAGACAATTGGTAGAAGGAGGCACTCTCCAATCATCCCTCCCAAGTTTGAATCCCACTAATGGTAGACTGGATACAAAAAAACTGATTGGTGGGTGCCTGACCAAGCAATAGCTCTGACGGCATAACACGCAATTGAGTGTGGCATGGGGGTCAGTGGCCACCATAAGTATGGCCCCAAAGCTTGACCTTATAGGGTGAGACCATTGGTAAATCTACCTAGGAGGAGTTCCTCATCATCAACAAAAACTAGTACAAATTGTAGGAAGTACCACCAACGTGGAAACAAAGAGGCAAAGTCACATAGTCATCTCAGTTGCACTAAGATAGGAATCGATGCCACTGAGACACCAAGTCGGTGCCAATAGTTGGAAATCATGGAGGAAAAAAATAGAAGAATAACATAAACTTTCTCCATGATTCCTACAAGTAGATCTTGTCAAAAGTGATGTATCTAAAAAGAGGGTGTATGATGTTGTAGGGAAATATGGCATCAGGTAGGTAGAGAAAAAAAATTACTACCATATTTCTCATTAAATTTGCGGATAGCATAAACAACTATATAATAGAAAGGATGGTTTCGAGGATATACCTGGTCCTGGAGCAAGTTCAACCAAAATATCATCGTCATTGGTGTGCAGCTTCCTTCTAGTTGTACTAAGACAGTGTCTTTAGCAGCTCCTTGGTCTCAACCATGGACAATAGGATGACATTGTCCTCCTAGAGGAAGGCAACGACATTCATGCCTCTATGGAAGTCCACATGGACAACCTAGAACCCATGTCGTTCTAGTAGAACAGATAGGAAGGAGTTGTCCCTCCCATTGGTGTACTATTCACCAACTTTCTCTCCTACAATTATTCTCACTTCTGTCCCTCCCTTTATCAGGTATGACTTGCTCAGGTTCTCTTGGTTACTACAACTAGAGAAGACAAACAATTGTTAGAGGTAATTGATGTGTTTGAGAAGTCCTCAGTACCCCTCTATTTATAGGAGGGTTAAGCTTAGGGTTCCCAATCTGTATGGGAGTGGAAAGGACCTAAATCTTATAAAAACTCACAACCTATGATAGGAAAAAATAGTCAATTTGCTGAGTGAACTGATCGGTAGGCATGTGAGCCATTCGGTTCACCCAATGAACTTGTCATTTTGTCATGTTTCTCTAGTGCATTTGTATTGGTAATTCTAATCCAACTAATGCATGACATTATGTTAGCACTAATCCATGATGCAATCAAATAGCTCTACAAACTGGGCATTTTTGCTTCATGAAGCAGTCATTTGGAGACTATGAATTGATCAGTTCACTAAGTGAAATGGTCGGTTTGCTCCCTAGCTCATCCAGAATTCAGCCAATGCAATATCCAATGAACCTAACACTCCAATCGATTAGTTTAACCCTTGAATCGGTTGGGTGGGAGTCCAGACAGTTAATTTGTTTCTTGAATTGAATACCTAAACACTTTAGCAATCAATTCCATTATCATTCATGATTAAACTCCTCTCCTAAGTGTATCCTTTGTGTGTGACCCTATAGGTCCCATATTATGTTAGCAGTGAATGTCCATAACCAATTATGAAATCACAAGCAAGGAGTGATGCCTATTCACACATCATTGCTACCTAAGTAAATAGAAAGTTGGAGAAAAACTTCAACCTACAATTTGTGGTTGGTTTTATAGTGTTTGTATAGTTCCTTTGTCACTGATATCAAGATTGAACTTGAGGCATGGAATAGTCATCCTCTTCAATATTCAATCCATGTTCCTTGTACCAGAGCAGAATATCTGAAATATATATAAGCTCAATATCACATATTGACTCACATTTGTATGGTCATGCATTTCTCAATCTCTCTTATCAAGTGGATAGGATATCATACTCTTATAGGACGGAAAAAACCCCATCTACATCACTTACAGCCATCCCCATGTGTCACACTACACCCGATCATCACCTTTATGGCAACCCTTATTCAGTGTCACGATGGATGATGTCAAAGTATACTGAATGACATGTGATGAGTGTAGTAACTATAGGTCTAAGAACCACAATCACCATTAACACTATAAGAGGTGTTTCTAACTACCAATTATAGTTTCCATGTTTAACTCTTACGATGGGTCTATCCAATACATTGTTCTCTAAAAAGTATCTATGTGCTTGGTTTGATATCACATATCATGACTGATGAGATTTTGTCATTAACCAACACACACTTTAGTCTTATGTGTTATTGGTGTCTATCATCCTTCCATAATAACATCCAACTAGGGACATAACAAGAATGTATATACTCTTAACATACATATGATCTCATTATTCAAGTCACATACTTGAAGACATACGTCATCAAGTAATATCATTCTCTAGGCATTTATTATGTTACTTCATTATCTCATAACTAAATAAAATATAATAAATTGGAAGCTTACTTTTTTTATTAATCAGTTCATTTACAAGTTATGCCATTACTATCATTATATGATTGGCTCTCTGGGCATACATACAAACAGACTCCCACTTGCACTTAGAGTCAATCACCCATGAATCTTATTCCAAGTGATCTAACATGATCATCATGCTTCTATTGCGAAAGTGCTTTTGTTAAGAGGTCAGCAATATTGTTCTCGGTTGGTACTCAGCAAATCTTCACATCTCCTTGATGTACAATCTCTCATATGAGATGGAAACGCCTTTGTATGTGCTTGGAATGTTGATGCAATTTGGGTTCCTTAGCTTTTGGAATAGCTCTAATGTTGTCACAATATATCTCAATTACATCGGTGATGCTTGGAACTGCCCCAAGTTTAGAGATGAACTTCTTGATCCAAACATCCTCCTTGGTTGCATATGATGCAGCAATATACTCGGCCTCTATTGTAGAATCAGCAATTGTCTCTTGCTTGGAATGCTTCCATCTCACAACTCTATTGTTGAGGCAAAATACATGTCCAAATTGTGATTTTTAATCATCTTTGATAGTTTGGAAGCTTGCATCAGTGTAACACTTTACCACCAACTCTTCCTCTCTGTTGCAGACAAGGAACTGATCTTTAGTTCTTCTCAAGTAATTAATGATATTCTTCATTACTGTCTAGTGAGCATCACCTAGATCTGACTAATATCTACTCATCATGCTCAAGGCATATGAGACATCGGGACGGGTACACAACATTGCATTCATGATGGATCCAATTTATGACGCATATGGAATCTTACTCATGTGCTCCCTTTCTTCATAAGAATTGGGGCATTAACCTTTTGAGATGGTAATTCCATGACACATGGGCAGGTTTCCTCTCTTTGAGCTCTCCATGATGAATCTCTTCAACACTTTGTCAATGTATGTGCTCTGACTTAATCCAAGAAGCCTTCTATATCTATCTCTATAGATTTTGATACCCAAGATGTAGGATGCTTCTCCCACTGTTTCATTGAAAATGTATTTCCTAGACATGTATTTACCTTTTATAAATTGCAAATGCCATTCCCCATCAATAGTATGTCATCCACATACAATATAAGGAATACAATCATGCTCCGACTAACCTTCTTGTACATATAAGGTTCATATTCATTTTGAGTGAAACCAAACTCTTTGACTGTCTTGTCAAAATGAAGATTCCAATTCTGAGATGCTTGCTTCAATCCATAGATTGACA
This sequence comes from Alisma plantago-aquatica, assembly GCA_963693085.1. Lineage (NCBI taxonomy): Eukaryota > Viridiplantae > Streptophyta > Magnoliopsida > Alismatales > Alismataceae > Alisma > Alisma plantago-aquatica. The sequence goes on from OY856411.1 coordinate 766,413,582, forward strand.
TTTATAGCTTACAGAGTTTATTTGCATCCTTTGAATTTATAAAATCCTCAGATTGTGTCATGCACACATCCTCAAGAAGATTCTCGTTAAGTAATTCAGTTTTAAACATCCATCTGCCAAATCTCATATTCATGATAAGCTGCAATAGCAAGCATATCCCAATTGATTTAACCATGACAACTAGAAAAAAGGTTTGGCAAGGAGATTGTCATTGGACTTGCTCCAGGATAAGGTATATCCTTGAAACTATCCTTTCCATTATATAGTTGTTGATGTGATCCACTAGTTTAATGGGGAATATGGTAGTAAAAAAAATTTCAGCTGCCTACCTGATGCCACATTTCCCTACAGTGGTATCAGATCCAGACGTCAATTTACTACATTTTGGTATAATTGATATGATTGGATTTTTAGTTTTATCATTTATTTATTGCATATGATGTGAATATTAATGTCCAATCAAATACCTGCACAATACCAAATTAATACATATATATACATATATATGATGTATATATGTTGCTTACACGCGTCGCCCTAAAAGTGAGTTTCAATGGTGGATGTGAAGGAGCCCTCTTCTTTCTTTCTTTTTTTGGGTCGGCCTAGGGTTCTTCATCCCCTTTCCTTGAGCTATATCATAACCTTGGTATTTTCTTCTTGTGAGGTGACCTTGTGGCTGAAAGTTTCTCTTTGTTGGAGTTCTTCTTTTCTCTTAGAAGATCGAGATCTTGGAGATTGGTCCTCTACCTAATGTGGGTTAATAAATCTCTACTCTCTTCTATTACAACACTCATAATATTGCTTTCATGTTGATGTTATTATATCTAAAACATGATCTTAACATACTATAACCTAGGGTTTGAATCTTGATGATGATCCTATGTGTTTTGCCTCTTTCCTTATAACCCTAATCTTGGTACCCGGTTTTAGGGAAGGTTATGAAATGGATGTGTGTTCCTATTGTTTTGGATCAAGGTTTTTCATCAACATGTAAATGGTTCGAGTATCTTGAGGTATCATGGAGATTAGGTTCTATTTTTCATGTGTTGATCATTAGTTATCTCTCTTACATAAGGTTCTTACATGGTTATTTCCATGATACATGTTTAGAGTTTTGATACCACTGACTTCCAAATCAGTGGCACCCATGTTTCATAGATGAGATGTGTCTCCTATATAAGGAGGGGGATTCGTTTGTATTCTTCACATATCAAGTACTCATACCTAAAGCACTCTTTTGTAATATTTCTTAAGTGCTTATTTGAAGATCAACTACTACATCAAGCTCATGTTCATCACCTCCTTCCTCTGATTGGTGATCAAGCAACCCCATCAAGAAGGACCTTCATCTACACAGCAGCATCCCATCTCATCCTCAAGCCATGTTTGGATATTGACAGTGACGAGCAATAGAAGCAATACACCGAGCTAGCAAAAAATGATATGAAGGTAGCATGCTATGGTGATGCGGCCTTCATCGAACATCTAGGCTTCACTTAGTACATACATGAGGTATGTGTATGTCATAGGATGAAGATGACTCACCCCTTCATGGGTCGATGGTCTACATATTTGGATATCACAATGGAGTTAGCAACACTTGAGGTGTGTTTCCTTGCACACCACACTAGAATTAGTGAGTAGGAGGTCGATTGGGTCAAGTTGTGGCTCTACAACACCACTAATGATCTCTCATTGGAGGCTTTGGGTGCCATCTTTGGGTGAGCCAATCGTGGAATGTGGTGCAATCAAGGAAACAGCAATCATTCCATGGCATGACACAAGATGACATGTATTTTGGCATGTGTCAAGATCAGTTGGCATCATTCTAGCATCATCGACATTGAATCACCCCTTCACCCAGCTTTTGAATTGATTGTTGACAAACACCATGTTCTCCAAATCTACACAGGGTCAAGGGAGGATCTAGGTGATGTACCTCTATGTGCTCGGTCCACTTCTCTCACAAAGAAGAGAGAAGGTCAACCTAGGCACAATGTTTCTTGTGGCATGCAAAACAGGTGGCCAAAAGTGAGAAGAGAAAGTTTCCCATACACTTTCATGATCTCATCACAAAGATTGCCATTCATTTCAACTTCAACCTATCATGCCTCCATCCAATTGATTCAAAGGTGAATGTTGACTACAAACACTTTCACAATTCCAAGCTCTTTGCTCAGTATGGATATTGCATATATGCCTATCCAAGATGGGCATGTGATCTATTTCAGATCATATATTCCATGTCGCCGATCTAGACAACCTTCATTGGTCGTATCATGTTGTGATAGGCATTGACGATGAGTAAGAGAATGTCAGTGTTCCATCTAACAGTGATGAAAAGGAGTTCATGGAGGTAGCATCTACACTAGTGAGGACTCTAAGGAAGCTACATCACACTCCACACTTCCAAGGTGCATCTTCCTCCACCCCTACTTAGCTTTGGGAGAGCATGTACTCCTTCAATAACATGTGCAGCATGCTCGATTCTATCCAGACATGCCAACAACAGCAGCAGATGACCAAGACTTAGATAGAATTACATCAGTAGAGGATATTCCAAACTAGGAGCAGATATTTATGTACTAGTAGAAGATGTTTTCCAACAAGCTCCTCCTATTATGCAACTAAGAAAATATTCATAAGAGTATATTGTGCATGGGGTACACTCAATAACCTCTCTACAATCATTATTGGAGCTAGGGCAACTTTTCTAGCTACCTACAGCCACCATTGATGCCATTTGAACCACCCTAGTTCACCAGCACATTCTACCCACCATATCCACATATGGCACCAGAAACTTTCTTTCCATATGATGCCTAAGTATATGGTACACCTATTCCACCTCTAGGTTTGCTTTTTGATAATAAGGAAATAATCAAATTGGAGCTTAGATTGGGTATGGAATGGGACCTATCATGCATCTATCTTGTTTTCCATCTTTTTATCTTACTTCTTGTTTTTTTGTTCCATGTGATTCACATCTATATAGTGTAAAAGAGTATTTAGAAGCAAATGATCACATGTGTCAAATGAAGTAATAGTCTTTGTGTACCCCTTAAAATTGAATATGCTTGTTAACAATACACTACATTAGAAATTGAGTGGAATAGTCAATCCAAAGATATATGTGGTGAGAATGACACCTAATTCTACCTTGCCATGTTAAATGAAGATGGTGTTTGAGTCCAATTTGACCTAACAATAGTGTGACCTCTTATGTTAATTCAAGAATGAATTTTGGATCACCCTAGCACGTAAGTTACCATATGAGAGAGAGAGAGAGACATGTTATGATTAGCAAGATTGTATCTCCTAGTCACATGATCTCATCAACCTCATTTCATTACATCCCCACAATAGGATGAATAATGATTCAAGTCATATTTCTTTATTAATTGCATCACATGGCATAATAGGAAGCATATATTGCTAGTTCAACAAAGCATTTAAGGCCATTGCTTCCGACTTCTTCAAAATAATATGGTTGGTATGGTTGCTCTTGGTCACTAAAATTGCACATTATGTTCTATTTGTTCAATATTTTCTCAACAAAAAAACCATTGATGTTAGCTACACTGGCGTTGGAATTGCTCGTGCTTTTTCTATTATTGCCCTTGTCTACTTATCGGTATTACCTGGTACCACCCACTTTTCAAAACATGGAAATAGTTCATATTTTTCATATAAACATTTAAAGATGGTTGCATGGATATTTTTATTCTTAAAAATTATTTTGTTAGTTTGCATAACAAAAATTCACATAGTTTTCACATTGCATATGCATTGTTCATAAGGTGTAATTTGATATTGTACACATATTTTTTGGTTAAGACAACAAAAAAATGTGCATCCTTACTCTTTCTACAAGTTTTGTAAAACTTCCTAGCTCAAATATCACTCGTGTATATGGCTAATAAAAGGGAAAATGAAAAAATGGAAGGAAATTGAAGAGAAAACAAAAGGCAAAAGGAAATTGAAGGGAATTATGTCTCTAAAATATAAAGGATAGAGAATGTGGATTTTTTTATTATGTGCACCTTCCTCCTATAGTCATAATTAGGATGAGGCACCCATAGCATGTATCATTCCACCAAAAATAGTAGCATTTAGAGACATTAAAATACATTTACATCCATCATTTAGGTACATCATTTTGTTTTATTTCAAAAATGACTTAGATTACATGTGAATTATATTCCATGGCATCCATTCCATCAACCCACTTCTCTGAATGATAGGCCACTAATAATTATATATTCCCTTAATTCATGAATGCTTAGTAAATTATAGGCATTCAGATGATACATTTAATCATAGTAGTGTAGATAAGAGGATCTTATGATGATTCAACATTTTAGGGAACTGTAATGTTTCTTGAGGATGAGAAATATTCGTGAACGGGGGGGTGTTGTTGAACATGTTTTCATTATCTCTTTTGAGATATTCTATGTATGTATCCATACAAAAATATCCATTATTCACATGTTTCATTTAGTATCCTTTGACAGCTCTTGTGCATCCATTTTATCTATTTTTTAATGCATTTATTTCAAAATTATTGTAATTTATTATAGCTTGATGTATTTTGTCCTTTATTGCATGTAAAACAAGTACAACTTATAGAAAGTCAGTACACCAACATCAGTGTTGACGTGAAGAAAATAAGGCAAAGTCACATAGTAATATCGATAGCATGGAGATAGGTTTGGATTCCATCGAGAACCAAGTCGGTACCACCTACAGTCATATCGGTAGCCCTAACAAGAAGAAACAAGAAGCCTCAGTATAATCTCAGTAACATTGACACACAAGTCGGTGGAACCTATATAGCCCTACCTGAGACAAGAAAGATCAAACTGAGTGACACCAATTTCTAATTTTTTGGCACCGAGATTTCCTTCATGGTCATGATAAAGAGAAGTAGCATCCAACAGTTGGTTGGATAAGTTGTGTTTTAGCCTCTTTGATCAAAACCTAAGAGAACGGTAAAAAGGGGGGCATCAGACATATTATTAGAGACCAAAGATGGAGGAGATAGAGATTTGGAGACGTGGAGTAAGGATAATCTCGACACCTCCAAGGAGCAGTTTTATAGCTCAAATGTTGTTCTGTTGCAACAATTGTTAAATGGGATCCTCTTCGCACCTATTTATAGGGGGTTTTCCATTCTTTTTTTTATTCTTCATATTAGAACCTTCTTTTGATCTCATGTCGAGCATGAGGGAATAAAATCCTTGTTCTTTAGGGCTAGAGAGTAGACATGTGCTGACTTTCTACATGATTATCTTTAGTTTTATTTAATTTTCTTTGCATTAGATTTTGATATAGAAAGTTCATTGAATTATCGTACTTTTGCTTGATCACCATAGATATGTGTTATATTATTAATTATTGTGAGATTGGGATTAATAATTAGAGAATCCATTATCAACATAATCCATACTGCGTGCAAGAGAGGGCTAACCATTGTAAGGTCAATTGTCCAAAGAGATATCATATCGTTTAACCTTCTAAATTGATATTGTGAGAGTGGGTTAGTAATTAGGATAATTAGTGCACTACACTATGACATTGGGAATACATGCTACATATGCCTAATCCAAAGAAGTACATATAATTTATGTTAAAAGAAGAGATCTCATGCATAAATCGCATTGTTGACACCCCATTTTTTCTCACTCGGTAGAAAATTCATGATAAATGTTAACTCTCTAGATAATGATGAAGTTCATTTCATAATCTTTTCACATCTACCACATTTTATCAATTTTTACCTTTCTTATGTTTTCCACAATTTCTTACCTATTTATTCCATTCATTTTCAACCATTTTTACCCAATTTGGGGCTTTCTGTAAAGAAAATATATTACATGTATTTAAGTGCAATTTTACCATCACTGTTGCTTTTTATAAGCTTTTTTTTATAAATTTCCCAGTTGATTTATCATGAATAAGATATTCCATTTTTCCCCACAGATATTCAATAGCCTTTTTCCTCATGAAAATACATATCTTTTTATAATAATGAAGGATAATCATAAATTCATGCCCTTTCTCTCTCCTTTGTTCTATAGTTTTGTTGGATCAGAGGGATCTAGAGGGGGTAATATAGCTAAAAACACTTTGACAAAACTTGTTAGACCTTCAAGTTACTTCGAAATATACTCAATTGCAAATAGTAAATTTGATGGAAATTTAAACATACATAGCAAGGATGAGAAAGGTTGACGCAACCAATTGATAAAGTTGTTTTAATGTTGACTCAAGGTCTAAATTGAGTAAACCCTTGTTTTGATGATGACTAAACCATTCCACTTATTTATGTCTTAGTGTCTCTACTTGAGTGATTTTAGATTAGGTATAGACACACTCCAAATGCCCTAACTTGCGCATTTCAACGTGGAAAAAAGACAAGTCAAAATATATACAAGTGCACATTTATGGAATATGATGTAAATCCATTAGAATCATGTTGTAAATCACTTGTAATGATTGTATGTCTTTTAATTAATCTTAGAAAAAATCAGGAGCACTTAGATCGAATATTTAAGCACTCAAAAGCCATTTTCCAAAATTCACATCTGGTTGTTCATCGGTCTTGCAATCTCGACTGATCCTGATTGGATCTTAAAAAAGACTTTTGATCGGTCGAGTTTGCACTTCACAGAACTCGACCGATCCCACTAAAAGACAAGACCAATTTAGGCCATCGGTTGAGTTTATCTTGGGGTAACTCGACCGATCCCTCTACTGACCAAAACGGATTTAAGTGAATTGGTCGAGTTACCCCAAGACAAACCCGACCAATGGCCTAAATTGGTCTTGTCTTTCAGTGAGATTGGTCAAGTTACCTTTATAGAAACTTGACCAATTGCACTATATAGAAAAGTGCAAAAAAGTGTTTCTAGTCGTTGTGGAGTTGCAACAATCGAAAATATAACTGTTGTAAGCCACAAAATGGCTAGTTTTCATTCTTAAGTGTTCCTAAAGGCTTCTAGGCATCCTCAACTATAAATAGGACCCCTTGGGCTTCATCCCATGGTTAGCCGAGAACTATGAAGGCCCCTATTCTATATTTGAGTGATCCTACAGCCTCCTCTCTCTCTCTCTAATCTTAGTCACTTGCTACATCCATTAGAGTGAGTAGGAGATTTGTAAGAGAGCTCGTCCTACATGTATATCTTGTGAGGCTCTCACTTCCACCACCTCCCTATCTCTCATTTCAACCATGAAGATGAAGGTTCTCTCTCTTGGCTAAGAGAGGTGAAGAATAACAAGGGAAGGAGTCCCTTGGTGAAGATTAAGGATGAAGACTTGGAGCAAGAGTGGGTAAGCCCTTGGTGAAGGCAGAAGACTCCTTGCTCAAGTGGGCAAGTCCTTGGTGGAAGCTTCTCTGAGTGAAGGTGAAGGAAAAGGTTGAAGATCCAAGAGGAGTGGCAAATTCCTTGAAGGCGGAAGACTTGTGCTTGAGTGGGTAAGACCTTGGTGAAGGCTGAAGACTCAAGCAAAGTGGGTAAGTCCTTGGTAAGGTGGATATCTCCTTGTGCTTGGATGGGTAAGTCCTTTGGTGGTCATGTAGTGTAAGTCTTATGAATGAATATGAGTGATATGGTTAAGAAATCCTAGAGGTTGACCTCTCTAGGTAGTGGACTGACTCACTTCTAGTTTGAAGTGTGGAACCACTCTACATAGCTTGTCAATTGGTGTATGTTCAATCTCTCTCTCCCTTGCTATGAATGTTTTAGTTGCACTCAAATTTCCTATTTAGAAACCTTATTTTTTTATATATATTGAAGGTCTAATGAATTTTTTTTAAGTGCATTCATCTCTATTCACCCCGCCCCTCTAGAGGATCCAATCACCCATCTAGGATCCAATAGTTTTAGAGTGGTTCTACTCTCCAAACTAGGAGAGACTCAGTCCACTACCTAGAGATGTCAAGCTCTAGGATTTCTTAAGCATGTCTACTCCTTATATTCACTGATAAGAGTTACAACAAATGGCCTTCCTTTTCTGGGACAAGGATACCCAGCTTCCCTTTAAGGACAAGGGATCCAACAACCTTACAAGCAAGGTATTACCTATCCAAGAGCTAGTCTTCTACCTCACCAAGGTCTTATCCACTCTTGCGAGAATTTGGACGCCTTCACCAAGGAGATCCCCTTCTTGCACCAAGTCATTTTCCTTGAAGTATTTACCTACTCAACTCCTTGGATCTTCTGCCTTGTCCTCCTCCTTCACTTGGAGAAGCTTGAAGCACCTTCTTCTATAGCTCGAAGAAGCATGCACCTCCTCCTTCACTTGGAGAAGTCTTCATCAACATGATCTTGAAGAAAGGGACTGGGAAGGAGAAGCCTTGAGAGCTTTATAAGTGAACAACAAGGTATCTCTCTCAGAAAAATCTTATCTCACTCATATGGATGAAATGAAGTGCAATCAAGATAGAGAAAGGGGCTCAAGTAGACTGAAAGCACTCAACTATGGCAAAGACCTTGAATAGCATGAATGAACAGCCTTGGAATGAACTCTAAGAGGTCTGATTTGTAGTTGGAGGTGTCCACTAGAGTGAGGGAACACTTATGAATGTTTTTAGCCATTTGGAGGGTTGTAACGGATATAATTTTGAGTTTTACAACACTCCAATGGTTAGAATCATTTTTTCTACATTTTTCTTACAGTGCATTCAGTTGAGTTTCAATAAAGATAACTCGACCGGTCACACTATGTGACAAAGCTAATTTAAACTATCGGTTGTGTTTGTCTTGATGGAAACTTGACCGATCCACTTAAATCAGTTTTGGGCAGAGAGGTTGTCGGTTGAGTTCTTTGGATGTGCAACTCAACTGATCGAAGTCATTCTCAAAATCCATTAAGGATTGGTCGAGTTTGTAACTCGACCGATGAACAGCCTATAATGAATTTTACAAAATGACATTTAAGTGATCAAATGTTTGAATTAAGTGTCCCTAATTTTTCCTCATCTTAGTTATAATTCATATCATCAACACAAATGATTACAAAAAATATTATAAGGTGATTTGGAGTTTTTTCCCAAAATGCACATTTGCATTGCTTTTGACTTGAACTAAAGAAAGCTAGGTCTTGGTCGGTTTGATCCTTTTCATGTACCTAATGCCCAAAATCAATCTCAAACAAACATATTAGATACATATGTATGGAATGGTTATATCGTTATCAAAATATGGACAATGTGTAACACTTAGGTCAACATTCTCCCCCTTCTTGACAATGATAAACCATTCCTCAACAATTGAAAAGGATATTTAAAATTAATCTTTTACCTTTAAGAAAGGATGTGAGAGTTAAACATTTTCCTTTTGAATGTTAAGGGGATATATGAACAAACAATGTGAATTGATCCCCCTCAATTCATGCTTAGCTAAGCCTGCATGATTAGTCTTTCCACAAATAACCATAGTGCATATGCATACTATATGATCCTCTAGCAAGTCAAATGATATGTAGATCATTGATAAGAAAAGGATCACATAATCATTAAAACAATAAGGTTGAGATCACTTATCCCCCTTTGTCATCACAAAAGGAAAGGGAGGTAGAAGAGCTAAAAGTGCATGTCCTCTCTACAAGCACAAGCTAAGGCAATCAACCACATATAGCACACATCAAAATAGAGATGAAGCACAGAGAAATAAGAAATCTAATGTCATAACCAAAATATGATATCACATACCACAAACTCATAAGATATAGTCAACCAAAGAGTTGTGGTACATAGGATTAAGATTACAACACTAAGCATGTTCTCACTGAACGAGCCGCAAACCAACAATAAAACAACGAGATGATAAAATAATATGCCTCAGATACAGTTCCCAAATGTCTTAGTACAAAATAGTCTAAAAATATAGATATGATCAGCACCTAAAGACTAAAGAAATAAAACATCTAGTCTAGATATATGCTATCTATGTCAACTGGGTCATCATTAGCATCATCATCACCAGCCTCAGGCTCGTGGTCCTAATCACCATCTGAAGGTGTAGTAGAGACATCATCATCACCTTCATCTCCAGAGGAACCTGTGGAGCCATCATTAGAACCATCCTCGGAGCCATCATCCTCGGTGGCCTCAGCTTCATCAACCTCATCCTCAGTAGACTAGTCAGGCATCTCCTCATCAGCATGAGGACCAAAACCATGACCATGCCATCTAGCATTCTGCTCAGCCCAATCCATGCCAAGAGCATGTAAGGTATTTGCTTGCTCAAAGGAGGGAGAAAATGTCCCAAGACTAGCAAGAAAGGCGGAAGTAGGTCCAGTAGGTAGGGACAATGGGGGAGGCACACTAGGGACACGTATAGGTCCACCATCTGCAGCATGGGTGGCAGCAAAAGCAGCAGATGGTGGGACTGGGTAGAAGTGATTATATACATAAGAAGAATAGTCACCTCCTGGGTATGGCTGATAGTAGGGGTAGGGATGGCTATAGGATAGGTTCATGGTATACATGATCTAGTATAGGTCCTCGTATAGGTGATTCTGAACCTAAAGGTTGTACATTTGTTGGTACATCATATAACCCATAAGGGCCTCATTTGACATTGATAAAGAGTCACAGTCAGGACAAGGTGGTGGTGAAGGTGGAGGGGCCTGAGTGGAGGTAGAGGTGGAGGCTCCAGGTGTGGTAGAAGAGGTAGGGAGGAAGGTCTTCTTGATTGTGGTTTCACTAATGTAGACTCCTTTTGGACTATATTTTTAATGAAGATCGTGGAAAAGAGATTTTTGAGTGGCAAAAGCAAAAAGACCACAAATCAAGATAGGTTAGGGGTACCACAGGTGTTCTTCCCGGAGTCAAAGCAAGTCATGTGGTCTAGAATATATCATGACCACTTGACTCCAACATTCTTCAAAAGACAGTACATTATAATAGCAGTGTTTTCTACAATTTCTGTTTGGTTTTTCATTGGGTGGATGTTGCAGTTAACAACTAATGCGATCAGATGGCTTTTGAGATCTAGGGAAGAGGATAGCAAGGTTGACTTAGTCCTATAGGGTACATGAAAAATTTGTGGATATCAGGGAGAGTAAGTTCAAAGTGTTTGTAGAAAATCTTAGGGTCAAGTAGATCAAAATAGACCGAGTAGTCCTTCCTCCATGTGGCGGTGACCTCAGTACCATTGAAAAAGATATTCAGAGAATCTTCTGAGATGGTAAATTTGGTCCTAGAAATCATGGAAGTGATAATTAACTGGCTATTGGGTGGTGGCACAATTGTGTCATAGTTCCAATGAAGATTGGAATAGAACTCATGGACCTCCTTAGTACTAGTTGTAGAATTTTGGAAGCATCGGTGTTCTACACACAATGTAACTAGGTGATGGGAAGAAAACAACTTCACAACCTCCTTGATGATTATCTTCATGGTGAGACAAGGCTCAATCAAAGTTCCAAACAGAATAGGTTCCTATGAAGGATCTCTTTATAGATATTTAGGGCTTAGAAGGATAAAAAGGAGGTGCCATCAAAGGTTAAGAGGTGAGGATTAGATGAAGAGGAAGTTGCTCCACCTAGGACAGTTCTTTTCCTATGGTTAGATGTCATGGGGACAAAATGGAGAAGCAACTACAATCAAAAGAGAGAGAGAGAGAGAGAGAGAGATCCTCACTAGAAGGTCGTCGAACCACCTAGATGGGTGTGTGAAGAGGCAAGGGAGGATAAATGAGGCAAGGGAAAGGATGTGGGAACCTAGGGTTTGAGGGCGAGGGAACTGGAGGTCGGGATTGATCAACTTTTATCTTGTTGAGAGGGAGAAATGTCAGCCAAAATCCTTTCTAATTTTGGTCCAGCTCGGCCGTTGGTTGAGTTCTAAGATTTGGAAACTCGATCGTTCGGCATTTTCACATGACCTTGGCCAAGAAATCGGTCGAGTTTGTAATTCGACCGATCGGGTCCCTGTCCAAAAACTTGAAATTTTAATTCCTAGCCTCTAGGGTGCTAATTAAATTTATTTATTTAGCATATTATGTATTTTAGACATAATGAGGCACATTTCACTCATCATAGGGTACTATTTTGTGATAAACCAATCGTTTGGGAAAAATAGCCAAAACAAGTAAAATAAGGCAAGAAACAAGACAATTATAGCACATATCAAGCAAGAGATGATCCATTTTAAACAAGAAACATATAGGCAAGATAACAACTATCTAGAAGGCATGCCAATGTCATCAAGAGAAGTTATAAGCAGTTTTGATCTAATAAAAGCAAATTGCTCTCTAGCTATAGAAGTTAAATGAAAATGTCTGCAAGCTGATTTTCCGTGTCCACATGCATGATATAAATATCCTTCTTGGAAATGTGGTCATGAAGAAAATAATGATGGACCTCTATATGTTTAGCTATACTATGCAATATAGGATTGTAAGATAGGTTAATTGAACTAGTATTATCACAATAGATAGGAGAATCGTCAAAATGAATGTTAAAGTCTTGGAGCATTTGCTTCATCCATAGGACTTGAGCATAATAACTTCCAGTTGCAATGTATTCAGTCTCAGTAGTTGAAAGAACCACTGTGTTTTATTTCTAAGAGAACCAAGAAACTAGGCATGATCCTAGAAGAAGCAAGTGCCACTTATGCGCTTTCTATCAATCAAACAACCTACATAATCAGCAACACTACAAGTAGTAAGTGTAAAGTCCCTTGACTTGGGATACCATAGTCCAAAATTTTGGGTTTTGGCTAGATACCCCAAAATCCTCTTACTTTCTATAAGATGTGATTTCCTTGGACTTGATTGAAAGCGAGCACACAAGCCAACACTAAACATTATCAGGACTAGAGGTAGTTAAATAAAGTAAACTTCCAATCATACCTCTATAGAGCTTCTCATCTACTGTTTCTCCTTCTTCATCTCTATCAAGATTGGTGGTGTTTGACATGGGAGTGTCTAATGGCTTGGTGTTCTCCATACCAAAGTGCTTAAGTAGTTCACTGGTGTAGTTGTCTTGGTTGATGAAGTTCCCATTCTTTGTTTATTTGATTTGAAATCCAAGGAAGAAGGTAAGCTCTCCATCATGCCCATCTCAAACTTGCTCTACATAAGAGAACTAAACTCCTTGCAAAGATCAAGATTAGTCCTGCCAAATATAATATCATCAACATAAATCTAAATTATTAAGAAATTTCTAGAAGTGTATTTTAGAAATAAGGTAGAATCGACTTTTCCCATGATATAGTCATTGTCTAGCAAAAATTTCTTTAGTTTCTCATACCAAGCTTGAGGTTCTTGTTTGAGACCATAGAGATCTTTTTGTAACAAACAAATATGGTTAGGCAAGTCATCATGTTCAAAGCCTGGAGGTCGAAAAAATGTATACTTCCCCCTCGATTGTACCATTCAAAAATGCCTTTTTAATATCCATTTAATAAAGTAGAAAATTATTGTGACTAGAAAAAGCAAGAAACATTCTAATTGGCTCAAGTCTAGCTACAGGTGCATATGTATCATCAAAATATATACCTTCATACTGATTGTAGCCTTGAGCAACTAACCTTGCTTCATTTCTTACCAATTTTCCACTTTCATCAAGCTAGTTGTGGTAGACCCACTTGGTGCCAATGATCTTTCTATCTCTTGGTCTTGGCACAAGAGTCCACACTCAGTTCTTCTCGAACTATTCCAACTCTTCTTACATGGCTAGGATCCATTCATCATCCTTGAGAGTTTCTTTGACATCTTTAGGCTCAAGCTGAGAGATGAAGGCATTGTCTACTTGTTCTTTGTTGTAGTCAGCTTGTGTCTTCACCCTTTCAAAAGGATTGCCTATGATGAGTTCTTTAGGATGATGCTTTACGAAGTAGATAGTTGGATCCTTCTTTTCTTCTTCTTTCTCTTCTTCATCACCTAACACCTCCTTTCCTTTATCATCAATGTGGAGTTCTTTCAAGTAAGGGATCACCTCATTTGCAATATCACCATCAACAACATTATTGGAAATAGAGGGGTTAGTCTCAACAAATATAACATTGATAGGTTCTTCTACTTTACAAAATTCAATGTTCAATACTCTATAAGCCTTGCTAGTAGTGATATAACCAAGAAAGAAAGCCTTGTAATACTTTGGATCAAAATAGTCAAGGGAATTCTTGGTGTTTAAAAAATGATAACTAAAAACATGAAAGAAATTGATGGAAGGCTTTCTACCACGACATAGCTCATTGGGGGTTTTCTTTAAAGATGAATGGGTAAAAACTTGATTCTGCACAAAACATGAAGTACTAATGGCTTTGGCCCAAAATTTCTTTGGAGTGTTATACTCTAGAAGCATAGTCCTAGCAATCTTCTGTAGTGACCTATTCTTCCTCTCTACAACCCCATTTTGTTGAGGCATTCGAGGTGAAGAAAAGTTATGTGCATAGATGAATTCCTCACAAATATGTTCCAACAAATCATTTTCAAATTCTTCCCCTATGATTATTGCAGATAGAAACGATCTAGCAAGAAGCTTCATTTTCAGCTCATTTGTAAAAAAGTTGAGAAAACATCGAGAGTATCATTTTTTGAAACAAGAAAGAAGGTCCAAGTATATTTAGAACAATCATTGACAACCATAAGAAAATACTTGCTACCATGAAGTGATTGCGTACGCATTTGGTCTAAATAGATCGATTTGAAGAAGCTAAAGAACTCTTTTGGTACTAAGGACTCTTTTGGATTTGAAGGAGGACTTGGTTTGCTTCCTTGAGTACAAGTTTGGATTCCTCATCCTTTTAAAAATCCAATTTGGGAAGTCCCTTCATAAAATCCTTTTTGCTCAATTTCCTCATTTGATGCATATTTACATGACCAAGCCTATGGTGCCATAAAGAAATATCATTCAAATTGGCAACAAGACATCTACCAACAATAGGCTTAATAGACTCAAGAACAATAATGTAAAGATTACCATTTTTAGTTCCCTTATATATGGCATTGTAGGAGAGGGAATCTAGAAGAAAGAATTTTAAAGATGTAAATAGAACAAGATAAACATTGTCACAAAGTTGACTAACACTTATTAATCTGTGATGTAGGCCATCCACAAGAAGTACATTCTTGATGCATAGTGAATCACTGACATCACCCTCACCTATTATCTTACCCTTGTTGTTGTCCCCAAATGTCACTGGTCCTCCTTTCTTCTTAATGATTGAAATGGTTGATTTCACCCGTCATGTGTTTTGGACAGCCACCCATTTGCCTTTTCCCTACAAAAAAGGAAGATAATCGATGCCCAATTTAAACTTTAGGATCTGGGGTTAGCTTGGGGACCCACTTTATCTTTGGGTTGGTCCCCTTCTCCCTGTAAGGACAATAAGTAGAATAGTGGTCATCACTCTTACAATGAACACACACCATAGGGTTCTTAGAGTCAGAAGACTCTCCATGGAATAGTGGAGGTCCCTTGCTCTTCTTCTTACCTTTTCCTTTGCTCCTTGAAGCACTCGCATATCCTAAACCACTCTTACCACTATGTTTGGTGGAGTGATCCAAGACTTCATTGAGAGACTTCTTCCCTTTGAGGAAGGTTTGCAAAGTGGCTCTCAATTTGTGATTATCATTGGTAAGAGTGACAACAGTAGAAGACAAACAAGCAATATCATCATTAGCATGTAGAAGGTCAGCCTCTAAGAAGAGGGCTTTAGTCAAATAAGAATCTTTTTCTAAAGAAATAGAAGCAACTTCATTGCTAGGAAAAATAGGTCTAGAATATAGATCATTAATTCGAGCAATCAACATAACATTCTCAGTTCTAAGAAATATAATATCATCAAGATAGATTTTATTTTCATCCTTAGTAGCATTACAAGAAAGCTTAAGATCATCATTTTTAGTTTCAAGCAAAACAAGCTTATCTCCTAGTGATTAGTTTTCTTCCTTAAGACTATTGATGTTCTTAAGGTAGACACCATTCTCAACTTCATCTCCATTGTGTTAGATCTCAAGATCAATAAACTTCCCTTGCAAGGAATCAATGCTATCAAGATGCAATTTTTCATTTTGATCAAGAATACCAATTTCAACATAAAAGTCATCAATGATCTTACCCAACCTCTTCTTCTTAGACTTACATCCTTAATAAGAAGAGTGATTAGCATTAAGCATATCAATAAGAGTTTCTTTAGATAAGTCATGCAAGCTTACCTCACTTACCTCACCAATATCTTCACTTGTGTAGGCCATGAGTGCAAGATGGCATTCTCCTTAATCAGAGCTTGAGCTACTAGAGGAAGATCCCCCCTGAGCTGCATGAGTTGCATCCTTGTTCCTTTTCTCCTTCTTATCCTTCCTCTTGTACTTGCCTTCCTTCTTGTAGTCATCCTTATTCTTGTGGATTCTCTTTTGGTGGCTCTTCTTGTCCTTTGGGCATTCATTCTTGCAGTGCCCCTTTTGTCCACATTCGTAGAACCTAGGATTTGAGGATGAGGAAGACTTTCCCTTCAAGTGTTTTCCCTTGGAGTAGTTTGCTTCATGATCACTAGGGCCATCATATTCACTTGAGGAGGGTGGAGAGGATCGACAAGCAAACTATTTTTGGATATTGCCTCCACTTGAGCTTTGAAAGCATTGTCTTTCATCTTATTTGATTCCTTCTACTCTTGCTTGTCAACTTCTTCTTTCTTGTCTAGCCTTGGTTCATGAGCTTGAAGTTTGTTAATGATCTCCCCAATGGCTAAGTCTCTAAGGATTCTAACTTCTTCAATTGAAGTCACCTTGGGTTCCCATCTCATGGGAAGGGACCTTAGTATCTTGAAGTTGATTGTCCCTCTATCTAAGTGTGGCAACACATCCCATTATCACACAGATAATGAGGTGTTACGCGAAAATGTGCGGAAATCACCATAACCACAAATTATCGAAAACACAGGTTAATTAAAACCGATTGCGGAAAAACTAATAAACTGTGAAACTATTACTTTTCAGTCCTCATCCTGCACAGAAACATGTCATATATATACATACACGAGATCTCATACGTGTCCACAGCTCAGAAACAGTTGTTCATTCATCACATGAGTTCTCCACCTATTCATATATAGAAAAGGCCCACATCCGGCCAACAGCAGGATATACAAACATCATCGATCGGTCATCGTGAATCAACGTCAAAACACTGCCAAGGACCTGAGAGTACAGGGATGACTCTAGACTCTACTACAAAACATCCAAAACAGCAGCATGTCCATCACTTGCCTTCTACTGCTCCTCAAGCTGCTCGGCCGCAACACCATGACCACGACCACGTCTACCTCGACCACCTAAAAAGGGGTTAAACCAGCGGAGTGAGACAATTGAACAATTGTCCCAGCGGGAGGCATAACTCCCCACCGCAACTACCGAACCTCAGCAAGATATACTATAACAGCAGATAACTAATAACAGGTATAGCAAGAGCAGTCTATATAAAACAGATTATTCTTACCGACAAGCTTACCAGCTATACAAAAGCATATGATCAGATATATCTCAAGGAACATGATTAGCAAGATAAGATGTATCCATATGTACATGATTATCAGAACAAGATATGATGCCACATAACCTGCTTATCAAGATAAGACATATTACACAAACAAGGCCTCAACCAATGTTACGTGTTTATCTTAAGCAGTAAATACTAAACGGCTGTGTTACGTATTATTATGCCCTGAGGATTTGAATCGTACCATTCAAATCCAACCTTCGGTTACGAAACCCAAGCCGGTGCCATACAAGGTCAATGGAAGAGCCAGACTCCACGACCTCCCACCTCGTGGTCAGTACACGAGTACAACACAAGCAGGACCGCAGTCTCATGCTGAAGTGGTCTAAGCCACAGGGTCAGCACCATAGGCTACCCTCACTCTAGCCCGCCTTGGTACAGGTCTCGGCACTAGTAAAATTGAGCCACGGGCCTGTTCACCGTGCTCTGAGCCATGAATGCATTCATGCTCCTCACATCACATATCCTGAGCCATGGGCCTTTTCACCATGCTCTTCATACATATCTGAGTCTACAACTGAAGTTACACTCTTACCTCCTCATTTTCAGGCTAGGAGCAACCTACACATATTCAACAATATGCGCTTCCAGGTTAACCCGTAGGAGAACCTGTTTCACCATCACCAAGTCCTGACGATGATGGATCTATGGCCAGGGCAAACTACATGATATATTTCACTGTGATTAATTAGTATCTTTTAGATGAATTGTAGGATTCAACCAAGTTGTATAACATGCAAGATATAACAGAAAGTAATCAACATTATATTATTATTTAATCACATCAACATGATCCATCACAAGGATCCAACATCACATGTTACCACTTGGCCTCTTGCCAACCATCCAGATCCATCTCGAGGATCATCACATACCATGGGATCTCAATCCCTTATCATGTACTGTCAATGCCTCTCAAGGCTCACATCATCATCATGGAACTTAACACATTATGCATATTATCTCATTAATCAGAGTAATTACCAAGTGATGTTACTCATCACATGTGTCTCATAGCCCCTTTTAAGGCTAATCATCACCTGCATGGTTAGAGTACACAATAATCGTAGATTCAATCATAAGGGGTATGCTACCATTATGAAATTCTATTCAAGATACTTCTACTTATCATTCTTACACTATTTGGTAATCAAGTCACATTATTAACAAACCATATACATGCTTACCCTTATCTCAATATTATACAAGTAATCAAGGTGTCCAAGCATATAGGACAAGTACTATGGTTACCACTACCATCATGTCACCATCCACTATCATCATTATTATCATTATTATCATTAAGCAAGCTACTAGTATAACTATCACCATCCTCATTTAACAAGTAAGTTACAAGGATTACTTCATGCATATCAGTACTACCAATATTGTCATCATTATTATGATCATTATTACTATCATCTTCTTTATTATTAACAAATAAGAATAAGGATCACATCATGCATCTTATTACCATTACCTTCCTCATTATCATCACTACTACCATTATCATCATTAATATTGTCAGCATTATCATCTACTATTATCTTTATTGCCATGTCATTAAGCCAACTATTAATGTAACTGTCACTTAGCAACATTATTACCATCATTAATCAACATTATTACTTCCATTACTAGCAAAGCATTACCATCATCACACGACTATTAATATCATTGCTATCAACAACATTATCATTGGCATTATTATTGTTTGCAAGGCATCATATTCATTGTTGTTATCACTAACAAGACACCACCATCATTTAGCATAAACATCCACTTTCATAACATATGGAACCGTTACTCTAGGATCACAAGACTCTCACCATAACTCATCACCACCCTCACTAAACCTATCATGACCTATCGGTCAACACACACTCAACCCTATCGGTCATCACCACCCAAGGATGTCACCCAACATGGCTATCAGCCATTAGGGCTATCGGCCACCATGGGTGTCGGCCAGCATAGATATCGACCATCATACCATGCATGGCTATCGGCCAACAAACCTCTAAGAACTTAGGTCTATCGCCTACCATGAGGAAGAGGATGTCTCTCAATACAAGAAGGACCATCTCGCCCATCATGATCACCATGTCGCCCATCAAGGTACAAAGGTCTATCATCCAAGAGAAGAACAAGAGCATTGCTCTTCTATCGTTCACCAAGGTCACCTACATATCGGCCAACATGACCCTGGCTCACCCTATTGCCCCACACATGGGCAAGGGTATCGGCAAACCTCAAGAACACATCATGTCGTCCACCAAAGGCATGCACATCGTCCATCAAAGGGGATACCATATCGCCCAACACAAAGACAAAGGTGCCATGTCATCCAACACACCAACAAAGAAGGGATATCGCCCAACCCTAGGTCACCATCAACCTCCAACACAAGGAACACTACTCTGTCACCCATCACAAGAACAAGGGTGTCACCCAACACAAGAGCACTCACCATGTCACCCATCACAAGATACCCATCTTATCAAGGTCATCTAACAAGCTAACCTTCTTGCCCAAGGTGAGAAGAGAGTCTTGCTCAAGCCAATAAGTCATAAGCTCACCTCAATCGGCTAGGAAGGAGGGGTGTTGCTCACAACATTATGACCCAAACTCACTCTTCATGACCAAGGGAAGAAAGGAGTGTTGATCCCTAAACCCTAACTCACATGGATCGACCAATATGCAAGATAACCAAAAACCAACTACTAACGTGCATATAGGCAAGATTAAAGCAACATATATGAAAAGAGAGTAGAGTAGCTAGGGTTAGAGTTATGTAACCCGCGTTAAGCTCCAAGCTTTAAGGAAGAAGAAGAACTCCAAGCTCCACGCACCACCAAGCAAAGAGGATGGAGATCTCTAAGGGATATCGACCATCAAAGCTCCTCCAGGGGGGGGTGTATCGGCCACCACTGCAACTCCAGGAGAGTGTCTCGGCCGATACAAGCAAGAGAGGGAGGAGTGTCGTGCACTCAAGGTGGAGGAGAGACCAAAAGAGCAAAGGAAACTAAGGCAAAGGAAAGAGCCACATATATAGAAAGGAGGGGAGGAGAAAACCAGGTGGAACATGGCAAGGTGTCGCCCCCACAAAGGACACTTGTCCTAGCACTCATGCCACCATTCTAGCAAGGCATAAGACACTTGTCCAAGACGTGCACCAAGTGTCCACCAAACAAGACCAAGCACCATGGGCGACACACCAAGCTTGCACTAGGGTGACACACATCCTTGTTGGCCGACACAAACACCCTAGGCCGACACACACCTCACTTGACCGATACACGGTCCAACCAAGCCCAAACAGGGCACTACAAGGCCCAAACAAGCTCAACAAAGGCCCAAACAACTCAAGCAACAAGCCCAAGCCTTCCTCTCAACCCTAGAGGAAGCAAAGAGGGGAAAACATCTCACAAGATGGTAAACTTGCACACAAAACCCTAGACTTGGGTTATTTGCAAGCAGCCCCTCAAACTCTCAACAAGGCACAACAAAACCCTAATCACCACTCAAAGGTGATTAGCAAGCATCAAACCATCAAGGTTAAGCAAAACAAACAGGGTAAACCCTAAACGCAGGTCAGGGTCCTTACAAGCTAACCCCCTTTAAGGGATTTCACCCCTAAAATCCGAAGAGAAAAGTGAGGGATACTTCCTCCTCATCTCTTCCTCAAGCTCCCACGTGGCTTCCTTGATGTCACGACGCTACCAAAGAACCTTCGCAAGAACCAGGTCCTTCCTCTTCAGCTTCTTGATCCTTCTGTCAAGGATCGCCACAGGACCTTCCTCGTAGGTCACATCTGCATCAAGCTCAACCTCAACTGGTTGTATCACTGTACCTGAATCTGGATGACTTTTCTTCAGCATACTGAAATGAAACACTGGATGCAACCTGTGCAACTCTGGAGGCAACTCTAACTCGTAAGCTACCTTGCCAACACATGCTATCACTGGGTAAGGCCCCATATACCTGGGAGCTAACTTACCTTTCCGTCCAAATCTTAGCACACCTTTCCACGGTGAGACTTTAAGGTACACTCTATCTCCCACCTGGAACTCCAAAGGTCGTCGGCGATTGTCTGCATAAGACTTCTTCCTGTCCTGTGCCACTTTCATCTGTTGATGTATCACCTTGATCTTATCTATCATTTGCTGAACTAACTCAGGATCCAAAAGCTGATACTCACCAGACTCATACCAACACAAAGGAGATCTGCACTTTCTCCCATACAAAGCCTCATAAGGAGCCATGTCGATGCTTCGTTGATAACTGTTGTTGTAGGCAAACTCTATCAAACTCAGATGTACATCCCAGTTGCCTAGAAACTGCAAAACACAAGCTCGAAGGAGATCCTCCAAAATCCGAATAGTTCTCTCAAATTGTCTGTCTGTCTGTCGGTGAAAAGTTGTACTGAACCTCAACTGCGTTCCCAACGCCTTGTGCAACTGTTCCCAAAAACGACTCATAAACTGAGGACCTCTGTCAGAAACTATCATTACTGGTACTCCATGCAAACGTACTATCTCATCCACATATACCCGAGCTAGCTTCTCAGCTGTATACATTGTCTTTACTGGTAGAAAATGGGCCGACTTCGTCAATCTGTCCACTATCACCCAAATGGAATCATGATTCCTAGTTTTCCGGGGTAGACCAACTACGAAATCCATGGTTATGTGATCCCATTTCCACTGCGGTATCGGCAAAGGTTGCAACGTACCTGTCGGCTTCTGATGTTCAGCCTTCACTTGCTGACACACCGCACATCTCACCACGAACTCATCTACATCTTTCTTCAAACCGGGCCACCAAGACAAGTCCTTCAAACTATGTTACATATTGGTGACACCTTGATGCATAGCGTACATCGACGTATGTGCTTCTTCAAGCACCAACTTCCTCAGATCATTAGCATCTGGAACCACCATCCTATCACGATGGCAAACTAGTCCATCCTCGAACTCATGAAACCCATCACGCTTGTCGCTGCCGAACTCTGATCTGATCAACTGTACTGCATCATCTGTCTGCTGTGCATCCTTGATCTGTTGTCTCAATGTAGGCTTAACTTGCATCTGTGCGAAAAGACCAGACAACAAAGAAACTTCCATCTGCACATTCATCTGTCACAGAGAAACAAACATATCTCGCCTAGGGCATACCAGAGAACTCAACTGTGCCTTTTTTAAAGAAAGAGAAGAAGACTTTCTGCTAAGCGCGTCGTCTACCACATTCGCCTTACCAGGATGATACTCGATAGTGTAGTCATAATCATTAATCAACTCCATCCATCATCGCTGTCTCATGTTCAACTCTTGTTGTGGAAAGATGTACTTCAGATTCTTATGATCCGTAAAAATCTGACACACTTCCCCATACAGATAGTGTCTCCAAATCTTTAGCACATGAACCACTACTGCCAACTCCAAGTCATGAGTCGGATAGTTCTCCTCATGCTTCTTGAGTTGTCGTGAGGCAAAAGAAACCACATGATCTTCCTGCATCAACACGCAACCTAAACATTTCTTGGAAGCATCACTGGAAAACAACATAGCCTTTCCCAGGCTCTGGCAAGATCAACACTGGAGCACTGGTCAGCTTCTCCTTCAGACTCTGGAAAGCTTGCTGACATCGATCATCCCAAACAAAAGGTACATCCTTCCTGGTCAACTTCGTCATCGGCAAAGCGATCACACTGAAGTCCCTGATAAACCTCCGGTAGTATCCTACAAAACTAAGAAAACTACGAACTTCTGTCGGCGTCTTTGGTTGTCCCCAATCCGCAACGGATTCCACCTTCTTCGGATCTACTTTGTCTCCTTCTGCAGATATCACATGACCCAAGAAAGTCACTTCATCCAACCAGAACTCACATTTACTGAACTTGGCATACAATTGATGTTGACGAAGAAGAGTCAACATTCTGCAAAGATGTTGCTCATGCTCTCACCTGTCCCGACTACAGATCAAGATGTCATCTATAAAGACTACAACAAACTGATCTAAGAATGGACGGAACACCCTGTTCATCAAGTCCATGAAAGCAGCATGTACATTGGCTAACCCCAAACGGCATAACCACGAACTCATAATGACCATACCTCATCCTGAAAGCTGACTTTGGTATGTCATCCGCCTTAATCCTCACCTAATGATATCCATACCATAGATCGATCTTCGAGAACACTGTAGCACCACGCAACTGATCAAACAGATCATCTATCCTCGGCAACAGGTACTTATTCTTGATCGTGACCTTGTTCAACTGTCAGTAATCTATACACAACCGCATCGAACCATCCTTCTTCTTAACGAACAACACGGGAGCACCCCATGGCGATGTACTCGGTTGGATAAAACCTTTCTCCAACAACTCTTACAACTGCTTCTTCAACTCTGTCATCTCTGTTGGAGCCATCCTATACGCTGATTGTGCAACATGCTGTGTCCCTAGAACCAGATTGATCTCGAAATCAATCTCTCGGGGTTGAGGAACACCAGGAAACTCCTCAGGAAACATGTCTGCAAACTCTCGAACCACTGACACCTCCTCAAGACTAGGACCTTTCGCCTTGGTAACCACAACGGTATCCACCACGTGAGCTAGGAACGCCTCACATCCTTGTCGTAACAACTTATCTGCCACCATGGATGATACCAAACACGTCAGAAGAATCTTCCTATCTCCCTGGAAGATCCACTTCTCTCCAGCAACATCAAACACTGCCTGCTTGGAACCACAGTCCAAAACAACCTTATACTTCTCGAAGGTATCCATCCCAAGGATAACATCGAAACCATGCATATCAAGTGGTATAAGATCCACTTGAACACGATGTCCCGAGAAAGACAAGACACAATAGGGACACTCTTCTCGAAGCAAAAAGGAACCATCAAGAGGGGTTTCTAACAACAAGCTATCCTTCTTACAACTAACAGGTAAACGATAGTTTTCAAGCATACTATAGGCGATAAAAGAGTGTGTAGCACCCGGGTCAACCAGAACAGATATAAAGCAAGAAGAAGACATATCAGAATGAAATAACTCCATCTGACATGTCACCACTCGCGGGTTGACTATTGCCTCCGACTGATTCAGGGCATAGAATCGAGCTGTTGCTTGCTGTCCACGACCTCTGCTTCCTTGAACAGATGATACGGCTTGAGACGCCTGACCGCGTCCTCACCCTCTTCTACCATTGGGCTGTGGTCTCTCAGACTTCTGAAAACTCTTCCTCGGTTGTTGTGTCACTTCAACATCTCTATTCGGGCAATTGGACTTCCAATGCACGACCTGTCAACAAAGATGACATGCCTTGTCCTCAAACCGTGGCCTAGCTGGCCCCGTCACTGCCACAGAAGTTGAACTGTGCGCCTTAGAGGGTGAAGAAACATAACTTCTCCCCCTACTCGGAGACCACTCAGATGGTACACCAGCACTTCTCATTGCCGACGGTGCCAAAAACCTGGGCTTCTTAAAGCCGCCAAACCTACGTCCTTGAAACTGAACAGGTATTTTAAGAGACATAGACTCTCTTTTCTCCCGTACTATCCTCTCGATCCGCCGAACTGATTCCATGAACGTAGCAAACCGCTCTCAGTTCTCCAACGCAGACACCGGGGTTATCAACTCAGCACTCAAACCCTTCTCGAAACGTCCGATCTGTTCCTCGTCTGTTGCCGCCATGTGAGGACAGAACCTCAACAGATCCATAAACTTGGCTTCATACTCGGTGATGTTCATCGTTCCTTGCCGCAACTTCTCAAACTGACTGATCTTCTCATCCAGATATGTCTTGGGAAAGTATTTGGTGACGAACTCGCGTCGGAACACTTCCCAATAGATCACCTCATCGAGCCGCTTCTCTTCCTCGATGGTCCACTAGTGACCAGCACTACCCTTCAGAAGGTAGACAGCATGCTTTACCTTGTCCGCTTCAGGGATGTCAAGGATCCGGAAAGCCTTCTCGAGACTTGTCAGCCACAGATCTACATCCGCTGGATCAGCCGTCCCAGCATAATCTGAAGCTCCAACTCGGCGAAGCCACTCGAAGGTCTTCCCAATACCCGATACTTCTCCATGGGGAACCTGTACTCACGGAGGAGGCACTGGTAATCGTTCAACCATGAGATTCATCGTAGCCATTAACTACCCCATAAGCTATTGGTAAGCAGGATGTTCGAGTATGGCTGGGTTAGGTTGGGGGACCTCAGGCACCCGATCTTCATGTGCATGTCCATCTGCTTCATCAACCGATGTAGCATCACTGTACTCAGCAGAGTGTTCTTCATGGTTTCTAGACATCTTGACTTTTCTTCCGCTGAGGGCAGAAGGTTTTGTAAGAAAACCTGGAAAACTCATTAGAACAACTCAACCTAGTCCTAAATCCCTGTAGACTCAGCGAACCCAAGGCTCGGATACCAAAACTTGTGGCAACACATCCCATTATCATACAGATAACGAGGTGTTACACGAAAACGTGCGGAAATCACCATAACCACAGATTATCAAAAACACGGGTTAATTAAAACCGATTGCGGAAAAACTGATAAACTGTGAAACTATTACTTTTCAGTCCTCATCCTGCACAGAAACATGTCATATATATACATACACGAGATCTGATACGTGTCCACAGCTCAGAAACAGTTATTCATTCATCACATGAGTTCTCCACATGTTCATATATAGAAAAGGCCCACATCCGGCCAACAGCAGGATATACAAACATCATCGATCGGTCATCGTGAATCAACGTCAAAACACTGCCAAGGACCTGAGAGTACAGGGATGACTCTAGACTCTACTACAAAACATCCAAAACAGCAGCATGTCCATCGCTTGCCTTCTACTGCTCCTCAAGCTGCTCGGCCACAACACCACGACCACGACCACGTCTACCTCGACCACCTAAAAAGGGGTTAAACCAGCGGAGTGAGACAATTGAAAAATTGTCCCAGCGGGAGGCATAACTCCCCACCGCAACTACCGAACCTTAGCAAGATATACTATAACAGCAGATAACTAATAACAGGTATAGCAAGAGCAGTCTATATAAAATAGATTATTCTTACCGACAAGCTTACCAGCTATACAAAAGCATATGACCAAATATATCTCAAGGAACATGATTAGCAAGATAAGATGTATCCCTATGTACATGATTATCAGAACAAGATATGATGCCACATAACCTGCTTATCAAGATAAGACATATTACACAAACAAGGCCTCAACCAATGTTACGTGTTTATCTTAAGCAGTAAATACTAAACGGATGTGTTACGTATTATTATGCCCTGAGGATTTGAATCGTACCATTCACATCCAACCTTCGGTTACGAAACCCAAGCTGGTGCCATACAAGGTCAATGGAAGAGCCAGACTCCACGACCTCCCACCTCGTGGTCAGTACACGAGTACAACACAAGTAGGATCGTAGTCTCATGCTGAAGTGGTCTAAGCCACAGGGTCAGCTCCATAGGCTACCCTCACTCTAGCCCGCCTTGGTACAGGTCTCGGCGCTAGTAAAACTCAGCCATGGGCATGTTCACCGTGCTCTGAGCCATGAATGCATTCATGCTCCTCACATCACATATCCTGAGCCATGGGCCTGTTCACCATGCTCTTCATACATATCTGAGTCTGCAACTGAAGTTACACTCTTACCTCCTCATTTTCAGGCTAGGAGCAACCTACACATATTCAACAATATGCGCTTCCAGGTTAACCCGTAGGAGAACCTGTTTCACCATCACCAAGTCCTGACGATGATGGATCTATGGCCAGGGCAAACTACATGATATATTTCACTGTGATTAATTAGTATCTTTTAGATGAATTGTAGGATTCAACCAAGTTGTATAACATGCAAGATATAATATAAAGTAATCAACATTATATTATTATTTAATCACATCAACCTGATCCATCACAAGGATCCAACATCACATGTTACCACTTGGCCTCTTGCCAACCATCCAGATCCATCTCGAGGATCATCACATACCATGGGATCTCAATCCCTTATCATGTATTGTCAATGCCTCTCAAGGCTCACATCATCATCATGGAACTTAACACATTATGCATATTATCTCATTAATCAGAGTAATTACCAAGTGATGTTACTCATCACATGTGTCTCATAGCCCCTTTTAAGGCTAATCATCACCTGCATGGTTAGAGTACACAATAATCGTAGATTCAATCATAAGGGGTATGCTACCATTATGAAATGCTATTCAAGATACTTCTACTTATCATTCTTACACTATTTGGTAATCAAGTCACATTATTAACAAACCATATACATGCTTACCCTTATCTCAAGATTATACAAGTAATCAAGGTGTCCAAGCATACAGGACAAGTACTATGGTTACCACTACCATCATGTCACCATCCACTATCATCATTATTATCATTATTATCATTAAGCAAGCTACTAGTGTAACTATCACCATCCTCATTTAACAAGTAAGTTACAAGGATTACTTCATGCATATCAGTACTACCATTATTGTCATCATTATTATGATCATTATTACTATCATCTTCTTTATTATTAACAAATAAGCATAAGGATCACATCATGCATCTTATTACCATTACCTTCCTCATTATCATCACTACTACCATTATCATCATTAATATTGTCAGCATTATCATCCACTATTATCTTTATTGCCATGTCATTAAGCCAACTATTAATGTAACTGTCACTTAGCAACATTATTACCATCATTAATCAACATTATTACTTTCATTACTAGCAAAGCATTACCATCATCACACGACTATTAATATCATTGCTATCAACAACATTATCATTGGCATTATTATTGTTTGCAAGGCATCATATTCATTGTTGTTATCACTAACAAGACACCACTAAACATCCACTTTCATAACATATGGAACCGTTACTCTAGGATCACAAGACTCTCACCATAACTCATCACCACCCTCACTAAACCTATCATGACCTATCGGTCAACACACACTCAACCCTATCGGCCATCACCACCCAAGTATGTCGCCCAACATGGCTATCGGCCATTAGGGCTATCGGCCACCATGGGTGTCGGCCAGCATAGATATCGACCATCATACCATGCATGGCTATCGGCCAACAAACCTCCAAAAACTTAGGTCTATCACCTACCATGAGGAAGAGGATGTCTCTCAACACAAGAAGGACCATCTCACCCATCATGATCACCATGTCGCCCATCAAGGTACAAAGGTCTATCATCCAAGAGAAGAACAAGAGCATTGCTCTTCTATCGTTCACCAAGGTCACCTACATATCGGCCAACATGACCCTGGCTCACCCTATCGCCCCACACATGGGCAAGGGTATTGGCCAACCTCAAGAACACATCATGTCGTCCACCAAGGGCATGCACATCATCCATCAAAGGGGATACCATATCGCCCAACACAAAGACAAAGGTGCCATGTCGTCCAACACACCAACAAAGAAGGGATATCGCCCAACCCTAGGCCAATATCAACCTCCAACACAAGGAACACTACTCTATCGCCCATCACAAGAACAAGGGTGTCACCCAACACAAGAGCACTCACCATGTCACCCATCACAGGATACCCATCTTATCAAGGTCATCTAACGAGCTCACCTTCTTGCCCAAGGTGAGAAGAGAGTCTTGCTCAAGCCAATAAGTCATAAGCTCACCTCAATCGGCTAGGAAGGAGGGGTGTTGCTCACAACATTATGACCCAAACTCACTCTTCAAGACCAAGGGAAGAAAGGAGTGTTTCTTCCTAAACCCTAACTCACATGGATCGGCCAACATGCAAGATAACCAAAAACCAACTACTAACGTGCATATAGGCAAGATTAAAGCAACATATATGAAAAGAGAGTAGAGTAGCTAGGGTTAGAGTTATGTAACCCGCCTTAATCTCCAAGCTTCAAGGAAGAAGAAGAACTCCAAGCTCCATGCACCACCAAGAAAAAAGGATGGAGAGCTCTAAGGGATATCGACCACCAAAGCTCCTCCAAGGGGGGGTGTATCGGCCACCACTGCAACTCCAGGAGAGTGTCTCGGCCGACACAAGCAAGAGAGGGAGGAGTGTCGTGCACTCAAGGTGGAGGAGAGACCAAAAGAGCAAAGGAAACTTAGGCAAAGGAAAGAGACACATATATAGAAAGGAGGGGAGGAGAAAACAAGGTGGAACATGGCAAGGTGTCTCCCCCACAAAGGACACTTGTCCTAGCACTCATGCCACTATTCTAGCAAGGCATAAGACACTTATCCAAGACGTGCACCAAGTGTCCACCAAACAAGACCAAGCACCATGGGCGACACACCAAGCTTGCACTAGGGCGAAACACATCCTTGTTGGCCGACACAAACACCCTAGGCCGACACACACCTCACTTGACCGATACAGGGTCCAACCAAGCCCAAGCAAGGCACTACAAGGCCCAAACAAGCTCAACAAAGGCCCAAACAACTCAAGCAACAAGCCCAAGCCTTCCTCTCAACCCTAGAGGAAGAAAAGAGGGGGAAACATCTCACAAGATGGTAAACTTGCACACAAAACCCTAGACTTGGGTTATTTGCAAGCAGCCCCTCAAACTCTCAACAAGGCACAACAAAACCCTAATCACCACTCAAATGTGATTAGCAAGCATCAAACCATTAAGGTTAAGCAAAACAAACAGGGTAAACCCTAAACACAGGTCAGGGTCCTTACACTAAGGTTGGCCCAAGGCTGCAGGTCCATTGATGATGGTGTTAAGCCTTGAGTATATATCAGCCACTCTTTCCTTCTTGCCCATCTTAAAGTTTCCAAGCAGTCCAATGAGCATGTATACTTTTGATTTCTTGACTTGACGTGTGCCTTCATAAGTGATGCACAACTTGTTCCAAATCTGATTGGTTGTGTCCCAAGATGATATCCAATTGAACTTAAAGGGAGTGAGGTCAGCATAGACGATGTTTATCGCCTTGGAATTGAGTTGTGCCTTCTTTAGTGTAGCTTCATCCCAAGTAGCTACATCGCCTATTGGCTTCTTGTATGGAAGAAACACCACTTTCTACATGTCAGTGTTCATCCCTTGAAGGAAGAACTACATCTATCATTTCCAATAATGGAAATTGGTGTCATGAAAGAATGAGGGTCTCATGGACAAACTTCCCTCTAGGTTATGGGACCCAAGTAAGTTGTTGCCCATTTTCTCATCTTGTGGGAGATGTGTCATAGAAGACGGTAGCTCTGATACAACTTGTTGGATCAGAGGGCTCTAGAGGGGGTGAATATAGATTAAAACACTTTCACAAAACTTGTTAGACCTTCAAGTTACTTCAAATAAACTCAATTGCAAATAGTGAATTTGATGGCAATTCAAATATATATCGCAAGGATGAGAGAGACTGGAGCAACCAATTGAACAAGTATCTTTAGAGTGGTTCCACTCTCCAAAGTTGGAGAGAGTTAGTCCACTACCTAGAGAGGGAAAGTCAAATGATCCAATTTGTATATTCCTTTTTAGTCATCTCGAGTTGCATTGATTGATCGAGGTTTCTATTTATTCGTCTATTTATCTTGCTTTCAGTTTTTTTTCTAAATCTTGAGTTTTTTAAAAAAAATCAATTGCAAGTGGGTGAATCTGTCACAAAAACAGTAAAAAATTACTGTAGAACACTCCTCAAGCAAAAAAAAATAATTTTCTTTTTTCATCATTGTCTTTTATTATCTAGAAATCTAGTGAAATTGGTGGAATCTTTTGTTCCTCCAACAGAGAAAAAAAAAAGTTTCTTTTCATCGCTTGATTTTTCATGTCGCTTTGATTTCTAGAAATATGACAACTTTCACATTTTATAACAATTGTCGCTTTCAGGATTACCCTCTGCTTCCCTAATAGGTTTGTTTTTTCTTCACTTTTAGAGTTATCCTTCGCTTCCCTCCTCTTTTTTTCTTCATCTTCCTTTTTTATTTGAGAAAAACAAATAAAAAAGAGAGAAAAGGATGAGAGAGGTTTTCAAGATAAGTAAGATCTTCTCTTTCTTAA
This sequence comes from Alisma plantago-aquatica, assembly GCA_963693085.1. Classification (NCBI taxonomy): domain Eukaryota; kingdom Viridiplantae; phylum Streptophyta; class Magnoliopsida; order Alismatales; family Alismataceae; genus Alisma; species Alisma plantago-aquatica. The sequence goes on from OY856411.1 coordinate 766,445,159, forward strand.
TAATTGTGTGAGTGTTTCCTTATATGCCTATCATCAATCTTTCATGATTTATTATTGTGGGCTTGCTTCAGAATATATTAAAAGCTTATACCCTCTTTATGCTCACCTCTGAATCCATGCATCATGGAAGGGGTGTGATACCCACATTGGATCTTTGAAAGTTGTGTAGGGTGTTATTACATGTATCAGTGCAATGTCAAGCTAAATGTCCAAAGGCCTTGAGAACCCCCCTCCTATCGCACATGACTGGTCGTGATCTCTATGGTTACAAGGTGTGTTGGGGGTAGTACCCATATCTAAATAACTTGAGTTACCCCACAATGAGCATCATCTACCATAGAGAAGATAAAGGACCTTCCTCTCCTATACAGTTCATGCTTGAGTGAGGATTAAGTCACATGTAAACTCATGGGCTAAAAATGGGGACTTCAATATATACATAGTGTGGTTACCTTTTCACAACTTGCAAGATTGTTACATGCTTTGATAATTCTAAAGTTGTTGAAAGATTTCTTCTTTAAGATTTCAATCATCATGCAAGGATTGTTCATCATTTGCTAACATACTCATGTTTAAAACAATCTTATCAAAATAAAAATCTCAAATCAACAATCTTATCATATCAATGATCTCACATGATCTCAAACAATCTCAAACTAACAATCTCCAATGATCTCACATGATCTCAAAGAATCGCAAATGATATAAAATGATCTCAATATCAACAATCTTCAATCCATAATGTTTTAAAACTTGAATGATCTCCAACAATGTCAAATGATCTTTCTCAGCAAATAGTCTTCATTCAATTATCTTGATTGAACAATTATTCAAAAAAAAACCTTTCAAAAAGAAAATAATATCTTTTCCAAAAAATCAACAATATTTTTCTAAAAAAATCAACAATCTTTTCAAAACAAAAAGAGAGAAAAGTCCCTCCAATAACAAAAGGCTCTTTTCAAAAGAAAAATCTTTGCAAAATATAAAAGAGAAAAGTCTTTCCAAAAGAAAGACATTTTGAAAGCATAAAATAAAATTCTTTTAAAAAAATGAAATATTCTTTTCAAGATAAAATCTTTTCAGAAAATGAGAACAAATATTTTCCAAAAAGAACAATGTTTTTAAGGAAAAGATCTTTTCACAAAAGATAAATATTTTTTCAAAAAAAATCATATTTTCAAAAGAGAAGTGTTTTCAAGAAAAAAAATAATATCTTTTAAAAATTCAACAAAAATTGAACCTTTTTTTTTAACTGAACAAAGTTGAAAACCTATTAAAAATCAAAAAGTTGAATATGCTTTCAGAACTCAACAAAGAGCAAAATGACTTTAAACAAAGTTGGTAAATATTTTCAAAACCCAAAAAAAAGAAAGCAGAATCTTTTCAAACTTGGACAACCTTTTTCAAAATCTTCATACTTGATCCATGATTAAATAATAACCAATTGTGGTTTCTTCTATCGATCCATTACTAATACCCAAAACCTTTGACATCCACTGAAAGGTTGTAAAAATGCTCTTCAGTCTTCATTTGTGATCATGCATGTGCCAAAGAGCCATATTTTTCAAGAAATTCTTCAGCTCACCTTGACCTTCTGAGGACTACATTTCCATATGTTCAGTCTTGCATCAGAAGATTGTCCAATTTTACCTATAAGTTGTGTAATCTCATAACCATATCACATATAGATTTGCATCATATACTCTGACCTTGAGCTGCACATGCCCATGTTTACCCAATGGTTACCTACTTGAAGAGCCCCAACTCAGCTTGATCCTTTCAAAAGAAAGCCTCACCATTGTACCATGGCATTACTCAATCCATAATCTTGGATATAACTTCAACTCTTATTTGAAATATTGATTCATGCCTTGAGCATACCGACTCCATTTGATCTAGAGTATTTTCTATCTTGACTAAGATGTCACCTAGTAGCATATCATATGCCTATCTTTGCCTACCCTACACCAGGGTCCCAGACCATAACCTAAAATTGGGGCATCATTGTGTCACTTTCATATCTATAAGCTCCTAGGACATGGCCTAAAATTGGGACATTGCCGCATATTCACTTTTCAAATCTACATGGTCCCAACCATGACCTAAAATTGGTCCATTGTTGCGTCTTCTCTTTCATATATATACGGTCCAGGACCAAGACCTTAAACTATACCATTACCCTTCTTATACCCATTTTTCCTATGGTCCCAGACCATGACATAAAACTGAACCAACACACCCATTTATCTTGTGAGTATTTCTCTCATAAATCTCCCCTAAGGAGAGAGCAATCTCACATACATGTATCCATCCATAGTCACTGGCCCTGAGGGTCACCTTTTTCATGGATACCCCATTTCCTTGTGAGTATTTCTCTCATAAGATCTCCCTTGAGGAGGGAGGAATGTCACACACCCGCATCTAGACACGGCCTCCAGCTCCAATAGGGTCACCTTGTCCCTTGAATACCCCTTTACCTTGTGAGTATTTCTCTCATAAAATATCCTTTGAGTAGAGAGCAATCTCACACACCCATATCCATCCATAGTCTTTGGCCTGGAGAGGGTCATTTTATCCCTGGTTATCCCTTTTCCTTGTGAGTGTTTTTCTCATTTAATATATCATGAAGAGAGATAAACCTCACACACCCATATCCAACCACAATATATAGCCCAGAGAAGGTCACCTTGTCCCTAGATATCCTTTATCTTATGAATGTTTCTCTCATAAACTCTCCCCTGGGGAGAGAGGAATTTCACATACCTATATCCAGCCATAGTCTTTGGTCTCGAGTGGGTCACCTTGTCCCTAGATATCATTTTCCTTGTGAGTGTTTCTCTTGTAAAATCTCCTTTGAGGAGAGAGGAATCTCACACACCCATATCCAACAACAGTCTCTGGCCCCGAGAGGGTCATCTTGTCCCTAGATATCCCTTTACCTTGTGAGTATTTCTCTCATAAAATCACCCTTGAGGAGAGAGGAATCTCTCATATCTATATCCAGCCACAGGCAATCCCCAGAGGGTCACCTTGTTCCTAGATACCATTTTCCTTATGAATGTTTCTTTCATAAAATCTAACCTGAGGAGAGAGAAGTCTCACACATATGTATCCAGACATAATCTTTGGACCAAAGAAGGTCACCTTATCCCCTGGATACCCTTTCCTTGTGAGAATTTCTATCATATAATTTCCCTAAGGAGATAGGAATCTCACACAGTCATATCTACCCACAATCATTGTCCCTGAGAGGGTCACCTTCTCCCTAGATACCCTTTTCCATTTGAGTATTTCTTACATAAAATCTCCACTAAGGAAAGAGGAATCTCACACACCCATTTCCAACCACAGGCTCTGACCCCAATGGGTCACCTTGTCCCTAGAAACCATCCTAAATTCCCTTATACTCAAAACAACCATAATCTGCATGCTTTGTCATGGTGTTACTAGAGATATCTCATGACAAGATTGGAAAAATCCTTCCATATAACTCAATCTAAGGGCATGTCCCTCTCCTCATACCATTGGATGATCTACATTAATACATGAACATTCCTTTTTTGTGTAAAGGGTGAACTTCCATATTTGGGATTAAGAGAGGCATTCTCTCCCCCTCTCCCACACCCATGGTGGAGGCTGAATGTCCGGGAGGGTGGTAAGTCAAGGCGGCAACTGGTATTCAAACATGGGTCCCTTTGTTTGGGGACACTGTGCTTGACCACTTGATCCACTCCTTGTCAGCATGAACTTCCATATTTGGACATGATCTTTGTCCCCTTATCCATGCAAGGGGTAGTTTACCTTCTTCTATCACAATTTTTGGCACCTTCTTCCATTAAAGGGGTAGTTTCTATTGAACTCTATTTAGGGAAACATGGCATCAGATAAGGTAGCAAAAACAAAAAAATTACTTGCCATATTCCCTTAATACATTAGATCACATCAACAAATATGTAATGAGAAAGAGGGTTTGCAAGGTTTATACTCAGTCCTAGAGAAAGTCCAGCAACAATCTCTTGCAGTAGTGTGCACCTTTCTTCAAGTTGTACCTTGATGGCTATCAGTGGTAGCCTCCTGGTTAATCACCATGTATGGTAGTCGACTTTGTCCTCTTAGCGGTAGGCAACAACCTCCTCACCGGGAACTCATGTCATTCTAGATGAATGGATATAAAGGAGTTGTCTCTCCTAGTCAGCATGTTAGTGCTGACTTGCTCTCCTAATTGTCTCTCCCTTGTTGTTCCTCCCTTTGATGAGTAGAACTTACTCGAGTTTCATGTTACTACAACTGTGAGAAGACAACAATTTTCAGATCTTATTGTTGTGTCTCTGGAAGGCCCCCAGTACCCCTCTATGTATAGGAGAGTTAGGGTCAGGACTTTTAGTTTATCTAGGAGTCAAGGAGACAGAATTTCATGAATTTTATGGAACCTATGAATGTTGAACCAGTCGGTTCACTGTTGAACCGGTCAGTTCACATGTGAGCTAATCACTTCAACCCTTGAACTGGTCATTTTACTATGTTTCCAAATCATAATTGTATTACCAAATTCGTTTAATACACAATATGATGTCAACATCAATCCTTGATCCAATTGAATTGATCAACCAAATGGTCAGTTCACAACCTGAATCGATCAGTTCAAAGACCTGAGTCAATCGATAGATTTTCTAAACCGGACATCTAATGGTTCTGATTGCCAATATTGGTTCAACTAACCTAATACTTGAATTGATCAGTTCAACACTTGAACTGGTCAGTTCACAGTCCAGTCAGTCAACTTTTATCCATTATTGTTTAAATTGAATATCTAACACTTCGGTAATCAGGTTTAAACTTCATTCATGAATAAACTCCTATTCCAAGTGTATCCTATGTGTGTGACATATAGGCTCCAAGCTATGTTGGCAGTGAATGTCCATAACTAATTTATGATATCACAAGCAATGAGTGGTATCTAGCAAGGCATCATTGCTACCCAAGTAATTTGAAAGTTGGAGAACAACTTCAATCTAAAATATGTATTTGGTGTTACAGTGAATGTATAGTTCCTTTGCATCTGATATCCAGATTGAACTCGAGGCATGGAATTGTCATCCTCTTCAACGTTCAATCCATATTCCTCGAACTAGAGAAGATTGTCTGAGATATGTGTAAGCTCAATATCACATATTGACTCACACTAGAATGGCCATGTATTTCTCTGTCTCACTTATCAAGTATCCAGGATATCTCATGTAGGGCATATGAATCCCATCTATATCACTCACAGTCATCCCCATGTGTCATAATGCACCCGATCGCCACCTTTATGGAAACCCTTATTCAAGGTTATGATGGATGATGTCAAAGTACATCGAATTACATGTGATGAGTGTAGTGATTTAAGGTCTCATCATTATCATCATCATCATCATCATCTAAGCCTCAGTCCCAACTATGTTGGTGTCATCTACATGGATCCTTTGTTTCCATTCAGCTCTATCATGGGCCATATTCTGGTTGAGATATAGATATTCAAAATCTCTCTTTATAAGATCATCCCATATTAATTTAAGCCTTCCTCTTCTTCTATTGATTGTGCTTGACTCAATAGAATTGCTTTGTATAGGCACATTAGTGGGTCTATGTTTCACATGCATGTATCATCTCAGATGGCCCTCATGCAACTTGTCTTTAATGTTTGTCACCCCCACTTTATTCTTGATATAGTCATTTATCAAGCGATCTTTTCTTGTCTTCCCACACATCCATCTCATCATACACATTTTAGCCGCATTGATCTTGTTGAGACCTTATTTCTTCACCGCCCAACATTCACTCGATGTATAGTTGTTCTATAAATTTTTCTTTTTAACCTAAGGGGAATCTTTCGATCACATAATACTCTAGTTGCACTCATCCATTTCAACCATCCTGTAGTGATCTTGTGACAAATGTTTGGACATTCCCATCTATCAGCATGGTTGGTCGTATAGTGATTTCAGGTCTAAGAATCACAATCACCACCATCACTATGAGAGATTACTCTGACTACCGGTCATGGTTTTCATGTGTCACTCTCAAGGTGGGTATGCCTGATACACTATTATCTAACAAGTATCTATGTGTTTGGTTTGATATCACATATCATGACTAGTGAGATTTTGTCATCAACCAACACACATTCTAGTATTAAGTTGTCGATCAGCCTTACACAATAACATCCAACTAGGGACATAATAAGAATATATGTACTCTTGACATTCGTGTGATCTCATCATATGGGTCCTCAAACCTGAAGACATACGTCATTGAGTAATATCATTCTTTATACATTTATTATGTTACATCATTTTCTCCTAACTGAATAAAATAGAATAAGTTGGAAGATTGTCTTTATTATTGATCAAATTTTTTACAAGATATGTCATTACAATCATCATATCATTGGTTCTCTGGGCATACATACCAACATAATCCCACTTGCATTTAGAGTCAATCACCCATGAACTTAATCCCAAGTTATCATGTCACATATCCTCATTATATGATTTCTTATATGAGATGAAACTGCCTTGTATATGCTTGAAATGTTGATGCAATCTAGGTTCCTTAGCTTGTGTAATAGCTCCATTGTTGTTACAATATAGCTCAATTGCATCTTAGATTCTTGGAACCACCCCAAGTTCTAAGACGAACTTCTTGATCCAAACAACCTCCTTTGTTGCATTAGATGCAGCAATATACTCATCCTCTATTATAGAATCCAAAACTATCTCTTGCTTGGAACTCTTCCAGTTCACAACTCTGTTGTTGAGGCAAAACACAAATCTAAACTGTGATCAATAGTCATCTTTGTCAGTTGGGAACTTGCATTGGTGTAACCCTTCATCGCCAACTCTTCCTCACCACAATATCTTTCTCACCACCATAGAAAAGGAACTTATCATTATTTCTTCTCAAGTACTTAAGGATGTTCTTCACAGCAGTCTAGTGAACTTCACTAAGATCTGGCTGATATCTGCTCATTATGCTCAAGGCATATGGGACATCTGGTTGAGTACATAACATTACGTACATGATAGATACAATTGTAGAAGCATATGGAATCTTACTCATGCACTCCCTTTCTTCACAAGAATTGGGACAAAGGTCACTTCTCCTCCTAATCTCCATTTCCATCTATATGTAGACTAACCTCGAGACCCCATCTTCGGTCTCTGAACCTAGTTGTAAGGGGCTTGTGGAGTTCAGAGAGGTGAGTTAGTGTGATTCACTTCCTTAGAAGGCACTTCTCTGGACTCATTTGGGAAATCAACTAGGGAGTTGACCTCCCTAGTTTGCCCCAACCATGGCTCGTGTGAAGGAGAAGGGAAGGAGAAGAATCCCCCTTGTGCTGTTATTGTTGTGCCCCACCCCGCGTGATCAACCCTGCTCACTATGAAAGGGCAAAAGGGTGTTTTTTCCCTATCTTGAAACCCAACCCCCGTGGCGTCAGACATCAATTAGGAAAAAGCCTATTGGCCAGGTTTGGCCCATGTCACAGATATGGATAATGTGACAATTGCTAACATGCACAATATGATTGGCCAATAAGTGTTTAATTTACAATGATTGTAGTAACTGCTAGGATGACTTGATTAAGAGAAGTTATATACAAAAGTTGATTAGTAAAATAAGAGGAATACAAATAAAATATAATTGAAACCTAGTTATGATCATAGTTCTTCAAGTGGGACCAATACATGATTAAGTGGTGATTATAGCATACAAACCCTAATTATTGATTAATAAATCATTTATCATGTTAAATACGTTCATGTGAGATAAAAATTTATATTGTTGAACCTAATGGGAATCTAAGATAATCAAGATAATAATGACGAGTAATTAGTGTTTCCAAAGTGAATAACCACATATATGAAGAATTTCGGTTTTGAAACCAAAGATCATAACTCACATGTTATTAATACACAAAGTATGATGTAGGGGTTTATAATCCAAGTATATGATAGATATGATAATTAGGTTTTCACCTAATGTTTAATATGCATTGGAATTAAGGCTTCTACCCTTATTCCTTATCCAAACCCAAGACAACACTAAAATCCTAAATTTGGACCCCGAGTAGGGTTTAATTTGATTAATATGATTGGTGTCACTGTAGGATATACATACATGTAGATTAAATTATGATTGCTTGGATTCTTCTTTGCTTGATTGATTGGATCATATAATTAAAGTATGTGAATGATCTGCATGGTTCTACATTGAGGTATGTGGTTACAGTTATGACTACTCACAATATTGATTGGTAGTGCTTTTTGAGTATTTCTTGAGGATTGTTGAAACAAATTGTTGGATGTTTATTTACATTCTATTCAATTATAATGTCGCTATGAGTATCACATAAAGTAATATATCATATTCTGAACCCTAGAATGACATGTATCAATGGGTGATGCACATGAGCCCAGAGGGGACAATGATTACACTCAAGATAGAATATCAAGTATGGGTTAGAATATGTAATGAAATTGTTAGTTCTTATTTGCATGTATTGATTGATTTTATGTTGTTATATTACTTGCATACATAATATAAAAATATAATGATCCACCTTTTGTATCATGTCATTTTAGGTAAATGAAATATATGAGGATTCAAGACATGATGAATCAAATGAAATCCACTGAAGGCATTAAAGCTAAGTAAAGAAGGATTAGTTTGATGCTTCTTCTAATATGTATTAGTTTCATGTTGGAAATTCATGTAATTCCTTATAGGAGCATCATCATATATCTTGTAAATAGTATTTGCAAAATAATAAAAATTATTTACTATTATTTGTTATTTGGTAAATATGGATCATGGGAATGTTAGGTAATGGCTCTCAACTTTAAGGTCCTTCCTTAATCAGGGGATGCTAAAAAGTGAGGTCGTTATAGTGAGTCACTCCACTATTCAACTTGAGATGGATTTATTTTTTCTAAAGTTACATTGATTGCATTCTTAACTTTTTATGTTTTAATATTGGCATGTTTTTATTATCATACACCCCTATTACATAAGAGGGGTATGGAAAGAATCAGAAGGGTGAGAGAGGGCATGACCCCAAACTTGGAGTTTGGCACATTCTATTTTGCTTTTTGAATTTTTTGTAGATAATGGGGTGAGAAGGTGATGGAAGAATAGTAGAAAAGGTTGAACTTGTACATCTTACAATTGGGAATTCAAAGAACATGAACAAACTTCAACAACTGATTCAATCATATGAGAAGATAGTGGAAGAAGTGTAGAAAAGGTTGAACTTGTGCATCTCATAATCTAGAATTCAAAGAACATGAACAAACTTCAACAACTAATTTTATCATATCATGAAAATTGGAAGGTAATGATAATATCATAAGAATCTAATGTTGATTAATAAGAGACATACTACACTTTGATTCCCCTCAAATCCATACAACTTGACATCTTCTCCAGGAAGTAATATTATTATGATGATTGGGGACATGATAGATTCTAGCGTTGGCATTTGATATCCATAATTGAAAAAATGAGTAGTTTCGTTAAAATGGGGGTACATTGTTGATTTTTTAGAACAAAACATGCATATAGAAACTGAATCTAGGCCAACTAGATAATTGCCAACCACATACAACTAATCATGCAAATTTGAAAAATGTGTTATGCTAGTATAGAAAGTATATGTTAGAAAGGGAATTTAGAGGGGGTGGAATGGAGACATACAACCCACCCTCCACCTTAAATAGAGAAATGTTCTCTTCCTTGAGAAAACTATAAATCCTAGATGAAGGGGAAGAAGATTAGTAGAACTTCCACCAATTGTTGTGCTGACTTGAAGGTGGTGGTTTTTGTGGGAATGGAAGGATGGTCTAGTCTAGTGGGGCCTGGAGTGATTACCAGGATGGTATGTCATTCTAATAACAACTCAAGGAGGATCTGTATGGATCCTCAAGTGGTGGAAACTAGGTGTACTAGTTTTACCAATACCAACCTATAAGAGAAGGATATGAGTGTCTCGCACTAAAGTTGGCTTAGTAAGTGTTATTTTACCGATAGTCAACTTGGCCCATGTGTCAATAGTCATGAATTTGTTGCATGATGTACATGTGGTTGAGTTGGTGGCAGTTTCTCTACTACTCCCTTTCCATGCAAGTCTAGGTGCCTTCGATGAGGTCCAACTACTGTTGAGCTCAATGAAGCCATGGGGCCCAAATGCCCTGTTGTATCAGGTACAAATCACTTTGCACGACGTATAGAAGGGGGAGGGGATGATATGGAATCCTCGACATTCACCTTCATGGAGGCATTAGATATTTTAGAATTCAGGTTGGGTACTTCACCCTCAATGAGTGGATGCTCCCTCATGTAATGTTGGATGTGAATGCCCAAATCGTTGAGGTCTTAGACAAGGTTTGCTTCCACAAAATAAGCATGGGTGGGTAGTGTTAGAATGGGCTGGCTCTATCAATATAGTAGTGGTAGATTCCATCCTCCCTAGAAATCTTGATATTTGTAGAAGTCATTAGGTACTTGACATCAATCAAGTGGGACAACTTCTTCACCGTCATCGTTGTGAAGGGGATATGGGTATAGACAAGGTAAGAATAGATGGAAGTGAGGAATCCTCCTAGGAAGAACATGGATTCCTTGTCAGTGTTACTAATTGTGCACGTTATCAATAAGTGCACTCCCCCAATTGTATGACTCATCACTCAACACATACTATAAGCAATGGAGATCATATGTTGTGATGACGCTAGGTGTACCAGTCTGACTGAAGACTATGCAAGACATGATGCAATGGAGGTAGCTACCACCAGGTTTGGAATGAACGATGCCTTGGAACCATGTGGGAAGGAGTGATTCTATCTGATAATCTTTTCCCAAAATGTGTCGGTGTTGTACTTCTTGGAAGAACAACTCTGGTTTTCTTAAATGCACCTCTCATGCCACATCTTGTCGACATCAATGGTGAGAGATGTGAGATCGGCATTGTTCCAAGGAGTGGTCCTCCCTGAGTGTGAATAAGGAGAATATTTACTCATGGTTGTTGCTAAAATGCTTCTTGAAAGAATCAAGGAACTCCATTGTGAGCTCCTTGAAGACAACCTGGAGATGTGTGAACGACAGTGAATGTGCATCATGGGCGTGTAGATACCCAAGCCTTTGAGTATATTTAGGAAAGAGGGTCAGATGCACTCCAATGGACTCCATCACCTTGTGCTTCTTCTAGTGATCGGCGATGATAAGGGCCTTTTTTGGGTTTTATGGAGGTGGCATGTGAAATGGAAGCAACAAAAGTTTTCTCCACATACCGTATGAACAAAGGATCTCATCGAAAATAATGTATTCAGAAGGAGGGTGTAGGGATATACCTCATCTCAGAGAACCCAGGACCCTTAGCTATTCTTCTTAAGAAATGTATCTAGGTAAAACCAGGTATTGTGTACATGTCCTCATTTCCATACTGGAGCATTTTAATCTTAAATTCCCTCATTCAAAAAAAAATCCCTCAAATTGTATCTGGGTAAATCCAGGTATTGTGTACATGTCCTCATATCCATACTCGAGCATTTTGATCTTAAGTTCCCTCATTTAAAAAAAAAATCAGACTAATCCCCCGTTGTGTGTTGCTACATATCAGGTACAGAATAGATCTGCTTCTATTTGTTCCTACGAATAGAATTCCTATATTATTTTAAATGGAACGGAATAAATATTAACCCCTGATCATAGATAATCTACTAAAAAGGGTTAGGTACTATCATATATATATATATATATATATATATATATATATATATATATATGTTTAGTTTTTTCCAATGTGATAACTGGAGACATCCCTTCACTAGGTGTTGTGTGTCACTCCTAGTGTGCACTGACATTGTCATCCATCCTCCAAGCATAGGCAACTCAGCGTCTACGTCTCTACATCATCCACACAGATGGACTGGAACTCCACGTCATACTTTCTTAATCCATCAGGAAGGAGTAGCCTTCTGCTTGATGATGTGCTAGCATTAGTTGCTCTCCTTCACTCTTGCTTAGGGAGGATGATGAATAGGGTTCACGTACAAGAGTGTGTATTAAAATACGACCGTGATGCCCCTATAAATAGAAGAAGAAAGGAAGTGACATTTTACCTAATTAACTCAGAGTATATTCTAATATTATTCTAATAGATTACCTAAACACTTTAGTAATCAACTTGATTCGAAACATTTCTAATCATGTCCACAATTATACTCCTATTCCACTTACATCCTATGCATGTGACTCGGTAGGATACAATTACATTGGCAGTGACATTCATAATCTTATTATGATTTCACAAGCAATTATTGGTATTTAGCAAGACTTCATTTCTACCCAAGTAATTGGAGAAATAGGAGAACAACTTAACCTATCATCTGTGGCTGGTGTTATAATGATTATACAATTCCTTTGTCTCTGATATCTAGATTGAAATCGAGGCATGGAATCATCATCCTATTAAACATTTAATCCATGTTCCTTGAAGTAGCGCAAACTATCTAAGATATGTGTAAGCTCAATATCACATATTGACTCACACCAACATGGCCATGCATTTCTTAGTCTCTCTTATTCAAGTAGCTGGAGCATAAAACTCCATCTACATCACTCACAGTCATCCCCATGTGTCACAGTGCACCCAAGCACCACATTTATGGTAACCCTTATTCAGGATCATGGTGGATGATGTCAAAGAACACCGAACGACATGTGATGAGTGTAATGATTTCAGGTCTAAGAACCACAATCATCACCATCATTGTGAGAGATGACTCTGATTACCATTCATGTTTTCCATGTGTCACTCGCAAGGTGGGTATATCTGATACACTATTCTCTAACAAGTATCTAAGTTCTTGGTTTGATATCACATATCATGACTAATGAGATTTGGTCATCAACCAACATACACTCTAGTTTTAAGTGTTATTGCTTTCTATAATCCTTCCACAATAACATATGAATAGGGACATAACAAGAATGCATGTACTCATGACAGCCATATGATCTCATCGTTTAGGTCCTCAACCCAAAGACATACATCATTGAGTAACAGCATTCTTTGGACATTTATTGTGTTACATCATTATCTCATAACTAAATAATAGAATAAATTGGAAGATTGCATTCATTATTAATCAAATAATTTATAAGATATGCCATTACAATCATCATATGATTTTTTGTCTGGCCATACATACGAACACTTTTACTTGTCTAGAAGAGGATAGATGTAGGTGGAGAAGGTAGGAGGGCATCCATGCAGCTCGTTCCTAGCCTAACATGATTGCATCATAGGAGGAGTAGAAGAAGTGCCCATGTTGTAGGAAATGTCTACCCAATGAGCATTAATGTGTCAATAAACTACTCAACTATATTTGTGTCAACCTCAATGGCCTCCTTCCTAAATGCCTCCTCCTCCATATAATTAGGGGGAGGTAGGCCATACTCTATGATACAATCTGAAATGCATATGCAGTCAGTGGGATGAGTGGATCATGAGTGGAGAAGGTTAGGAGACACTATTGTAGCCTTTCCTTTTACTTTCCCAGAGCCACAAAGGTTGATCTTCTATAGAAGCCCGCATTCATATCCATTCAATGGATGATATGATGTCTCACCTCGAGTTTGCAACATTTCTATTTCTATTGGGATTTTAATCGGGCAATTGGAGGATGTTTCTTGCGTGACAAAAGGAGTAAACTCACTCCCAAATGTCGGTTGATTGGGTGATCAAGGGTACTAATTGGTTGATCAAATCAGGATTAGGGTCTTTGTTTTTGGGGATCAATTGACCAAGTTAGGTGGTCGTCCAATCAGTGCAAAGTGTGGCTTCATTGTGGTGGCTTGATCGGGTGAGCAAAGGGATCTTCTCCGATGACTAGTGAGGAGTCAATGGACTATATTGGCATGGGGTCAGGGTAAGGGAATCTTGGGTTAGTTGATCAGGAGGACATGACTAGCGTGAACTCCCTATACTACTCGTACGAACAGGATGCATAGTGTCATGAGAGCAGAAAGGGGAAGAGCTTCATGTTAGCAGAGGAGGGGATAAAGGAGGATGCTTGGTCAATTGATCAACGTGGCTGGGGATCGCTTGACCGATGTGAAGAAGGGAATGTCACACAGTTGAATGGTGATGCTTGAAAAATGACCGATAAGAAGTAAGAAGGTGTGGTAGTTTCTCAGGCAATCAGTGGAAGCTCACAATTGGCTAATTAGGGCTAGTTGGCTTGGCAGAAAGGCAGTAGTTAATGCACACTGGCTAGGAAATCAACATGGAGGAAGAAACTATGCTACCTTTGTGAGAGAAGAAGGTGATGTTGTGTAGGTGAGGGCAAAGGGGTTTTTAGAGTGTGAGGTCGACCCTATTGCCACAACCTTAATAATAAAGGTGTGGGTATGATGATCACGTGATATTGAGTGCCTAGGTTAGCCGATCAGGGTCTTCTCTAGAGAAGAGCTTTGGTGTGTGTCGCCTATTCTCAACAACTATGATTGGTCAATCTGTAAGATGTTGGTTGGCTAATCTCATGGGTTCGAGTTGGTTGATCAAGTCTTTGAATGCTTGAAAATTCTCCAAGTTGATCAACCAATCAACAAGATGGGTCAACTGATCCACCTTTAAACTTCATGAGTTAGAAACCACTGATATTTTCAAACCTCTTTTTGGCCACCCCCTCTACATGCATGGTTAGGAAATCTCCATGATGGAGAAGATGCATGCTACATATGTTGGATTTTATGGCCTCAGAGTAGGCAGCAGAAACAAAAAAATTACTGGCCATTAACCCATAATAGGAGATCGCATCAATGACTGTGTAATGGGAAAGATGGTTTTAGTGATATATACCTGGTCCTAGGGCTTTCCTAGTGACAATAAATCACAACCATGTGTCTTCAACGCCATGGCTTGGATAGTGTCTGTGTAGCTCCTGGTCTTCGCCATGGATTCTGGCCTCCACCATGGACTACGGTTGACGTGTCCTCCTGAATAATAGACATCTCCCACCTCTACAAATATTCCACACTGACCACTTGGAACTCCTACCATTCTAGAAGAACTGGTAGGAAGGAGACAACCCTTTTGTTGGTATATTAGCACCAACCTACTTTCCCGAACTCAGATTACTTTTATGCAGTTGTCTTTCCCTTGTTGTGCCTCCCTAATCGGGTAGCACTTTCTCGGGCTCTCTTTCTTACCAGAACCAGAGAGAACAACAAATTTGTAGAGCAACTGATGTTTTGAGTTGTGTGTTCTCAAAATCCCCCAGTACCCCTCTATTTATAGTAGAGGGCAGGGTCAGGGTCCCAGTCTATTCAGGAGTAGAAGGATCTGGAAATTCTATGAATAGTTTGTACTACGATAGGAGAAACGATTGTTTCACAAGTGAACTAGTTGGTTGGGAGTGTTAGTCGATCAGTTCACCCAATGAGCTGGTCGTTTCACTTCCCAGACTTTCTTGCAATTGACTTTCCTCAATCGTTCCATCTAATTCAAAGATTAATCTTTATTCCAATCGAATTGAACAAGTGAAATGTGAAAGTTTTCCTCCAACCAGGCAAATCCCAATTTCCTCGGTTGGCAGGATTGTGAGCCACCCGTTTCACCAACTGAACTGGTCGGTTGTCTCACACCATTCAATCGGCTCATAAGGGTGAACTGGTCGGTTGGCAGTCCTGACATTGCCAATGTAGTCTCCAATCGACCTGACACTCTAACTAGCTAGTTCAACACTTGAACTTGATAGTTCTGTGTCTAGTCAGTCAATTGTATATTTAGTTGAATACCTAAACACCTTTAGTCTCAATCTAAACATCATTCATGGACAATCTCCTCTTCCAGGGGTATCCTATATGTGTGACCCTACAGATTCCAATTTACGTTGGCAGTGAATGTTCATAACAACTTATGACATCACAAGCAATGAGCAGAATCTAGTAACTCATCATTGCTACCCAAGTAACTCAAAAAATTGGAGAACAACTTCAACCAACAATTTGTGATTAGTGTTACAATGATCGTATAGTTCCTTTGTCACTGACATCCAGGTTGAACTCAAGGCATGGAACATCATCCTCTTCAATATTCAATCCATGTTCCTTGACCTAGAGAAGTCTATCTGAGATGCATGTGAATTCACATATTATATATTGAATCACATGAGTATGGCCATACAATTCTCAGTCTCACTTATCAAGGGGACCTAGATATCATACTCCTTGTAGGAGGGACAAATCCCACATCTATTACTCACAGTCAAGTCCCCATGTGTCAAAGTCACCCAATCATCACCGTTATAACAACCCATGTTTTAGGACTGCATTTGATGATGTCAAAGTGTACCCAATCACATGTGATGAGTGCAGTGATTTTAGGTCTAAGAACCACAATCACAACCATCACTATGAGAGACGATTGTGACTACCATTCCATGGTATCCATTGATCACTCTCATAGTGGGTCTGTCTGATATACTATTCTCTAACATATATATATATATATATATATATATATATGTGTGTGTGTGTATGTGTGTGTGTGTATGTGTGTGTGTGTGTGCTTGACTTGATATCACATATCATGACTAATGAGACTCTGTCATCAGTCAACACACACTCTAGTCTTATGTATTACTATTGTCTATTTTGCTTCCACAGTAATATCCGACTAGGGACATGACAAGAACGTATGTACTCTTATCATTCATATGATCTCATTATTTAGGTACTTAACCTAAAGACATATGTCATCGAGTCACATCATTCTTTAGACATCTATCATGTATGTGTCATCATCTCATGACTAAGAAAAAAATAATAGATGGAATTTCCTTTATCATTATCAAATCAAGTATCATATGCCTCATTGCAATCATCATATGATTGGCTCTCTAGGCATACTATACCAACAGACTCCCACTTGCACTTAGAGCCAATCACCCACAAATCATATTCCAAGTGATCTTAACATGTCCATCATGTCTCTGTTGCACAAGTTATTTTATAGAGGGTAAGCAACATTTGCTTCAAGTCAGTATATTGCATGTTTTACATCCCCTCACTGTACAACAACTCGTATGAGATGGAAGTGTCGTAGTATGCTATCTAAAATTCATTTGCCTAACCAATAGCTCCATTGTTGTCACAATATTACTATTGATTCACCAATGGTCAAAACCTCCCATAAGTTCATCCATATGAACTTCTAGATCCATACATTATCCCTTACAGTGTTCATAACACTAAGGTACTCAGCTTCTTATTGTAGAATTAATCGATTATTTTATGTTGGAACATTTCCAACTAACAATTCTTATTCCAATGTCAAATACAATTTTTTCATTTTAGAAGCTTGCATCAGTGTAACTCTTTACACCCAACTCTTCCTTATTACCATAACCAAAGAACTAAAACTTTTAGTACTTAACAAGTACACAAAGATGTCCTTCATGGTATTTCAGTAACTCTTGCTGGAGTTCGACATATATCCATTCGTCATGTCCAATACATACAAGATAACTGGATATTTATATCATATTGTCATACAATATGTTGATTTCATATCTTATTGCCATGTCCAATACATACAAGATGATGATTTTATATATTCCTGTCATGTCCAATACATATAAGATAATTAGTTCATATTTTCTTATCATGTCCAATACATACAAGATAATGAGATGAGTTCATACGTGATAGATCCAATTGTGAATGCATATAGAATCTATCCATTTGTTCCTTATTCTTCATAAGAATTGGGACACTTGGCTCTTCAGAGACCAACTCCATGGAACACCGACAAGTTCTCTCTCACCATGTTGAATTCATTCAGCATCTAGCCAAAGTATGTTCTCTTTCCTAGGATAAGAATCCCTCTTGATCTATCTCTATAGATCTTGATTCCTATCACATAGGATGCTTCTCTAAAAACCCTTTAGAATGCACATTGTTGCCAAATTTTACAGTATAAGGATGATACTCCCCATCAATATGTGGAATATATATATATATGCTCCCACTAAATTCTTGTAATCACACATTACATCTTCATTTTGACTCAATTCAAACTCTTTGACTATCTTGTCAAATTGAAGATCTAGTTCTGAGGTGTTTGCTTCATCCAAAGATTGATCTATGTTGCTTTATATACTTTATTTGCATTATTAGATTTATAAAAACCTTTAGGTTGTGTTACATACACATCATGTACAATATTCCATTTAAGGAATGTAGTTTTAACATCAATATGCCAAATCTCATAGTCATATTAAGCTACAATGGAAAGCATTATCTTGAGGGAATTATCCTTGGTAACTACTAAAAATATTCCACCATGTTCGACACCATGAACTTGTTAGAAACTCTTTTCAACCAACTTACCCTCCATGTCAGTCTTCTTCTGAAAGACCCAAAAGTACCCTATGGGTTTTACCCCTTCAGGTGGATCAACCAATGTCATACTTTGTTGATGTACATGGAGTCCATCTTGGATTTCATGGCTTCAAGCCATATCTTAGTTTTTGGTTCTCATTAGCTTCTAGGTAAACTGTTGACTCATCATATGATCAACTCACCACCTTCTTATCCATAAGATAGCATATATCGTTCAATCTCTAGGAGTGTTCTACCAAAACCATGAGTTCTATGTGTTACTTAAGGAACTTTGAGATTCCACAACATTTTGTGATTCTCTTTATTCCCAGTGTAAAGCATGTGCCCAAAAGGAAATTTGGAGATTTAGCTAGTAATCACACTCTGACTCAACAAGGTGTGATTCCTTCTTTTTGATACAATTCTCATGATACACTACCATTGTGTTTTAGGTGGAGTCCATCATGATACATTATCAAGATCTTCCAGAAGTTTCTCAAACTCTTGGTTCAAAGTATCTTCAAATTGATCATATCGAAATTTAATTCTTATACCAAGATAATTATGTACTTCATTATGATCTTCTTGAACACTTTAAGATATTCATGGTTGTATTTTACGAAATACAAACTATCATATCTACTGAGGTCATCCGTAAATACATTGAATTACTAATGATTACCTTTAGCATTTATTCTAAAAGGTCTATATACATCAATATGTATAATCCTTAATAGAATAATCATCCTCCCACTACATCTAGTGAAGAACCTTTGTCATATTGCAAAATGAATGAGATTAGCATGTCTCTATTGGTTCAACAACCAAAAGAGTCTAGATATCCATCATATGGATTCCAGAAATTCAATCCCATTTATGCGCTCTAGATGACATCTCTATAGGCATTCAAGTTTGAGTAATCATGTCACTCATTACATGTGTCACACACATTTGTCTCTTTAACTATCAAGTATAGTTAGTGAGACATAGGTTTCCATCAAAGATCATATCTTTAAAATGAAACATCAATCCATAACACTCTTTCCCATATAAGATGTATGATGTTTTTCATTGATGGTAGGTATATAATAGCAATTCACTAGTTCTATTACATGCCCATGAATGTCATAATGTAATTGTAATGGTAGCAAATCTTGCTCTACACAATTTCTAGCTTACTTCCTCTTAGGTCCTGAAGTAGAGATCTCTATCTCTATCATCTTCCATATATCCTCTATAAAGAGGTTATTTCCCTTTCCTACTTACCCCTCTCCATATCTTGAGTGATGAAGACTTGAACCTAAGATTGGATTCAGAACACTTCTTGACCTTGCTTTAGTCTATAGATTTCACCATGTTGATCATTATCACAGGTTCTGTCCTTTCTTTATTCATGCTTTGGCATCAACATGCCAAGCACTTCAGACAGTGGTTTGGCCAAGTTTCTCAACATTTGATAAATTGGCTATATGATTCACACAAGTTTGTAGAATCATATGTTTGGTCAACTCTTTACCTATAATAAATCATAGTTAATCTATACGCACAATCATATTGAGCATATGAGATTATACGTGATCTCCATCTATCTGATTATACTTAAACATTGCTTTGAAGACATTATACCTTTCACACTTTACATGATTCTTAAGATGTATAACCATCTCAAGAATTTCCATGCTTCAAGCTATTTATGCAACTCATAGTTCATATATCTCAGCAAAGGGTTCTTGATGTCTTAGGCATCATTGGCATACTTCAAGTAAGCATCCAATTTTAGCCTTAGGTGCATTAGGAGGGGTTCCACTGGCTCTAGTCTTTTAAGGACTTTAGAGTTTACACTCACCATTGAGAACACTTCTCAAAGGTTCTAAACCATATTTGAAGTTCATCTCGTTTATGAACTAATCACAAGGATAATGTATTTGTGTTTATCTAGATTCTATAAAAGAATTTTGCAACTTTTCAAAACATTTTTTATTTGTTTGATTTGATAAATTTGACGATATTAATTAGGCCTTTAATTAATTATCACTCCCACTATATTTTCAAATTGATAACCCTCATGTATCAATTTGAAAGATTGCAGCGTATAATCTTCTAGTGGCCAAGATCCATATTTCATCAAATTATGAGTCAGCTTTGGCTGATCACCCACAACTTGACTATTTAGGTTGGCCATCATGCCAATTGCATCATATGCTACTCTTGGATAGATGACATGTACAACTCTTTGCCATGATCATATGCATGCCTCTGGAGCTTAGACTCTCTAACATCACCAATTAAGTCTGACCCAAAAGTCAACACGATAAACATGCACCCTACTTTGGCAGAATCTGCATGTCTACCATCACACTTCCACAAGATGGACCGTGCACCACACTTTGGTGTAACCTACACTTGTTCGATCAAGATTTTCATGTGTGCCGCTTATGGAAGGCATCTTAGACTTTAATATTTTATTTGAGGGATTTTATATAAGTACATATACATATCCATTCACCACATATCTATAGTACATATCATATACATGTTATAACCACAATGAGAAACATGCAATATCCATAAAAGCGATGATTGTGGCCATACTATTGTAATTCCTTGGAGACACAAGGAATTACGGTCATCTAAGCTCTAGATCATATGAAACATGTTATTGATGAAGATCTTTATGCTTGAACCATTCTGGGTTAATCACCTCATCCTATGACACGGTGAGCTTGCCTCCTGGCTTGTTGGTTGGTCGGTCTGTCTTCTTTGCAATCCTCCTAGGTCAACCAGGTGGTCGTCTTGTCTAGTGTTGAGTGTCTTCTTCTTCTTCGATGTAATAGAAAATAAACTATCCTACTTTTACATAATCTTTGGGAAACCTCGATTTACATTTGAGGGGAGCAAAGGTAGAAGAGAAAGGATCTCAAGTTATCTCGAGTTACATGTAGAATAGAAGGTAGAGGCTCGATATGCAAAATGAAATGCAAATAACCATAACCAACCAAGCACACATAGGGTTTATATGCCAGAACCATGCTACGCATTCACCATCAAAACCTTTTTAGGGTGATGCATATCAGTTGCATATATATCATATCATATATGTATATTAGTTTGTGGTCGCATGTGGTATTTAGTCGTATATACACATTAGTCATTTTAAATATTCCCATCATATGCGATAAATAAATGATGATAAAACCAAAATCTGTTCATATCAATTTATCCCAAAACAGAGTACGTTGATGTGGCTCTGATACCACTTTTGGGTTTTATGGCCTCAAAGTAGGCAGCAGAAAAAAAAATTACTGGACATTAATCCCAATTCCTCAGTTGGCAAGACTATGAGCCACCCATTTCACCAATTGAACCGGTCGGTTGGCTCACACCAACTGACTGGTTCACAAGGGTGAACCACTCGGTTGGCAGTCCTGACATTACCAGTGTAGTCTCCAATTAACCTGACACTCTAACCAGCTAGTTCAACACTTGAACTTGATAGTTTTGAGTGTAGTCATTCAATTGTATGTTTAATTGAGTACCTAAACACCTTTACTCTCAATCTAAACATCATTCATGGACAATATCCTCTTCCAGGGGTATCCTATGTGTGTGACCCTGTAGGTTCCAATTTACGTTGGCAGTGAATGTTCATAACCACTTATGACATCACAAGCAATGAGAGGAATCTAGTAACTCATCATTGCTACCCAAGTAATTCATAAAGTTGGAGAACAACTTCAACCTACAATCTATGATTAGTGTTACAGTGATCGTATAGTTCCTTTGTCACTAACATCCGGATTGAACTTGAGGCATGGAACATCATCCTCTTCAACATTCAATCCATGTTCCTTGACCTAGAGCATACTGTCTGATATGCATGTGAATTCACATATTCTATATTGAGTCACATGAGTATGGACATACAATTCTCATTCTTGCTTATCAAAGGGCCATGGATATCATACTCCTTGTAGGAGGGACAAATCCCATATCTATCACTCACAGTCAAGTCCCCATGTGTCAAAGTCACCCAATCATCACTGTTATAACAACCCATGTTTCAAGACTACGTTTGATGATGCCAAAGTGTACCTAATTACATGTGATGAGTGCAGTGATTTCAGGCCTAAGAACCACAATCACCACCATCACTATGAGAGACAATTGTAACTATCATTCCATGGTATCCAAGTATCACTCTCACGGTGGGTCTATCCAATATATTGTTCTCTAACATATATGTGTGTGCTTGACTTGATATCACATATCATGACTAATGAGACTCTATCATAAGTCAACACACACTTTAGTCTTATGTATTATTGTTGTCTATTTTTCTTCCACAGTAATATCTGACTAGGGACATGACAAGAACGTATGTACTCTTATCATTCATATTATCTCATTGTTCATGTCCTTAACCTGAAGACATGTGTCCTCGAGTCACACTCATTCTTTAGACATCTATCATGTATCTGTCATCATCTCATGAATGAGACAAACATAATAGATAAAATTACCTTTATCATTATCAAATCAAGTATCATATGCCTCATTGCAATCATCATATGATTGGCTCTCTGGGCATACTATGCCAACAACAAGTAGATTGGTCAAGTGGAGTGGTTGGTCAGATGATCAACATGTAGCGGAGTCCCTGTGCAACATTAGACCATGTGGTCATCTGATCTGGGGGTCAACAAGGTGTTGTTAGCTAAGATAGCCTGCAAGAGAAAATTCAACCAAAATTTAGATTGATTGAACTCTCAATTATGAAATCTAACTATCAAGGCATCTAATGGAAGGGAAATTAAATATAACTAGATAATTGTTGGTTTCCTCTGAATAACTGTCTTATTTAACATCATGTCATGATGCCTACATTTTTCCTAACAACTAGGGTTACCCATTGGAATTTGAGTAGATTTGTTATACAGCTTTGACTTCATCCTTTTTTATGAATGCTTGATTCTTTCTTCTTGTTTCCTCCCCCAACTAGTGTGTAGATATTTGAATACATGGGGAGGCAATTTAAATTGCATCAGTTTAGATGGTATCATGAATACTTGGTCACCCCATAGTTGTGGCAGTTGTAGTTAGTGTTTATGAAGAAGGCATTCATGGGCTAAAATCTAGAATATTCACAATACATTTTCCCAAATGGTCCTTCTTGATTCACACATGGTATCATCATCTCTTCACAAATCAAATTTGATGAGGAGGAGGAAAAAATTAAATAGGTTGTTCCCATTGTGTTGCTGATACTTGACAGTATGGAAGTCTTTGTAGAGGAATTGGATTTGGCGAACTCAGGGTAGATGTTGTAAGAGTGATGAAAAAACAAGAAGGGGGAGGTGTGTTGACTACTTGTAATCTCTTCAGGTTTGCATTAACCATATGTACACTCACTTCTCCTTATGCGGTGATCAACATCCAAAGATACTCTGGGCTTAGTCCTGGAAGAGGCTTTAGTTGGAGGAAGTTGTTGATGCATCTGAGTGAATTGATACATAATCAATGAAGTATGCTTCTTCTTCTATAGCATGCTTTGTTGAGATATGAATGCTTTAATATCAAGGTACTAGTTTCCCACCCATTGGGTTAGGAGTCCCATCCCAACATCAATCAATGATCCAGTAGTGGCAAGGAATGGTCTATTAAAAATAAGTAGGAAGCAACGATCCTCATTGATATCCATCACCTCAAAATCACATTGGATGAAAAATTTTCCAACCTTAACGGGTATGTCTTCTATGACACTGAACAACTTGGTCATTAAAGAATTTGTAAGATTGATAATCATCTTAGTAGGTATCTCATCAATGATATTGAATCTCCTACAGATGCTAAGAGAGATGATGGAAATTCTAGGTCTAAGATATGATAGACTTGTTAAATTGGTAAAGTGATGAATGAATACTCATCCTAGTTTTTGTTGCATTTTAAGCATAATTTTGCACTCATTTTCATCATTTCATCTTAGAACTAGATTGCATTTAGGTTTCCTTAATTTCATGGTAATTTATTTGATCCAAATTCTTGGTTTCCATGATAGACTTCACTTCATTACATGATAGAAGTGTAAAAGGTGGTGGTCATGCTAACTGATTATCAGGAGAAATTTTTATTGAATAAATGGACCACTTTTTTAGTTGTTGAAGCCATCATTTTCCTTACATATACCGATCCATCAATTTTCATAAAATCTCTCCTTCCATCGATTGATCATTCTTATGGAAGATGTTCCATCAGTGTAGGCCATTGATCTCATGTTAATAGCCCCCCAGGTGGGGCTTGAATATGCCAATCCATCAATTTAGCTCATTCTGTCGATCCATCGGTTGATAAGAAAAGGAGTCTAGAACACCTACTGATGGTTCTCGAGATTGTCTATATTCCAATGAAAAACTTGTTTTACTCTCCTTCTTATGTTGGTTCTGACTCCATCTTCCAATTGACGTCTTGTAGTGCCTACTGATTAAATCCCTACAACTGCCAACTGATGATCATTTTATATTATCCAATGAAGGTTCCCCTGCACATACTTCCTATGGAACTTCTGATTCTACCTTTCGATGGTTGTCATATGTTGCCTTTCGAAGGCAGTTCTGCTTGCCTTTTGATGGGTCATCTACTTTTCCTTCCGATGATCATTCGACGGCTGTTTTCCAATAGATGTCTTCATTGAACATTGTAAGGCTCCTCGCCTACTGATGGTGTTACTACAAATTGTGAACCCTCTGTCTACCTTGATCCAACACTAATGCTTCATCTTGATGGCGGATAGAACTTCATTCCATGGCATTGGGGAGGGTTCCAAACCCTACCCTACACCTATTAATAGAAGACAAAGACCTACAGAAAAAGTATCCACCATCGACGCCACTAGGCAACTACTACTAACACTCACCTTTGACCTATATGAGTGTTTGACCATTTCCATCAGTTTGTGAATGACAAGTGAAGACCTTACACCTCCACCAAGGCTTGTATCTTCTAATCTCAAAGGAGGTTTGAAGGACTATGCCTTCATCCATCAGTTGTCGACCTCTGCTTCCGTTAGCCTATTGCTCCATAATTTTGATAAGATCTGATCTTAAGAGGGAAGTATGTCATTCCAAGTCTACTCCTGACAAATGTCCATGGGTAGAACTACTGCTATGTTGTCCACCTTAGTTTCTAGCACGAAAACATGCTTCCAAACACCACAGATCTACTTTTATCTTCTTCGGTGATCATGGCTTTCTTTCTCTTTTCTATTATTGTTTACTCCACTTCTGGCATGACAATACTTCTTCCCTGAGCTAGTAGTCCTCTCAATAGGGTGTGGCGAGAAGCCCCTTTACCAGATTTTGTTCTTATATATGCATCTATTTTTTTGTGGACCATTATATATTTAGAATCAATCATTTTATGAGTGTATGCTCATCTGATGGGCAGGTTTACACATTTGTCATGGTCATGAATGTAGGGAACTTTGAACCCAAGATCTAAGATATTGATTGATTCTAAATAATCCCTTGATGTGAATTTCAGATAGGTGTTTTCTGAGGCAATAGATGTATGACCTCTAGCTAACACGATGGCAAGCTTAGATGGATATATGTCTGGGTTTTAATCTTAATGCCTAAAGGGGGATTTTCCTAGCCTAAACATATGTGTGTTTGTGCTTAATATGATGCATTGAGAGGTGATTGTTTGGTAGTGATGGTGAAACACATTCCACCCTAGTGGTCACATCCATTGATTTATTAACCCTTCTATAGAATCTAGAGTCGTTATCCCAAAACATGATCATATAGTTTCGTAAATAATAAAAAATAATTAATAAATTCTATCACAACTAAGCTTAATCCATGATATAAAAAAAATCACATACCTTTCAAAAATAGGATTTCAGAACTTTACCCAAGGAAAGAACTAGCTAACTATAATCCTCCTAACATTATTTAGCCTTGTTCTTTTCCAATGTCACTTTTTTCCGAACATCCACTTTCCATTAATCTTGTAGACATAACTAGATTTACCCTAAAGCACAGACAAAAAAAATGTCGGTCAGTATAATGAATTATACTGGTATGTGGGGGAAACCAAAAGTTTGCATATAATGGTAACAACATTACCACACCAATTATTTGTTACAAAACAAGATTTACATTTTATTGATAATCTCTCAACCATTTTTACTCACCTATGGTATATCCTTCGAGGGTCTTGTCCATGCAGTGGACAAAAAGCCACCTTCTCAATCTGGAGCCCAGGTGCCAAGTTGGTCTTCCCAATCTGGGGCCTGACCTAGATGACCTTCCCAATCTAGGGCCAGGCATGACCTCATGGGACCTTCCCAATCTGGGGCCTGGTCTGACCTCATATGACCTTCCCAGTCTGGGGCATGGTCTGACCTACCCAATCAGGAGCATGGTCTTTGGTCCTTGCCATGACTTTCATTTCTTTTCATTCAAACATCTAGAGGTGGTATGCTGGGTTCGATCAAGTTATAAGCATACTTTGTCATAGTCATAGTCACTTTATAGATTGTGGGAAATAAAATTCATCCAAGCATTTAATTCAAAGCAATCAGTTAAACCTCCAAATCTCTGTGAAACTAGAGAGATTAGCCATAAGTATAACCACATACATGATTTTCCAGTCTCAAAACCAAGCAAGATAGCTAATCCAATCAAGAAGTCCAATCAACTAAGACAAGCAATAAATCAAGCAACTTGATCCTAAAAAGTATTTATAACTCCTAATGTTTATAATCACATCCAAACATATTCTATTGACTTGGGATTCCATTCTAGGATTTCTAAGCCTCATTATGGTTTCCTTAGGGGTTCTTGGTTTTACTTTCCAATTTTACCCATTTTAGGTTAACAAACCCTAAAAGCACTTTTCCAATCATAAAACCCTAATCACTCAAATTATCCAAATTAAGGGTCTTTATTCACCAATTAGTCTAAGAACATCACGTTAGTGCCTTCTTAATTGATTTCCACAATTAAAACCATTAAGCGTCATAATTATCAAAATGAGGGTTTTTAAGTCCATTAATGCACGTTCATAATTATGGAACCCTAATTGAGCAAATTATGAACAAATAACATCCAATTAGATCTATTCCATCCTTTTTATGTCAAAAGGCTAAACTTAGCCCATAATAGTTAGGGACCATCATTAGATCCATTAATCTTCAAAACTTAGGTTTTCAAATTATTTAAAACCATTAAAGGTAGCGTATTTACATTCTTTTTGAGTTACAAGTAGATTTGGTCCTCGAATACATTTTTAGTATATTCTACATATTTTTCTCATCAAAATTCATATATTATTTTCTATTACTCTATCATCCTACTAATTTATAGGATTTTTACAACATTTATTGAGTTTCAGCCAATTGGGCAAAGCCACCTCATCATTATCCATTTTATATCATTTTACACGTAGGTATGGTTCATCCAGTAAGATCAAGCCACATTGGTGCTTACTTAGCACCATTTGACCTCTTTGTATGGGGCAAGATTACTCTTCTAGCCCTACGCAGTGGCATGAATGCCATGCAGCTCCAGGATAGAGAGGTAAATCTATTCAAGGGATTCATCATCCCTGAAGGAACGACCTCCGCCCACCACGGCAGAGTAACCAAGGGGTCAAATCATTTGTTGATTCTTTTCCTCAGGCCCTGGAGGCTCTAACCCATGGTTGGGTTGTCTCCGTACGAGGTTGGCAAAGTGGATGGATCTCACATTAGACCATTACATGGCATCTAGATACTGCCATGGCATAGCTACCCTAAACCAGAAAGAGAAAAACTAGAGAGTTGGGGTTTACCTTTCTCTCTAAAGAACATATAGTTTCAGGAGATTCCTAAGGGTTCTGCGATGCCTCGTCATCCAATTTCAGGTCTCAGGGTGGTCTGAGGCATCGACTCAGACCTACGATTCTGTGTCGAAGGTGCTGATAAACCATGCTTTGTCGTGGTGACCCTTGATGCCCATGGTGACCATTCATGATCAAGACCATCTTTGTGATATCTTCAGGGGTCTCATGGGAAGGTCAATCATTTAATGATGCTGCCTAAGGTTGGAACTGGGTCATCACCTCTATTGGACATCATGGATAGGTTGTGGGGTTCCTGGGTATCTCATTAGGAATTTTTTAGAGATTCATGTTCTCCTCTCCAACCCACAACTCGTTGGTTACTTATATAGGTATGGAGGAAAAATAACCAAGGTTACAAGCTCGCCCTAGTATCCCATTGAGGAAGGAAATTAGGCACTTTTCCTATAGGGTATGATAACTGCCAAGTTATGGCTCATTGCGTTCGCCACTTTCTCCTGAAACCAAAGGGGAAAGTTTTATAGAAAAAGGTGGGAAAACAAGAGAAGTAGGGGTGAGAGAAGTTCGGAGTCATTGTTACCCTCCTTTCCTATTTAGATGTGAGGTAGGTGACAAGTGGGTCATAGTTGGATCTCATGTCAGATGGTCCACATTACATGCGCCAACTAAAAGGTTGATAAAAGGACTTCTAATGTGAATGTAAATTGTGACATTTAATGATTACTCTCACTCTAGGGATTTTTCAAAAAGCCATCTCTCTCAAACCACACATCCTTTTAATCCCAATTTTAAGGAAAAGTCTTTAATGACATAATTTACTTGTTGCATAGTTTGGAACCAAAACTCAGAAATAAAAGAGAATTTCCTTCATATGCAAGTCATCCACTCAAAAGGCATATTTTATGCAATTAAAATTCACATTGGTCTTACTTTCTCTTCTATTTTATTTATTTTTATTTATTTTCTTATTAGAAACCAAGTGGAACCGAAACTTAATCACTAGTGGTCTTCCATACCACTTTTTAGAGAATCCTACATAATTCTTAGATATGCACACAATTACCCCTCTATTTCTTTTTCCTTTATTTATCATGGGATTTCTGTATCACTTTTTCCCTTTTATCATTATTGGATTTATCAAATCAGTATGTACCATGAAATCATGCATCCAAGGGAGATATTGCAAAAGAATCCATTCTTTGAAAACAAATCATACAATTTTCCATTCAAATCCCTTTTATTTGAAAATTTGCAGTTCAGTTCATAGAAGCAAAATTTAGGTTATAACATCCTCCAACCCTTATAGGAACTTTGCCCCCAAAATTCAACCAAATAAACAAATAGTTCAGGGTAAACCCTTTTCCATCTCCATCTTCAGCTCCCATGTGAATTCATTCTCTCCATGGTGCATCTAGAAAACCTTTACCATCTCTATCTTTTTACTCCTAAGATCTTTCACCTTGGTATCTAGTACCCTCATAGGTGATTTAGAGTAAGTCAGACTCCCTTGTAGTTCAATAGGCTCAATGATCAACACGTGTCTCGGGTCCTTCACATAGCGCATAAGATTGGACACATGGAACACATCATGCATCATACTATACTGAGGGAGTAAGGCTAAATGATAATCAGATTCACCAATCCATTCCAAAATCTCAAACAGACCCATGTATCAGGGAATCAACTTTCCTCTATTCTTAGTTATAGCTCGGAGGGTTCTGATTTTCAGAAACACATGTTCACCCACAGTGAAGTGCAAGTCAGTTCGCTTCGCATTAACATATGACTTCTATCGATCCTAGGCTCTCTTCAGCCTTTGCTTGATCAAAGAGACTTTATCATCATACAACTGTAGTTCTTCTGACCTTAACAAGGTCCTCTCACTGACATCATCCTAGTGAAGCAGTGACCGACATGGCCTCCCATTGAGAGCTTTATACGGAGGCATCCCGATACTGGCTTGTTAGTTGTTGTTGTAAGAAAAATCAGCTAAAGGAAGATATCACTCCCATGATCCACCTCAATTGAGCACACATGCTCTTTATAGATCCTCTAATGTCTGGATCATCATTTTTTTACTATCAATCAGTTCAGGGGAGATAAGTCGTGCTAAACTTTAATCTAGTACTGAGTTCTCTGTATACTTGCTTCCACAGCTTGGAAGTGAACTTAGGGTCACGATCATAAATAATTGAACTCAGACCACCATGCAATTGAACTATCTCTCTAATATATAGTTCATCTAGGTATGCCACATTGGAAGCAATCTTTAAGGCTAGGAAATGCACCAGCTTGGTAAAGTGGTCTACCACAACCCATATTGCATCATAACCTCTCTTGGTCTTGGGGAGACCCACCACATAGTCCATGGTGATTTGTTCCCATTTCCACTCAGGAATCTCAATTGACTGCAATAGTCCACTAGGTCACTAGTGTTCAGCCTTCACCATTTGGCATGTGAGACAACTGGCCACTATGTCTCTCTTCGTTCTAGACCAAAAGCATCGCTACAAGTCTTTAAACATCTTGGTAGTACCAAGGTGTACTGTATACTTAGAACCATGAGCTTCTTGCAAGAGATGATTCTGTAAGGTTGAATCTTCAAGAACCCAAGTACAACTATTGTAGCAGATTCCACCATCTACTCCCACTGAGAGAGATGTCTGAGGTTTCTCTAACAAACCTTTCATCTTGTCAACCTTTTGGCTGGCTAACTGGGTAGCTACCCACTTGTCAACATGTCTGGTTTTATCTGGATGTTAGCCACACAGATCCAGTCTTCTAATGGCTATAGAGTCTACCTAGCAAACTCTTCCAGTTCTCTCTACTGGGTAGATAAGATAACTGCACACTTGATCTATTTCCAACTAAGTGCATCTTCTACTACATTAGTCTTCCCAGGGTGATAGGCGATGGTGAAATCATAAACCTTCATATACTCCATCCATCGTCTTTGTCTCAGGTTTAGGTCCATCTAAAAGTCAGGAGATACTTCAAGCTTTGACATCCATTATTTTGGTCACCAGATCCAATCTTAACTCATAGAATTCAAACTACACTTTATACTTATATCCTCATTTGAAATCTTAACTTGGAGATTACCTTTCTCACCTCATCTTCCAAACCATTTATCCAATATTCTCTCATCAGGGTGTGGTAATTCCTCCAATCCTCAATTATCATAAAAATATCTCAACTTAAGTATCTATTCATCATATCACTTCTATTCCTAGTATGGCATGTGCCTGTCCTATCTTTGACAGTCATAACAAGATGAACTAAGCATTTAGCTGTAGTCCAAATACAAAGCTCATCCCATTCCAAGAGTAGAGATGGTACATTACACATCACCATTTTATCTTCAAATCTGGGTTGAATCATTCTCCTCATATTCCATACTATGCACCTTTGTAGGATAAAATTTCCACATAACCTTCAAGTCTTATCATAACTCATATTTATGATCCTTAGTCATTTCCTCAAGGTCTCTAGGGTGTCGGTACTTTTAGGGTGATCTTACTCCCATGCATCTAGGGAGTGCCTCTCACATTTACCCCTCGGGACCCATGAACTTATGAAGGTGGTCATCATCCTAACCCATGGGCCTTGGGCAAACATATATCTTACCTACCAACCCTATGGTCTCGTGCATTAAAGGAACAATAAACTCCTACTCCCATCGGTCTCATTCCTCCTTGACCATGGGAATGACTTAGGGTTCTATCGTAACTTTAATTCATTTCATCACACATTGTGATTTTGGTTCCTTTGATGATATACAAGCACATTACATCCTTTAGAATCCTCACCCAAATTCCCATAATCTTTCTGGTCACTTATAGCTTTCCCTATGTCCCTTCATTGGGAAACATGGCGAGCTACCTATCTAGGCCTAGTCCCATTATACCTGTCACTTCCATAGTGACTTTTCTTTATGTCCCTTAGATATGGTCATACTTGGGTCTAAAGATTCATACTCAATCTTTGTGCTCTTGTGTTTCATGCACTTAATCTCTCAATTGCTAAGTGACCTTTAAAGTTACCTCAATTTGTAACAAATTTTGATACTCACTCCTTTAGGAAGGACCCTTTCCTAGGACCGTAGAAAAACTATCACTTGATAGTACCAAGGGTTACAAAAACTTTCTTGAATCCAAAGTTTACATCATCACATGTAGTCATCTACCCTATCATTCCACCCATGCATGTGTCTAGCAAGTAGAAAACTTACTAAACCATTTCTAAGTAATCTGTTATATCGTACTTGTTTGCCATTTCTCAAGGTTAAACTAGTTTCATACATACATATGACACCAACTTGTACGAGTGGCTCATCAAACATATACCTCAGTCCAAGTGGAGTTTCCTTTTATCTAAAACTTGAGGGGGGTTCCATGCATAATCCCTATGAACTCACTCAACATTGTGAGCACGGTATGCACCAGATACCACCACTTGCCCTCTTGGGTCTACTTCCTCAACATTAGTCATCTACATTGCATGATAAGACACTCAAGCATGTACTGAACCAAAACATGCTAGGCATTTTCTTTCCAACCTTCTTGTCCACATAAACAACCCTTATATTCCTACATAAGGACTA
This sequence comes from Alisma plantago-aquatica, assembly GCA_963693085.1. Classification (NCBI taxonomy): domain Eukaryota; kingdom Viridiplantae; phylum Streptophyta; class Magnoliopsida; order Alismatales; family Alismataceae; genus Alisma; species Alisma plantago-aquatica. The sequence continues at coordinate 766,478,028 of OY856411.1, forward strand.
CCAATTTGAATTTGAGGCTTCACATCACATTACCATTCCTTACCTCTCCAAGATCTTGGGACTCTCTTTGTCTCACCTAGATGGTAGGTACTCATATCATCTATACATCTGTATAAGAAGCCTCTTTTCTTTTGTAAGGTTTGGTCCCTCCAAAGACATCTAGGGTACAAAAATCATCTACAGATCATGCATGAAGCAACTCAACTCATCCACTTAGGGTAGTCTATTCTAGGACACGTCATACAAATATTTCTCATGGTTCCTCATGTCTGGGAGTCTATATTCCCAAACTTCTCCTTCTAGGTCTCACTCTCTCCTGAGTTAACCCTATAACTGATCCTACAACTAGAGGTTCCCTCTCTGTATACGAGGTTGAGGCTCCTAAACATACACCTCTTATTCTCACATAGCCTACCTTATATGATGAAGCATACATATAAAATCTCATGTCCAGTTTCAGAACTACAGTCAAATTCTCAAATCCAACTTGGGTCATCATAAACCATACCACCTCATTACACAACACGAAGCATCTCATTCATTACCTCCAGTATGCCTGTCACATAATCCAATAGGCATCACCCCTCTTGGCTTAGAACTAGTCCCATTTCCATCCTTGATGTTGCTCACTTCAATATAGGTGCATGCATATCTCCTACTTGTATCTGAGTGGGAACACACTTGTTAGGGTTCCGACCTGGAGGAGTTTAAACTTTTTGGTCACCACTAACCTTCCAATTTAGGTTGTTATCTCTCTCTTAGATCTTTTCTCCTTTTTAGGGATGACCCACCCTAGGTCAGGTTACCAAAACCAAAAGCTGCACTAGGGGTCATGCAACCACTTATTGTTTGTGTTTCCCATGCATACTCCAGTCCTCCACATATATCATGCATGCCTAAGTTACATACTTGCATTCATGGAAAACTAAGATATTCATCTTATTGGGGTCTATCTTTCTCTATCCAATGCTTAAGGTTTTGGGTTGAGGTTAGGGTTTACAACCTGCACCTTAAGTTTTGCGAGTCACGTGACCCAGAGAGGTTGTTTTCCCTTACCAGCCCAAGTTCCATCTAGGTCTTACCTTTATAGGGGAGAAACCCATCAAACGCCTTCTCTTTATCATTATGTCCACTTTTATTATTTTGCAAAGGATGCCTTAATCATTAACACTCTTATCCCCAAAACTTAGAAGGAGGTGGAGAGAGAGAAAACCTTAAGCACCTAAAGTTTGTCCAGTGAAAGAGGATAAAGAAGGGATGAAAGTAGATGAGAAATCTTAGAGGTATCTTATTTCGAGTAAAATCCTCAGATTTTGGCTAGAAAATCATACGGATTTCGGGAGTCCTCATAAACTGACTAGTGGGATGGAGGAAAATCTTGCCAGTCCCCGGATTGTGATCCTTTCCTAGACACCTCCATATTTGGAAAATTCTCTTCCTTTGGCTCTAAAGAATTTGCAAAATTTAATAATTATTAGAGATTATATGAAAAACCATGCTCTAATACAAAATGTAATGACCCCACCCCTTGACGACCCCCAATTATGGAAGGCCAAGAAGCTATTGTCGTTATACCAAAATAGGATCATATGGTTTTGCAAATAATAATTAAAAATCTACCACAACTAAGCTTAATGCGAGATAATTTTTTTCTTTTCACAGACCTTTCAAAAATAGGATTTTAGAACTTTACCCAAGGAAAGAACTACCTTACTATAATCCTTCAAATATTATTTAGCCTTGTTCTTTTCCAATGTCACTTTTTATGAACATCCACTTTCCATTAAGCTTGTAGACATAATTGCATTTACCCTAAAACACCGAAAAATAAAATGTCAGTCAGTATAGCAAATTATACTGGTATGTGGGGGAAACCAAAAGTTTGCATATAACGGTAACAAAATAACCACAACAATTATTTGTTACAAAACAAGATTTACATTTTCTTGATAACCTCTCAACCATTTTTACTCAACCTCTGGTATACCCTTCCAGGGTCTTGTCCCTCTAGTGGACAAAAAGGCCACCTTCTCAATCTGGAGCCCAGGTTCCAAGTTGGTCTTCCTAATCTGGGGCTTGACCTAGATGACCTTCCCAATCTGGGGCCTGGTATGATCTCATGGGAACTTCCCAATCTAGGGCCTGGTTTGACCTCATATGACCTTCCCAATCTAGGGACTATTCTGACCTTCACAATATGGGGCCTAGTCTTTGCTCCTTGCCATGACTTTTCATTTCTTTTCATTTAAACATCCAGAGGTGGTATGTTGGGTTCGAGCAAGTTATAAGCATACTTTTTCATAGTCATACTCACTTAATAGATTGTAGGAAATAAAATTCATCCAAGCATTTAATTTCAAGCAACCAGTAAAACCTTGGAAATCACCGTGAATCTAGAGCAATTAGCCATAAGTGTAACCACATATTTGATTTGTCAATCCCAAAACCAAGCAAGATAGCTAATCCAATCAAGAAGTCCAATCAATCAAGCCAAGCAATAAATCAAGCAATGTGATCTTGAAAAGTATTTATAACACCTAATGTTTGTAATCACATCCACACATCTTCTATTGACTTGGGATTCCATTCTAGGGTTTCTAATTCTCATTAGGGTTTCCTTATGGTTTCTTGGTTTTACTTTCCAATTTTACCCCTATCAGGTCAACAAACCCTAAGGCACTTCACTCATAAAAACCCTAATTACTCAAATTATCCAAATTAAGGGTCTTTATTCACCAATTAGTCCAAGAACATCATTTTAATGTCTTCTTGATTGATTTCCACAATTAAAACCATTAAACCTCACAATTATCAAAATTAGGGTTTTTAAGTCCATAAATGCACTTTCATAATAATGGAATCCTAATTAAGCAAATTATGAAAAAAAATCATCCAATTAGATCTAATCCATCCTTTTTATGTCAAAAGGCTAAAATTTTCCCATAATAGTCAGGGAACATCATTAGATCTAATACTCTTCAAAACTTAGGTTCTCAAATTAACTAAAACTATTAAAGGTAACACCTTTACATACTTTTCGAATTACAAGTAGACTTGGGTCTCGAATTCATTTTTAATGGATTATACATATTTTTGTCATCAAAATCCATATATTAATTTCTATTACCCGGTCATCCTACTAATTTCTACGATTTTTACAAGATTTATTGAGTTTCAGCCAATCAGGCAAAGCCACCTCATCATTATTAATTTTATACCATTTTACACGTGGGTCCGGTTCATCTAGTAAGCACATGCCACATTGATGCTTGCTCAGCATCGTGCAACCTCTTTGGATGGGGCAAGATTACTCTTCTAACCCTACACAATGACATGAATGTCATGCGACTTCGGGATAGAGAGGTAATTCTATTCAGTGGATTCATCGTCCCCAAAGGAACGAACTCCACCCACCATGGTAGAGCAACCAAGGGGTCAACTCACTGGTTCACTCTTGTCATCATGCCCTGGAGGATCTAACCCATGGTTTGGTTGTCTCTGACCGAGGTTGGCAAAGTGGATGAACCTCGCATTAGACCGAAATAGGGGATCTAGATACTGCCATGGCATAGCTACCCTGAATCAGGAAGAGAAAAACTAGAGAGTTGGGATTTACCTTTCTCTCTGGAGAACAGATAGTTGAAGGAGGTTCCTAGGATTTCCATGATGACTCTTCATCCAATGTCAAGTCTTAGAGTGGTCTGAGGCATTGACTCGGACCTACGATTTTGTGTCAAAGGTGTTGATGAACCATGCTTTGTCATGGCAATCCCTTGTTGCCCGTGGTGACCATTCACGATCAAGATCATCTTCACGATATCTTTAGGGATCTTAAGACCAACTCAATCGGTTAATGACGCCTCCTAAGGCCGGAATGGGGTCGTGACCCTCATTGGACATCATGGATAGGTTGTGGGGTTCCTAGGTATCTCGCTAGGAAATCGTTGGATATTTGTGTTCTCCTCTCCAACCCACAACTCATTGGTTCCTTATATAGGCAGGGAGGCAACCAAGATTACAGGATCACCCTAGTATCCCGACGAGGTAGGAAATTAGGCACTTTTCCTATAGGGTGTGATAACAGCAAAGTTATGGCTCTTTGAAGTCACCACTTTCTCCCAAAACCAAAGGGGAAAGTTTTACAGAAAAAGGTGGAGAAACGAGGGAGGTAGGGGTAAGAGAAATTTGGAGTCACTGTTACCCTCCTTTCCTGTTCAGACGTAAGGTAGGTGACAAGAGGGTCATCGTTGGATCTCAGATCTGATGGTCCACATTTCACACACCAACTAAAAGGTTGATAAAAGGAATTCTAATGTGAATGTAAATTGTGACATTTAATGGTATTCCTCTCACTTTAGGTATTTTTCAAAAATCCTTATCTCTAAAACCACACATCCTTTTAATCCCAAATTTTAAGGGAAAGTCTTTAATGACTTTATTTACTTGTATGCAATGTTTGGAACCAAAACTCACAAATGAAAGATAAGTCATCCACTCAAAAGGCATATTTTATGCAATTAAAATTCATATTTTCTCTTTCTTTCTCTTCTATTTCTTTATTTTGATTTATTTTCTTATTAGATACCAAGTGGAACAGAAACTCAATCAATGGTGGTCTTCCATACCACTTTATAGAGAATTCTACATAATTCTCACATATGCACATAATTACCCCTTTATTTCTTTTTCCTTTTATTTGTCATGGGATTTCTTTATCTCTTTTTTCCTTTTACCATTATTGGATTTATCAAATCAGAATGAACCACAAAATCATGTATCCAGGGGAAATATTGCAAAAGCATCCATTTTTTGAAAACAAATCATAAAATTTTCCATTTAAATCCCTTTTATTTGAAAATTTGCATTTCGATTCATACAAAAAAATTGAGGTTATAACACCTTTGATCGAACCTTTACTATTTGCAACATTAGTTTAATAACCATATCCAAATCTTGTGTTAAATACTAATTCTGGCCTGGTTATCTTGATCAGAAGATTCTTAAACAAGTTATCCTTTGGTTTCAATCCTAAATTATACTACAATAACATCCATCCACTTGCGGTTGGTGATTATTGTACTTGTTTAGGTAAACTCTAGGGATTTCACCTCTAGTAAGTTTCCCATGCAGTAAAATTCATGTCATAGAGTCACTTATAGAGATGAAATCTCAAAATACCTGGTGTCCTTGAGCTTGCAAGGCATTTTGTTCTGAATGATAACTAATGAGGTCCTTTCCATTTTCACCATTTCAAATTCTTTGCTTATGAATTTTGTGATTGAGAAAGAGCTTTACCATTGAGGCATTTCAATCATAGTGTGGAGGAGTGTGATGTTGACTTATAGCTTCTTCATAGTTTCTTTAAATTTATTGAATCTATAATTTAATCATATTTGATTTAACTCACTCTGCTATGACACTCACAAAATGTATATAGTAATGTCTAGGATGCGGAAATCTTGGGTTGTTTATTCATTGTGAGTATCGACCCCAATTGTCCTCATCATTCTAGATTGTCGGCTCAGTGGAAGGGATGAGCTACTCTGACAAGGAAAAGTTGGAGCGGGGAGTCAAAACCTTGAGTTACTCCACATGATTTGGGTTGGTTTCTGGTTTCCCTACAAAATATCCTAGAGGAGGTTGCACTGATGTAGACAACTGGCCACTTGTGAGTCAATGGATTTTTGAAAGGCATGTGGATTAGATAGGATTTTTTTTACTATAAATAATTGAATGTTCAGATTGTAAAAACTTCTTTGTGGTTAAAAACTTGTCATCTATGGAAGAAGAAAGAATGGGTAGCGGTATCTATGGAACTTGGTTGGATTCTAGAATTGTTTCCCTTACATTGTAGCCATGGTTTCAAAAAATTTCGCATTAATTACCTTGGTTTCTGAAGTTTTGTTTGTTATTATATTTGGACCCAAGAGGGGAACGACCTTGGTTGTTAACTTGAGGGGACCACTAATGTGATGCATTCTCTACACCGTATGGATTACCATACTACAAACCTGGATGGTTTCTAGCTTGGTTTAGGTTATAATAGTCTTAGCTAGAAATGTTGTGGTTGGAGTTGAGGTCCTCCATCTACCCTACTTCTTCTTGCACTAGGCTTGTTCATCATCACATTATAGAAAAGTTTTTAACTGAAAGTGGAGTGGTAATGGCCTTTATAAGCCTCAAAAGAGTGACAAATAGACTTGAACTTGTTATTGTAGATGTTTTTCCTACCCTCTTCTTTCATATGCAATAAAAGAGGACTCGAAGTTGTCTTTCTTCAATGCTAGATTCTTGATGGATTCCTCTATAACTTTGAATTTTGAACTATCTTAAGCTTTGGCTACTTTGAGGATGCCACCTTTTCCATAGTTGGAATGTAATCAAGACTTATTTTAGAACCTCTTTTGACAACCTCCCATGCACTGTCAAAGTTCTAGAACATGAAATTTTCTCAAGATGAGGAATCAAGAAATCCCTTCATGTTGTAATAAACACCTCTATAGAATGTCTCTGTCATCTAAAGTTGTGAGATATCATGATGTGCACATCGAAAAAGGAGTTCTTTGAATCTCTCCTCCTAAGCCTTGTCTAAGGACTCTCCTAGGACCATGTTGAATTATGTGATCTCACCCCTGATCTGGTAAGTGAGGGACGATAGGTAGAACTTCTTTAAAAATTTGGATTGATGACTTCCTAGGTGGTGATGTGGTCCCTTCCATGGTATAGTACCAACTACTTACCTAGTTTTCCAATGAGTATTTGAATAGTCAGAGTTTCAGGGCATCTTCAGAAATGCCAGATTGTTTGTTCAAAGTACACATGATAGCAAACCACTGCAAGTGAGACTTACAATCATCACTCTATTTCTAGTGAAGGCAATGCTCTAAAGAATGGCGATCCAATAACTATAGATCTCAAATTGAGGGGTGGTGATGTTCGGATGCACCACAGGTTAGTGCATCCCATATGAGGTTAGGGCATTTCATGCATGCCTAAGTTACGTACTTTCATTCATGGACAACTAAGGTATCCATCTTATTGGGGTCTCTCTTTTTATATCCACTACTTAAGGTTTTGGGTTAAGGTTAGGGTTTACAACATGCACCTTAAGTTTTGTGAGTCCCGTGACCCACTGAGGTTTTTTTCCCTTACCTGCCCTAGTTCCATCCAAGGTTTACCTTTATAGGGGAGAAACCCATCAAACGCCTTCTCTTTATCATTATGTCCACTTTTATTATTTTGCGAAGGATTCTTTAATCCCTAATACTCTTATCCCCAAAACTTAGAAGGAGGTGGAGAGAGAGAAAACTTTAAGCACCTAAAGTTTGTCCAAGAAAGAGGATAAATAAGGGAGAGGTATCTTATTTTGAGTCAAATCCTCAGACTTTGACCAGACAATCACATGAATTCTGGGAGTCCTCATAAATTGACTAGCAGGGTGGAGGAAAATCTTACTATCCCCCAGATTGTGATCCTTTTCTAGACACCTCCATCTTTGGAAAATTCTCTAATAACTCCCTTGGGCTCTAAAGAATTTGCAAAATTTAATAATTATTAGAGATTGTATGAAAAACCATTCTCTAATACCAAATGTAATGACCCCACCCCTAGAAAACCCCCAATTAAGGAAGGCCAAGAAGCTAGAGTCGTTATCCCAAAACAAGATCATATGGTTTTGCAAATAATAAAAAATAATTAATAAATTCTACCAGAACTAAGCTTACTGCAGGATAAATTTTTTTCTTGTTGGCGCATCAGCAAAGGAGTTCTTTGAATCTATCCTCCTAAACTTTGTCTAAGGACTCTCCTAGGACCATGCTAAATTGGGTGATCTGACCCCTGATCTGGTAAGTGAGGGACGATAGGTAGCACTTCTCTAAAATTTTGGACTGGTGACTTTCCTAGGTGGTGATGTGGTCTCTTCCATGGTATAGTACCAACTACTTGCCTAGTTTTCCAATGAGTATTTCAATAGTCAGAGTTTCAAGGCATATTCAGGAATGCCAGACTGTTTGTTTAAAGTACACATGATAGCAAACCACTACAAGTGAGACTTACAATCATCACTCTATTTCCAATGAAGGCAATGCTCTAAATAATGGTGATCCAATAAGTACAGATCTCAAATTGAGGGGTGGTGATGTTGGGATGCACCACAAGTTGGTGTACATCAGTAGGCTTAGGGATTGAGAAGTCTTTAAGGTGCTTCTCCTTTTCTTTGTCAAGTTGTGTTCCTCTCTAGCTCTATTCTCAGAAGTCATAGACATTGTTGAATCTTAGATAAGGGCCTCCTTTGGGCAGTGATATCCTGATTAACATATATTTTATCTCTTCCTCTTCCATTCAGGTCTGAAAAGCTTGATTCAGGTGGGGAAAAGTTATGTCAATGTCTAGGTCAAACCAAAAATGTGTAGAGTCAATACTTTGGGAGTGTCACATACACCTTTAGTACCTAAAACGTTGAGGTTTCGATCACATTTATGGCATTCCCACAATTTCTTTCCATCATCTAGGAACCACCATGATGGCCCAAGACCCCACACTCAATGAGACTCTCCATCTAGTAGGAACTTGGAGGAGGTTGCTCCACCACAAGAATCATCAGTGCATGAGATGACCGCCAAATGCCATGCATGTCTCCGTGAAGCCCTTAGGAAGACTCATGTCAAGGGAATAAGCTAGAGGTGGTCACTAATAACACATAGAGGGTTTGATTGCAGGTATTCATGGTGATCCTTGGTGGTGTGGTGATGAGGGTTTCAAGAGCAAGTGGTGAGGGATGTACTGGGGGTCAAGGGGGAACTCCCCAATGCCTTATAGAGTCATGGGAGATAGGGAACCAATGAAACCAACGATGCCTATAATCCTAAGTTACCAGGATTTGGGTATTTACCATATATGGCAAGACGACCACCAATTTATGGTTCATTGTGTTCACCTTTCTCTCCCAAAACTAAAGGAGAAAGAATTTTGAAAAAGGTTGAGAATAGAGGGAGTTCGGGTGAGGGAGGTTTGCCATTACTGTATGGTTGGGTTCCCTTTTCAGTCGCAAGGTAGGATACAAAATCGGGAGTGTTGATTCCCCGATCTGAATTTCACCGCTCGACGTAACACATTAAGTGACACAGGTTATCCAAATCTAAAGTTAGATTGATTTGTTTTACTTTCCAGAACATAGTTTTGTGTAATTATTGCATATAGATCCCTCTCTCTTATTGAATTTGTATATGCTACTAGGAGACTATGTTTCCTATAAAACTTGGAGGGGTAACTCCTTAATATCTTTCCCATCTTATATCTCAGTTTTGGGATTTGTTGAAATAACTCCAATGGACGAAACTTGCCTGTCATATATCCTTAAATCAAATTACCATTATCACCTGGAAAGTCCTTTTCTATCAAATTCTAGAATCTTCTTAGTTTTATTATTATGTTCAAGTATACCAAAATTCAGATAGATATATTCTTGTTTGATGCATCAACACTTGTGTTGCCATCTAGGTTAGATAAATACTTTATTAATTTATCTAAATCATTGATTAGCTTCGAATTTTTGGAAGCTTGTCTACTCTTCCATGTTCTGGATTTCTAAAAGACCATAAAGCCATTATCTCTTATTTATGCATAAATTTATTTTGTTTCATTAACTTATGTCACAAGGTCCTATTTGCAAAGAAAATAGTCTCATGGGACTCATTTGGGCCATGGGTGCACCCATGCCACAAAGTGGACAACTTTATTATTCTATCAATTATTGTTAGGGAGTTTGCTTATTAAATTGAGTCTTATATTCCTAGAATTCAAATGTACCAAAATTTGAGTATATTACATTCACCCCTCCTTAAAAGGATTTTTCCCTAATATCCAAACCTAGTAAGGTTAAGGTGAATGACTACTCATTTATGTTCAAACCTTGCAATTAGCAACCAAATTTCATTGATATGCAAATTCCTGACATTTTTAAGGTTGGTACTAGAATTCCATTCCTGGGTATTCCATATCCTTATTCATTACATCACACTATCATGTAGTGATTATATTTCCACTTGAGATTTCAATTTCACTTGGTGACCATCTTTTCACCTAGATTTCCAAGATATTATTAATTTCTTTCCATATAAGGGTGATGTAACACCTCAAAACCCTAGATTATATCATTAAACTCAACTTAAGGTATTCATTCTCATATGTAAATTTAAGCATAAGATGTTTCTACCCAATCCCTCTCATGTTTGGGTGCAGCTTAAATACAAAGTTCATCTCATTCTAAGAGTAGAGATGGTGTGTCTGCACATTATTTTAAAATTTTGAGCTTTTTGTTAAATAAGTTGGGCAATGACTCCAAACCCTAATTATTTTTAATCACACAATTTTATTAACTTTCATTTCCTCACATGGGAAGTTATATTCTCATAACTAGAGATAGTAACTTCATGAAACATGGGTAGGTTGTCTCTCTTCAGTTTATCCATGCTGAACCTTTTCAACACTTTATCAATGTATGTGCTCTGACTTAATCCAAGAAGACTTCTACATATATCTCTATATATTTTGATTCCTAGAATGTAGGATGCTTCACCTAAGTCTTTCATAGAGAATGTATTTCCTATTCAGGTCTTTACCATATGTAAAGTAGGGATGTCATTCCACATCAATAGTATGTCATCCACATGCAATATGAGGAATACAGTCATACTCCGACTAATCTTTATGTAAGCACATGGTTCATATTCATTTTGACTAAAGCCAAACTCTTTGACTATTTTTTCAAATCAAAGATTCCATCCCTGAGATGCTTGCTTCAATCCATATATTAACCTTTGTAGCTTATAGACATTATTTGCATCTTTTGGATTTATAAAACCCTCAGGTTGTATCATATACACATCCTCAAGAAGATTCTCATGAAGGAATGTGGTTTTAACATCCATCTGCCAAATCTCATAGTCATGATAAGCTACAATAACAAGCATGATCATGATGGACTTAACCATGGCAAATGGAGAAAAGGTTTCATCATAGTCAACATCTTGAACTTTTCTGAAGCCCTTTGCAACCAATTGACCTTTGTAAGTTTGTACATTACCATCCATGTTGGTCTTCTTCTTGAAAACCCACTTGCATCCTATGGGTTTTATCCCTTCAAGTGGATACACCAAGGTCCATACCTTGTTGATGTATAGGGATTCCATCTCACATCTCATGGCCTCAAGTCATTTATCATACTCTGGTCTCTTGATAGCTTCTAGATAGGTAGTTAGCTCATCATCAAGACTCATTGTCTTCTTGAGTCAGTAGATACCCAAATATATCTGGCTAAAGGCGTCTCCTACTAGAGCTATGAGGTTCTTGTATCGCATGAGGAATTTGAGATTCTACAATGGGTTTGTGACTTTATATGTTCCTCTTATACCTCTATAGGTTCAATGCTTTCTTATTGACCTCAGATCTCTTTGAGTTCTACTTTCCTCTCACTGATTCCTTTAGAAATGAACTCCTTTTCTAGGAATGAAGCATCTCTGGAAACAAACACTTTGTTGTCGGATGGAGTATAAGAATAGTATCCTTTGGTTTCCATAAGATATTCAACAAAATAATATTTATCAGATTTGGGTCCAAGCTTTTCTGGAAACTATTTTCTCACATAAGCTTCACAACCCCAAATCTTCATAAAAGACACATTGGGAAGCTTCCCATACCATATATCATATGTTGTCTTTGAAAATGATTTGTATGGTACACACTTTGGTGTAAGTGTGGCAGTTTTAAGAGCATATCCCCAAAAGGAAGTCGGAAGTTTAGACAAAGTCATCATTGATTGCACCATATCTAACGATGTCTGATTCCTTCTTTTTGATACACCATTGTGTTGTGGTATCCCAGTTGGAGTCCATTATGATATGATACTAGGGGCTCACAGAAGGTCCTCAAACTCTTGGATCAAGTATTATCCACCTCAATCAAAACAAAGTACATTAAGAACTTTACCAAGTTGGTTATATACTTCATTCATTAAATCCTTGAACTTCTCAAGAGTTTCAAACTTATGTTTCATCAAGTAAACATAACCATACGTATTGAAGTCATCATTTAAGGTAATGAAGTATTGATAACCACCTCTATCATTTGTTCTAGAAGGGCCACATACATCAGTATGTGTGAGTCCTAATAGATCACTAGCCCTCTCGCTTTAACCAGTGAAGGGAGTTTTGGTCATCTTGCCCGACAAACAAGACGCACATGTCTCTATTGATATGAAATCAAAAGAGTCTAGATAACCATCTTTATGGAGTCTATATATGTAATTCTCATTGTTGTGCCCTAGACGACAATGCCAAAGATATGTTTTGTTTGAGTTATCAAGTTTTAATCTTTTGGTATTAATGTTATAAACATTGTCTTTAGATCCAAAAAATAAATAAATATCATAATACATTGTGGCACTGCCATAAAAGATATCATCTTTTGAAATAGAATGTTGACCATTATTTATGTGAAATTCATATCCATCCTTCTCCATACGAGATACATAAATATGTTTCTATTTATGACAGGTACAAAATAGTAGTTTTTTAACTCTATTATAAGCCTCATGGGAAGAGATAAATTATAGGTTCCAACTGTGGTGCAACAACTCTTGATCCATTTGCAACATGCAGTTTAGCCTCACCCTTTCATAAAGGCATATCCGAGCATATGTGAGATCCACAGCTGATATCTAGTACCCAAGATGAAGAAGTAGACAAATTTATCTCTACAATGTATATACTTGGAGTGGAGATCTCTATCCCCTCTTTATTCTTCCTCAGTTCCTCTAGGTATAGAGGGAAATTCCTCTTCGAATGTCTAGGCTGATGATAGTGGTGACAATTACCTCCCTTGTTCACCCCTTACTTTGAGTGCAGAAGACTTGGGATTCTATCTTGTTTTAGAACTCTTATAACCTTTGCATTTGCCCTTTGACTTCCTTTTTCTATAGATCATCATAGACTTGGGCTTGTCTATCTTCAATTGTGCTTCACCTGTTCTCAACATGCCAAGTAATTCTGACAATGGCTTGTCAAAATCATTCATGTTGTAGTTCATGACAAACTGACTGTATGACTCTGTTAGTGACTACAGTATCACATCAGTGGCCAACTCTTAACCCAAGGGAAATCCCAGTCTAGATAGGTTCCTCCATGTACCCAATAAGATTGAGTGCATGGGGACCTACTAGATCTCCTTCTACCATGTTGCACTTGAATAGTGCCTTGGAGGCATCATATTTATCTTATATTGCAACTCATAATTCATTGAGCACAACATCAGGCATTTGACATCTACGGCAACCTCAGGGTGCTTCTTATAATCATCTTTGTCAGCCTTAAGGCGCAGTGGGAGCAGGTTCATCTAGCTCTAGTGTTTCCAGGACATTGAGCTTGCGCTCATGTGTGAGAACAATTCTCAGTGTCTTGAACCAATCATGAAAATTATTCCCATTGAACTTGTCCTTCTCAAGGATTGATTGCAAGGAAAACATGTTATTTGACGTCATTTCATTCTACAAGAGAAAATTTACAGCTTGCGAAAACACTTTTGATTTAATTTGATTAAAATAATATTTGATGATATTTATTTAGGCCTTTAATTAATTATTTCTCACACTATTTTATTCAAATTGATATCCCTCGCATATCAATTTGGAAGATTTCAGTGTACAACCCTCTAATGAGCCAAGATCCAAAACAACTAAAGTATTACCTGACTAACGCTAGCATCCATAACCAATTATTAAGATATGCAACTTTTTCCAATTTTATCTTATGCAATTCCTGGATAGATGGTATGCACAACTCTTTGCCATAGTCATTTGCATGTTTTTAGGTATTTAATCTTGTTAAGATCACATGTTCAAGTATGACCCAAAATCCAACATGATAGTAATGCACCCTGCTTGGCAAGCCCATATAACTACCATCACACTTCCACAAGATAGACAGTGCACCACGTTAGGTGTTCCCATGCATAGTCGATCAAGCTTTTGAAGTGTGTTGAGTGTGAAAAGAATCTAAGACTTAATATATTTGATGGAGGGATTTTATATTTATATAAATATTGCATATCCAATCACCACATACTTATAGTATGTACCATATACATTCTATATCCCACAAATAAAAACATGTAATTATAAACACAAGCGATGATTATGACCATATCTAATGTAATTCCTTAGATCTACAAGGAATTACTACCACCTAAGGTCTACATCATATGTAGCAACCTATTTTTGATGAATATTTGTGCTCTAACCAATCCGAGTTGATGGGTTCAACTCTTGAACTTGTCGGTTCACCTCTTGGATGATCAGTTGGCCTCTTAAAATGGTCGTTTGGTCTCCAGTCCAAATGACTTATGGACACCTCCAACTGATCGGTTCCTCTCCTCCTATTGTCAGGACTCCTTGGTCCTCCAGTCAATCGGTTGTCTTACTAAAATGGACACTTCGTCTGGTGTGAAATGTCTTCTTTGTCATAACATGAACAAAAACTATCCTAATCCTATTTATAATATTACATGGTAATAGGAAAACCTCAAGTTACATACAAGGGGAGTATAGGAAGGAGAGAATGAATACTTTTACCTATGGAAGAGAAGAGAGAGGCTTGGTAAAGAAACCGAGAGATAAATGGAAATAAAACCATTTCACCAAGCACTCAAGATCTAGGGGTTATTGGCCATAACCATGTTAAACA